>JAZGTH010000081.1:5792500-6182500 GCA_036877525.1 Chromobotia macracanthus
ACTGGCCTGAGCAAAAATATCCAGTTTCATCTGGTCTGACGCATGAAAATACAAACATTTTAACAGCAGGAAGATTCCCTCATGTAATTAGCTTATGTATTAATTTATGGGATGTGAGTGCTATCTAAACAGGCTTAATTATATACTTACATTTAATTATATTTGGTTTGTTTTAGAGTCACAGATGGAAAAACATATTTATTTTGGGAGACAAAAGTCCACCTGGGACAGAGTGAGATCTCAGCAGGGCTGTGAGCCGTCTGGTAGGAATTTACTGGAATAGCTCAGTCACTAAATGTGAGATGAACCGTGTTGTCAATCAGCCTGAGGGCACACAAAGAGAGCTGGAACTGTCAATCAATAGCTTCATTCACAAAAGCCTCTGAGATTGACTTCTGCTGATGAGTAGGACATCTCAGAGCAGAGGTCTGATACAACTGAAGAACTTACCACAGTTTCTTATTCTATGTATTTTTACTTTTAAGTGTTTGATTACGTTCCAGAAAGAAAAATGAACAGACAGGTAAAATCTTCTAAATGGAGGCAGTTCAGCAAAATGTTGTGCAATTTATGTTCACATACTGGTCTAATGTGTTTCTATAGAGTACAGTTTCAGTGTGCAGAACACTTCTTGTTTGTGTCAAAATCACTCTTGTTAAGATGGCCTGTCATGGCTTATTGCTTAAATTTACACCAGCTTGTTTACATTTTTTATGAATGAGTAATATAGTTATTATGTGGGATCTGTTGCAGAAGATAAAATCATTTTAGTTATTTAATTATGATTATAACAATCTAATGATCTGATAAAAATCTATGGTCAGCATTGGTATTGAGCAGCTTTGTGTGGCATCGTTGTGTATTCAGCACAGCGGCAGTCTTTGGAATGCGCTCAGCAGAGTCATTGGTCTTCCAGATCTGTATGTGACACTTCATGTCCCTGAGTGCAGTCTATTTAGCTGCAGTTCTGATCAGCAACTTTATACTCAATCAGCCCTGGGCTGCAATTTTTGCAGGATGCTTTTATAAATGAGCATAATCAGAGGTGAGCCACCACTCTCTGATTGCAGCTGGAAACAGAGCTGAGAAACTTTACTGGATTATCATGCCACTTGAGAACCGATCACACACATACACAACCTAGCACTAGCCTACAGTGCAGCCCTTTTGCTGTTGGCATTCTTTGCCTGCACTTTGTCTTATTTCACTAAAATAATATAATTGTCCCTCATTTTATTGCTTGTAAAGCCATCTCCTTACTGCAGGCAATGTAGGTGATCAATGTAGCATCTAAATGAATCAATTCTTGCAGGAATACCGTTTGTTTGGAAAATGATCCCGATCAGGACAGAGGGGACAATTGTGCTTGTATTAGTTTAGTGGCTTGGGTTTTCATGTTCACCCACAATGCATTGGAAATGACTCAATTTTTCATGTTATGGGTATTTTATACAGCAGCCCTTTCTGTGTAATACACTATATAAGTCATTATTTAAATAGAATAAACAGACATGTTTGTTAGTCTTGGCATGCTGCGAGCCCATCGGCCTTTACTTGAGTTATGAGAGGAAATAAGAACTCAGTGAACTAGCAGCAGCAGCATTGAATCACCATAATCATCATAGAGGTGATTATCAAAGCAGTTTAAAATTGATATTTAGATTGATGCTTCATCTTATGTTAATTCCATTGCTTATATGGTTGGATATTTTATGATGTAAATTTTTATTTGAATGATTAACCTCTTTTAGAAAAATTGTGTACTTTTGAAGCTCCCCTCACATATATGTTATACACAATGTTTCTCTTTAATTGGTTTTGCTGCAAAAAACATTTTTTTATTTATTCTAAGACATGGACCGAACACAAGACTGAATATTTGTTTTCTATTTTTATATTTTCACATTATATGTGTTAGCAAATGACAGATATTGGTCTGGGCCAGGACCTAAATTTAACAAGATTACATTTTTTTACATAAATTCCTGTAGCTCAGGAATTTAACATAAATTCCTGTGTTCCTGTAGCTCAGTTGGTAGAACATTGCGTTAACAGTGCAAAAGGTTGTGTGCCACAATATACCAATATACCATAATATACCATATAGTGATTTTAGTTAATGTTAACATAAAACTATTAATTTAATAGCAACCATTACTATAAAACACTATAGGTGTTTATTGAAAAATATAGTTTATAGAAATGAAGGCATTTCATGAGCTGTTACATTAAAACAGGATTTGATCAGTCATTGTTTCAGATGTGAATTGTTACACTGACCCTGTATCCTAATGAGAGATGCTTAGCAATACCAGAGTTATGTGGAGTTTCTCTTTACATTCTTAGTCTTAGTCTGTCAAATAAAGTCTTTCATATATTTTTTTTATTCGCTTTCATAAATTTCTGATTTATAGAACAAAAAACATTAAACAGTCAAACAGGGAAAGGAAGGTTGAAAGTGATATTTTAGTCCCTGAGCATAACATATCTGTACATGTCCTACACCTGCATCAATCAGTTTGCCATGATTATGATAACTTTTTTGTAGGTTATTTTGTTAAACTTATTGTTGATGTTAAACATGTTGTTAAGGTTAAAGCCCATCTGTCCAATAAAATCTATGGCACAAATAAAGCTATACCTTGGTAATAGGTGATTAATACTAATGCAGTATTTGGATTAGTGTGAATCACACTTCTGCTGTTTATACATTTGCAAAAATGCAAATGCAGTTTTGTTTACTGTTAATACTATTAATATATTTCAGAGCCTTTTGGTTTATACATTTATATAGTAAACACTTTTCATCCTGAAACAAAACCAGCTGTTGAATTTGAATATATTTAAAATAAATAAAGTACAAAAATTGGCATAAACAAGATTTGTTTTTTGAACACATGGTGTATGAAGTGTTTGTTAATTTTGTTTTTGTTATCAGAGTAAAATGAACTGTCTTATTTAAATAATCACACAAACATAATGTTATTGTACATAAAGTAAAACATGTCCTTTGTTTTTACAATTATATTATCCTCTCACTCTCTCTCTCTCTGTCTCTCTCACTTTGTGCCATCCACTCACTCACGGAGTAGCGCAGGAAGTGAAACTGTAACTTAGAGTTCACATGTAATTGGTTATGGTCACGCTACCCAAACAGGAAGAAATCTGTAACTGATTAGAATTCTTCCTCCTGCAATAATAATAGCCCCAAAATTAATTATACTCCATCTCTGGTCCCACTATTGCTTTTCCTGTTTTGAAGCTGTTTCATAGAGCACAAATCCCTAGACAACAAAGACGAGTTTAAATTACGAGGGGAGTCAAATGGGGCTGCTAATCCAACAGACAGACATCCATCATCCAAATAGGCAGATACAGAATTCAGTGCTCAATGCTCTCATGCAGCCATGATGTCACAGGCACACTGGGCTCGCTCATGAGTTACTTCATCAGCCTATGTTACGTTAAGGCAATATTCATAATATGTCAAAAAACTGGATCATTTTGACTCTAGCATGCGCATTTATCCCAGACAGTAACGTTAAAATAATTGGTAAGTGCAGTAAAATCATAACTAGCCATTTTTGTTCGTAGATTTTCAGATCAGAGACTCTGTTATGTAGTAAAACAATGCATCCATTATTATCAGTGTTACTGTATATTACACATGCTTTAAAGTCAATCAATTTGAGAATTGTGATTTCAGATTATTATTCGCACATCTTGTGAACACTCAGTCCTGGCTGCAATAATTAGATTAAGATGGAAATTTAAATGAGGATTGATGGCAGACTGGATTTGAAATGTGGAAAGGCTCTTGAAATGTTGTACCTCACATTATTACTGGTAATAAAATACTTTTGGTCCTCATAGATATAAAGAGACAGACTTTAAATGTTTAAGTCCAGTTAAATGTTTAATCTGATACATATTTGAAAAATATTAGTGTTAAACTAAACAAACAGAGCAGCATGTATAAGGAAAACAGTTTAATGCTTGCCAATGCTTATACACAATATAAATTAAAAAAAATAATAATTGTAAAAATTTCATAGTAAAAGAACTACAAGCAATGCATAATATAACATCTATTACTTATATGACAATATATTATATATTTACTAAGGCATATATTATCAAGTACTACTAAATGTATAAACACAGTAGTGCAAGTTAATTTTATTCTTTGATTATTGCCAATTGACATATTTGCAGTTGGTATGTATTAATGATAAATATAAAAAATGATAACAGATTCAATGCCTAATTTGTTTTAATAAAATTTCTTTTTACATATTTTTTGTCAACTTTCTTGATCCTTTTGCCAATTGTCTTGATACTGTTGGCTATCAAATAAAATACAATAAGTAACTGTCAGGCATCAGCATTTAAATACATTCTTTCCTGACCGCAAGCAAAAAATATTACTTTAGTCACATACTGTATCTTACCTTTTTTTTACTTTCTTTAATATTTATCCTATAAACAATACTTCCATTTAGACAATTACATATCTGCAATAACAGAACGTAAATGCAAACTATTTACTCTTTGGTCACATAAACATCCGCCAAAACAGTCTATATATCTGAAAAACACACAGAGATAAGTTATTTCACCTGCTGTACATATACATGTAACAAACAATAAACAAGCATGTTTCCATTTGGACATTACAGAAGCACTCATGTTGATCAACAATTAAACAAACTTTTGAATCTCACACAGCATTGAAATCATCACTTACCAATGCTTTTCTTTAGTTAAAAGGCTCTTTCAGTTTGTGTTGTCTGTCACTGGGCTTGCAAATTGGAGTATGGGTTGGAAATTGGAACCATCTCGAATGCAGTCCTGGAGAGAGGAAAACAAACTCAAATGAGATCATTCCTGCCAAGACACATTTAACCAAAGGGCAGACAGGAAGCAGGAGATAATGCATAAGAAGACAATTAATGCTGATCTGTTAAGATTGTTTTGTACACAGGATGTGGGTGTGTGGGTCTATAGTGTAGAAATAAAAAGTACTAAATGATTTATGTTTAAAAAGGTGTCCAGTTTTATAAATTATTTCTCCAATCAAATAAGTAATTTTGAGAACTTTTTTTAACTATCACACAGTTAATGTGTGCTAAAAGATAATTTAATATAAAGGGGTTTAGATGTGGTATACCACATATCCATTATTCACAAGCTATTAAATTTCAGTCTTAATAAGCTAAAGTTTCATTGAGACAGACAGAACATTAGAGAGACTCTTATCATGACTCACTAGTCATAACTCACTGTGCCTTAATGTTAACTAAAAGATACAAAATTAATATCAGATTCAAGCTTTTTTAACAGCAACCACAGCAATACATATATAAACTAGAATTTTACTTTTTCCTGAAGAAATCATGAGTGCTGCTAGCTACCACAATGCTGTGTAATGCTTGGTGGTTGCCAAGGTATTACTTTGCAGTTGCTAGGGTGTTGTGGGTGGTTGCCAGGGCATTGACATGTGATCGTTTGTAGTGCATTGCTGTATTATTGCTAATGTGTTCTCATTATTTTTGTGTGTTGTAACAGCACACCTGAACAGGCCATATAATTTGATGTATCAATTATTACTTTTTGATGTGCATTGATTTATTGAAATATTTTGAAACTGACATGGTTGTCAGCAGTTTAGTCATTTTTCCATTTATCTTTCCAGTCAGAAATTTCAGAGTTAGCAGGGACATGGCTTTGGCAGGGGATCTGTTTTTTTTACACTTGGCATGCCTGTTTTAGCATTCACTATGTTACCTTATATTAAGACATGTACCCTTGCTTAGCAGCACTCCAAATATTACATGCATATACAGTAAATTATTTTTACATTTTGTAATGCTAATGTACACCTTTTCTATGTATTCTATGTATTTTATGTTTTTCCTGTTTTTTATCATTTCTTTTTTATTTCTATACTGTTTTTCTCAGCTGTTCGTTCTACAATGTATTGTCTGTAAAACAGCTATACAAAAATTGTGAGAAGCACTATAGAAATAAAATTGAATTATGTCTGTGGCCTGAACAGTGGGAGACAAAATGTAATAAATAAATCTGAGCAAAAGTGAGAGTGAATCTTTCCTTAAAATGCTGTATTTAAAAAGAAATTATTAAAAATTTGACCAAACAGCCAGCAGTTTGCTCAGATTCATCAGTACTGTTACTGACACATTTAACATCTTCTGTTATCTTCAGTGAAGACACAGCTAAAGAATCCACAGCATTCCATAATAAAAAGAATGTGATTCTTTCAGCAGTTCACATTGAGAAATGTGGACAGGTAAGAATAGATGTGTCTGCTGATGTTGATTCAGTTTAACTTACTTTAACCCTTGCAGGTATTTAACCCAGTGAAAGTAACAGAGAGACTGTGATCAAGATCCATGCGAGATGCCAGAGGATAGAGTTGGTGTCAGGAGACATGAAACCCACAGGAACATGTGAGCAAACGGAGCTGCCAGCACCTGTCGGGGGGAAGCATCTGCCCTACAGAGAAGGAAGACAAAGACAGACAGGCCTACTGATTTACACACACAAACACACACACTCTCTTCTGTTGCCTGCTATACTTCGTCAACTTCAACATCAAAGGGTTCTTGTGCCAGACCTCCATAACATTACACACAATCCTTTACTTCCAGAGGTATGTGACTGTACCCTTTCATTTATGTGGAAATACATTATACTGAAAACTTTTAACATTAATTCATTGTTTTGGTGCACATTTACTCATTCAATTTGGCTAAAATGTCATATGATGATGACCAAGATAAAATTTACTTAAATTAAAAACTTACAGTAAAATTACTGTAAAACTAACTACAGTAATTTCCAGAATGACATATAATGTTTCAAGTAGTTTTGCTTTAGTACCCAGACTTATATTCGAGAAGTGACCCAACATAGTACTAAAATTGTACTATAATTGTTTATATAGTTTGATTGACACATAGCCTTTTATCATCAGCAAATGAAAGTTTTTTATTCCCTTTTAAAAGTTTGCAACCTTAATGATGTATGATGATATGGTTGGTTTCATTCATTTTCCTTTGCTTACCCATGCTGTCTCTGACCCCATCACAACAGACATGTGAGCAAAATATGCAATATTTATATATATATATTTTATATATGTTTAAATATGTATATAGCACTTTAAATGAACCACAGTAGTTATAATAAAACTATATACAATCAGGTTAAATAAGAATGTAATATTAAGACTTTCTATCAAAATAATGAATCTAGTACACTCAGCGATAATCAATATAGTTCCCTATAGCCAATAAAGCTACAGAAATACCCCAGAAAAAACATTGGTTTACACTTATAAATGTCAATAGTCATAACCAGAGCTAAAGAACAAACTACAACAATCAATTTAACTCATAATATTTTGGTTGTTACAAATGTCGTGTATCAATCAATAAATAACAAATTTATGAATAAATAGTTAATGTCAGTGTAATTAGTTTAGTTAATGTCAATCAAACCAAAATGCTTAATTTGTTTTTAATAATTAAGCTGACATACTGTAAACCACAGTGAAGCACAAGATAATCAATAAGATCAATAAGACATTCTGATAAAATTGTCTTGAGATTTTAAGCGCATAAATAAAAGAGTTGGATGCATTATTAATATTTAAATTGAAATCATCAGAGTCCATCAGTAGAACCCATAAAATCGATAGGAAACCGAAACATCCTGCAAAGTCTGTGTTTTAAGTGTAATTATAATAAATTATTTATGTGTTCACATGAACACACTGCAGTAGTAACATACTGAGCCATTTACAGTTTCTTAGAAGCGGTTATCACTTAAATTTACACTTCATAAAATGGTTCTGAATATTTTTTCATACTGTGGTACTACGTGTGTGTGTAAATGGCTCTTCGCTCTGATGTCGCACCGTTAGATGGAGAAGGTTGTAAAATACTGTCTGTGTGAAATGTAAAATTTATGAATCCCCCCCATGTCCCTACTTGATTTATGTGAAATAATAATACACTATTTAATGCTTAAACATGGCTGCAAGCAATCTGTGGCTATCAAGATGTACAATGGTATAATGGCTGTAAAAGACAAATCACCTAATGCACTGAGGACGCTTGTTTAAAGGTACACGGCAGATATATTAAACTATATGTAATTGTACACTAACTCCATGCTGTAGGCAGAGAGAGACACAGAGATGCATATGGTTATTAATATAGTACGAGTGAGAGAAGGGGGTGGGTATGCCTGTTACGAAGCTCATCTCTCACTATGCTGTATGTTTACTTTCTGTGAAAGTACTGTAAATATAATACAACACATTTGTTTCAGTTGCACATTGTATGAACCTTTGTGAAAATTTGTTGTTTAAAAATTTAAAAGTCTTTATAAAAACATTTTATAGATAATTTGAAGGAATATTCCAGGTTCAAAACAAATCAAATTTGAGTCATAACACTGTCAAAATGATTTGCCTTACTGATGTATATCCTGTGAGTAAAGTTTGTTCCGTCTAAATTTATGTCATTTATGTCAAATTTTTGACTCAAATTGGTAAGGTAAGCACAAATGTGTGTAAAATATGTGTGTGCATGTATTTATATGACTGAAGGCTTGTGATGTGATAAACCGCATAAAGACCATTTTATTTGTGTTTATAAAAATAGTAATAATTTACAAATATATTGTAACACAAAGCAATTAAAAGTACATAACTGTAACCTGATTAGTATATAATTAATATACACACACAACAATTATTATATTAATATAATAAAATAAAATAATAAAATATTAATAAAGGTTGGTTGGATTTAAAACATTGTAATGAATATATTGTAATTTTAGATATTTGTGTCTATGCTTTCCAAAGGGTGTGAATGTAAGTTTTTTTCCAGAGTAATGATTCTAAATGTCTTTCATTGCATGCAGTTGTTAAAATTATTTTTTTATAGCAACTTACTAGTTGCAGCTTATTAGTTGCTTAAATTTTAAACATTCCTTTACAGTTGGCTTAGTTGCCACACAAGTAAATTTCAAAAGAAAATTATTCAAAGAGAAGGATCTATTATCAGGATTTCTTAAGGTTGGCAAACAAAATGCTGGGTTACAGAGCGATACAGAAAAACCATTAAATAACACTTCACACATCAAATATCCTATTTTAGATATGTCCTGATTTGTGGATCTTTGTTTTGCTTAATTAAACCTCATTACTGTTAGATAATTTCCATAGATCTGGACTATAAAGAATCTAGTGACTTTGTTGTCATTTTTGGGACCAGTTATCAGACATTAGGAAAGTAAACAGTGTCATTATGAGCTCATAAAAATCAGAAAGCCAGAATGGCTTAACACTGTCTGATTATACACAAACACAGGTGACACAGTCTGTTCCAAAACCTAGTGATCTTGCTATGTAGTGTGGCATCGTGAGAGGGTGTGTCATAGAGGGAAGATATGTGCCATCTAGATGGCTGCAGCATGGGGACTACAAACCAAGATGGCTACCTGGTCCAGAACTATAGTTACCATGTTGAGACACAGCTGTTGAGAGTGAAGGGAAAAAGTTGCTGATGAGCTGGGAACTAAGGAACTTTGACTCTTTTAGTGTGGTTGTGCGGAAAGAAGCTGAAAATGTTTATCCTCTGTTGTAACTTTTGACTTTTGGAGTGATTATTAAAACAAAAAGAAACTTGTAGCTTGACCTTAGTCTGGACTTGATTTATGAAACAACCCACACTTTGTTGATACCCTACCTCTCACAATGCCACAATAGGCAACATTTTAATTAAGGTATCATAGATGGCCTTCTAACACAAAAGTTGTTTCAATATTACTTTACTTGGCCAAAAGGCAACATTTAACGTGGCATGTCATGTATTGTTCATACAGAAGACAAATCCAGATTGCGTTTCAATGAGCTTATTCCACAAATCGAGGAAGGTGGATGAAGCAGGATAAACATTTATTAGTAATAAAGACTTTATACATATTTCTGAATACTGAAACTAATCACTTAAGAATAATTCAAGCTTATTAAAATCATTTCAATTGTTTAAAATCATTGGTCTTTGCAATAGATGTATGTATTTGACAGCTATTATTAATATTTTACATCATAAATGTTGCATTTTAAGTAGAATTACTTATAGTAAAACTTGAAATAATGTGTCACAAAATCTTTGTGTTATGTTCCATTTCAACATACTGCACATAGCTTTTTTTGAACACAAGCACATATCCCAAGTGATTGATCTCTTAAAAGGCAAAAGCCTATGAAGGCAGACGACAGCAAGGCAGCTCACTCGATTTTGAAATAGAGCCTTTGTGTTCCTGGAATTCTTTACCATGTCTCTACCTGTCCGCTCCGAGACCAACCTGCTAAAGTTGGTGATTGAAGCTCAACTCTCACTGTAGTAAACCACATTCTATGCATGTTATGGGCTGCTACTGAGCTCTTTAATTTAATTTTCCTTCTATGTTTTGGTTCTCCTTCCTGACCGCATGATTCATTCGCCTGTTTTATGAGAGCAAGGCAACCAGTGTGTGTCTTTTATGAAGTCAGTTGTCTTCAAAATCCAAGGTCCTGCTGTGCCAGCTGAGGAGACCCACCCCCCATAAACCCTCCAGCCTAGAATGCCAATCCTTCAGCTGTCAATCAAAGCAACATTAAAGCAGTGTGGCATTACGCAGTTGAGCGTTCCAATCGCCAGGAGCACAGTGTTTGCCTGGAGCAAAACTAAACAAATGTCCCCTGCTACTTTGAACAGTTTACCTATGTGTCATTGTGCAACATAATCCTTGGGAAGTGAATAAGTGTATTATATTTAGATTTCTTTGTGATACTTAGTATTGTGTTTTACAAGTAACACACAGACATAGAAACACTTAGAAACACACATAGAAACACACATATTTAATGCTATTTGCTTGGGCAACAATCACTGTTATTATAATTAAAACATAATTATAGCTCATGCTTGATTTGAACAGACCCCAAACCTTAAGTATTAAACTTTAGCAACATTATTTGTCCTGCAGACATGGGGTGTGCTGTGCTTTCTAACATCGGGGGGAAAATCCTTAAGACCTACATTGAATAAAGGATGTGCATATCTGCATATCTAGAGAGGAGGGCATGTGCATATCTAGAGATGAGGGGTGGACTTGGGCTAGTAAGCAACCACCTAGAAACCCTACAGAACACCTTAATAACCACTTTTAAAAACAATACACCAAAATAACATTTACAAAACTATGTAGCACAGCTCTCACCCGAAACACCCAAGCAGGCATTTTCATATGGCTATTGAAAATCTAGTGAAATAATGCATTTTAAATAAAAAATATTTATTAGTTTACTATATTTAAAGATGAACAAAGCTGAATTCAGACTCTAAATCTTAACATAACACTATGTCAAGTCATACTAATGATAATAAAAGGTCAGCGTGTGTTTAATAAGCTGTATCCTTTTCTGTACTGTATCTTATCAGACAAAGGTAAAGACTTTGCTTATACAAAAATTAACTTAAGAAACAAAACTACCTTGACGTGTACAGGATGTCTTCATGTTATTATTTAAACAAAATCAAGTGAAATTATTATCTTCAACCTAACATATAAATACTCCATTGACTGCCCTTGCAATTATAAAATTCATTATATAATTTAATTTTTAAATGCTTTCCTTTTAATGTTTTTTTTATTTCCAAGTTCAGCACATGTCTGCTTCCCCCTCCTGATTGTTTTCGAGAATCAGCCCACACTCACCAGGTTCAAGCTGAATTTTATTTGTATGTTTTATATTGTATATTGCAGCTGGGTGGAGTGCATTTGCTGTTAAGTATTTTTTAAGATCCAATTCAAAGTCTTAAATATGATCTACAGAGCTCTAGAGATTCATATGACTTATGACATGTGTCTATGCAAAGAGAATGCAATTGCATTGTGTTCTGGTGAATAAATCCTCATCCATGAGTGCCAAGAGACCAAAACAACCAGAAACCAAAATCTTTCAGAAAGCAGTCACTGGTGCCTTGGCAACTGGATTAGTTGCTAGTTGTTTAAGTTCAGATCCTAGAAATTACTCCAATCACTGATAGTGAGAAGCTTATTAACTCTGAAGGTACTGTATGGTGTAAGATTACAGCAAAAGCATTTACAGTCTATTAGATTGCACAGGGCTAAGTGCACCTCAGGGTTAAAGAGGTGCTTTAGGTTTTATTTTCTTCCAAAACTCAAAACAACAAACACCACAGTCCTCACCTTAACACTCATTTGTCACATTCAGTTTTACTAAGCCACAATTTTATTGCATGCAGTGAGGAAAATTGGATACTGACATAACTTATTCTACCATGTAATAAACTGTTATAATATTGAAAGCCAGATTTAGATTTGAATTTATGTCATGCATTTTAAAAATACACCAGTAACTTTTGGGGGTTTTAATTTTGCTTAAGGGGATTAAATTGAAGAACCTTAGTAACACTCACCCCCCTTGAAAAGACCCACTGAAGTCAAAAAGGACACACTGTTAGGCCTGCAGAGAGGGAATTGTTTTCCATTATTGGAGGGCAACGGCTTTGTTGTGGGACTGCATTGACTGTTTGATTTCATTGACAATAGAGATCAATGAAATATACCTGCATTAACATTGTTGATCCAAGATACATAGTGCTATTTCTGAAAAGCAAAATAATAAAACAATGAGTTAAGAGATTATGATATTTTAAATGTGAAAAGTCAACAGAAAATCTGTGCAAAATTTGCTTCTCAGTAAATGTGTATTTAAATATGATATGATACTTTAAGTAGTAAAGATAAGTTTTTGCATGGTGACAATTGTCTTTTATTATTTATTTATTTTTCTCTTAGAGCATTCTTTTGAGAATAGAAAGATGAAAAACCTTGTGATAAAAAGAAAAACCTCACATTTTCTGAAAGAGTTTTAAACTAAAGGATTGTCTTCAGACTGTGAAATAAAGAGTTGATATGACGCCAGAAAATATGTGAATTCTGACATCTCAGAAAACTTATTTCATTGTTGTTCATGATATGCTGTCATTTCCTCTTTTGATCAAAAAGACATAAAATATACATTAAGTCAATACAGTCCATCCGTAGAGCTACATCTACTCAGACACTTTCCGGTATGAGTGAGTGCTGACCTCAAATAGTTGAGAGAGACAGAAAGAGGGAGAGACAGAGAGAAAGACAGGTTGCAAAAGGAAAACAAGTGGCTGCAGAAAGCCCAGCAGATCAAAGAAAATAACATGAGAGAGGATATGAGCTCTTTGAGAAGTAATATTGGAGTGATACCATCTGTTTCCTAAGTCATGCAGTAGGATTCAGACAAGCACAGGAAGGCAACAACAGAGGCGACCCTTTAGTCCCAAATAACACAGTTAAAAATGGCTTATTAAGTCCCTCCACTTTAATACGGGCAACATTAAAGGGTTCCTTCTGCAAATGACCGTTCTTCCCAGTGGTTGGCAAGAAATGCTATATAACAAATAAATTGAGAATTATTTCATAAAAGGGACGGCTGTGTAGTTTCACCTTTGGTAGTTTTAAAGGTGGCACAGTAAGAATGACTGGAGATGGAGTGTTCCTTTAGATCAATTGGTTAGCCATTGCGTTAGCAGTCATGGTCATGGTCATGGGTTTAATACCCAAGGAACACATTTCGTATAAAAGTGTCTGCCAAATGCATAAATGTAAATGTAATGTAGACGTATGAGGTGATTTCACTCTTCATGGGGGCATGGGGGAAAGTAAACTTAAAACTTAAAGGAGACATCAGATTCCATTTTTTTACTTTTTTCTAGCTTTTTTTGCATTTAGTTAGTGGTCTGGCAAGCCTTCCAGCTCAGAATAGCTGAAAAGAAAACATGCAGCCATGTTGTTATGGGCTTTGCACACTTGGACTGGGGGATTTTCTGCCATTCTTCTTTGCAAATCCACTCAAGCTCTGTCACTTGGATGGGGACTAATGGTGGACAGCCATTTTCTCTCCAGAAATGTTCAATAGGGTTCACTCTGGCTGGGCCGCTCTAGTACATTCGCAGAGTTGTTCCTAAGCCACTTCTGTGTTGTGTTAGCTGTGTGGTAAGGTTCATTGTCATGCTGAGGTCCTGAGCACTGTGGAACAGGTTTTCATTCAGCTTTCACTCAACCCTGACCAGTCTGCCAGTCCCTGCTGCTGAAAAACACTGCCACAACATGATACTGCTACCAACATGCTTCCCTGTTGGAAAGGTAATGGGCAGGTGATGAGCAGTGCCTGATTTCCTCCATAACATTTTGAATTGAAGCCAAACAGTTCAATCTTGTCTTGGTTTCATCAGACCAGAAATTCTTGCTTCTTACTGTCTGAGAGTCCGGAGGTGCTTTTTTGTAAACTCCAAGCAGGCTTTCATGTGTTTTGCACTGAGGAGTGGCTTCTGTCTAGCCACTCTGCCATAAATCCCAAATTTGTAGAGGGCTGCAGTGACAACAGGTTGTCCTGTTGGAACTTTGTCCCATCTCCACATACTATCTTTGGACCTCGGTCACAGTAACCATCAGGTTCTTGGTCACCTCTCTTATTAAGGCCCTTCTCCCTTTACTGCTCAGTTTGGCCGACTACCAGCTTTTGGAAGAGTCCTGATTGTGCCAGACTTCTTTCATTTGAAAATTATGGTGGCCACTGTGTTCTTCGAAACCTTCAGTACAGCCTCCCCCAGACCTGTGAGCTTTGCAGGCAGTTCTCTTAACCTCATGGCTTGGTTTTTGCGCTGATATGCATTGTCAGCTGTGATAGTGCAGCAAATAGTGACATTTAACAACCCATTACAGTACCCTAGCAACCACCCCACAGACTTATATTGAAAAAATCCCATAGACTTAACAATGGGCAGATCTTTGTGATGTTATAGCTCTGCATCAGAATGTCATAGAAACTTGGGCTTAATCACTCTGCTTAATGAGCAGCAACAAATAGTGATATTTCAACTTCATAGCCATGCTCTAGCATCCACCCCATTAACTTCCGAATAGTAAGAGGCATCAGAACATTGTAGAGACAAGTGGGTGGCCTTTTTTGACTTGACTAAAGACTGGCAAGTAGTCTTTAATTATTACCATATAAGCAAGATATGACGTTTCAGCTAACATGGAGATGACACTTGGAAAGAAGATACAATTTTAGGACAGGGGTATAAGGGATTTGCAGTAACCATAAAATATCTGAACACTGCATAATGAAAGACAACGGGAGACAAAGAAATAACGAAATAGTAGAGTCCTTAAGAGATTATTATGCTAAAAGCAATATTAACAATTTACCAAACCCTGAGCCAAGTTAACAGCAGTCTCCCAGTAAGCAAGCCAACAGGGCAACGGGGGGAAAAAACAAAACTCCAGCAATGTATAGATGGAGAAAAAACCTTAGGAGAAATCAGGCTCAACTGAGAGGGTCAGTTCTCTTCTGGCATGTAAAAGCTGCAATTTGTGACTTCTAACCCTAACCCTAACCCTTCAATAAAAACGGAGAGCCGATAATACTGATTTACTGATAATACTGATAATAATTTTATATTGATTTTGGGTCTGATTTTGTGACTGGCTGTGACTAGGCAGGGAACTAAAATGTAGAATCTAACTGAGCAGTAAGCAGATAATAGGAAATTTAATACAGAAATCGATCATATTACCACTGATTTAGGGTGATCCAGGTTATGGATGTAATAGATGATCAGCTAGCTGACCTGGAAATAGTGTCAGGTTGAACTGGCAACACCCTAGCAACCACCTAGCAACTACCCAAAGTACCCTAGCAACCACTTATCAACACCCTAGCAACCACTAAGTATTCACATTACAGCAACCACTCTGGGTGCTTTAGCAACCCCATAACAACAACCTATCAACCACCCAGGGTACCACCACCCCTGGTACCTACAGCCTGGTAACCATCCTGAGTTCCTTAGCAACTGCATAGCAACACTCTAACAACCACTCCAAGTACCATCAGGCTAAAATGTGCTAATGTTGTGCTAATTAATGTTAATACATGTTGGCATCATGTTAAAACATGGTAACATCATGTTAAAATGTGCTATCGTGTTAAAATGTGTCAGTGTCATGCTTAAATGTCCTTGCTAATTACTGTTAAAACATGTTAAAATGTGTTAACTTCATGTTAAAATATTTTAGCATCACGCTAAATAAAATAATGCTAAAATCATATTAGATTATCTTAAAATGTTAAAAAGAAACATACTAAAATGTGTTAAAACCAAAACAACAGTTGACTTGGTTTAAAAAACTTGGTTTTGAAGATCAAAGAAAGCCATTAAGGCTTTGAATGGCACAAGGGTAAGTAAAATTACCACGTTTTCATTTTGGGGTAAACTAATCCTTTGAGAAATGTTTAGAACAATAAACATTTAAATAAATGTGTTTGTTTGGTGCGTTTATCCTTTTTTTCCTAGGGTTTTCTAAAGAGAAAAAAATAAGACATAAAAAATAAAATACTTTTATGACACTTGTTTTGTCCTTTTTGAAGCTCACTGTAAACTATCATGGAATAGAAAAGCTGTGTAAAGAGTCATCAAAGATTCTTCAGCATACAGGCTTCACCATCAAGTTGAAGAAAATAATGACAGGATTTAATCTGAGTTATCTATTACTTAAATAAATCACAGTGCTATGTGGTACACTTCACATTTTTGCAGACTCATCTATAATCGTAACAGTCATTAAGTCATATGATTTCTAATCAGATTCATACACAGCATCTCTCAACCATTCAGCTTTCCCAGAAGATCCCACTGATTTGCAAAACTACAGGCCTCATTGAATCCAGATTTTGGTCTTTGAAAAGCCACATTTCCTTTCAGATTTAATGTTTTATTTATAACTAGTTATTTTATCGGGTTTGAGACCATTTTGGGAATATGTGCCTTTCTGAATAATCAATAAATAGCCATTTCATTATTTAGAAGGAGCTGCTATAAGGGCTGCAGAAAGTGAAAGTCAATGCACAAATCTGTCATCGCTGATAAATGAGATCACTTGTAAAGTTAGATGGGTGGCAAAAGAGCTGCATGCATGCAAAAGTTTCAATGCATTGCTGAATACTATTAGCAGGCAGTAAATATGGCACAGACACCTGCAGAGGACTATGATTTGGTGAGTGGGTGGCAGGAAAAGGGAAGTAAATTCTGAGATTAATTAACTTGTTGAATTCTGGACATTTTCAGGGCTCCATTTCACTGACCCCTGAATGTAAACGGGACTGTCCTGGCTTTGGCAGAGAGCAAGGGTTCTCATTCTAAAGAATGGAATACTAAGAGAATTTTTTGAATAGATGGGAAATGTAGCCTGGCTATTTAGTGTCATAAAGTGCAGCCAAGCCAGCTCCTCAGGAAAGAAGCAATACCATTCCAATCAAATCTCAGACAGATGAGAGATGGGCCTGTCCACCCCAAATTTTTATATTGTGGAAGGGGCTGTGAAGAAATAATGCCATGTGTAAGTGAATTAACCTCTTAGGTGGATGGAAGGCCTCTGTAATCTATGGGGGAGGAAATAAATAAGTGGAAAAGAGGGTGGGAAATCAAGCCAGGGCGAGGCGTACATCGAATCGTAACCCCTCAGACGAATGTCCAGGACTGCAGCTCAAGAACGTGCTGATTAAGAGAGTTTGTAGTACACTGTTGGTTGAGTTCTTTGTTGATACCTGAAGGTGTGAGCAAAATCAATTAATTTCATTTTTGCATAACATCGGTTCAAGTACATGCAAAACAATGATGCAAATGTATCAAACACATTGTCCTGTCAGACCAGATAGACAGATAGCTGATCTATAGCAGAACATTAAAAGATCACATTGTGTGGCTCTTTTTATTCCAATGAAACAAACACAAGAAATAAAGTTGGTACAAAATTATTATTTGTTTATCTCCAGGATTTAAGTTTCAATGACAAGACATTATATTCAGAGATTACTAGAAACATTTAGAAAATTATAGGACAAACCCATAGCCAATGTTGGATTTCTTCCACTGGATTTTCTCCAATTTACATACTGCTATTAAGCACTAACAGTATGTACTTTGGGGGTCCATAGTCCATAGTAATGAGAAAGTCCATAGTTTTAAGAGTGTATATTAACAATACAGTCGTACGGCATCATGCTTCCACGTCATAAAATTAACCCATTTGTCACATAGCTACTACACACTTGTCATGTAACCTTTCTGTACCCAAATAAATTACCTACAGATATTTTATTTTTGGGTTTATATACCTCTTTATAAACCATTGTATCATTCGTATAAAAATTCAAAAGAGAAATGTCACAAACACAACCTTGCAAAAGGGCTATGGTCAATATTTGTCAAAAAATGCACACACACGCTTCAGAAATCTATTGAAAACATATACTTTGTCATGCTATTTTAAACATTTTTAAAATGACATATTTTCTCTAAAGCTTGGCATTTTTAATAAGCACAACTGACTCAGAACATGACAAACTGCACCAAAAACTTGACTGATGCCCAAAAATATTTGTCTCAGGTAGCTGGTTTTGAGACACAATTCTGAAGTCTATTTCAAGAAAAAAGAAGAAAATAGACAAAACACGGAAACAAAATAAACAGACTAAATACTGTATATATTGTGTAAAATTTTTACAAAAGATTTTGTAAAAGTTTTGTATTGCTCATTGTACAGAACAACAGAGGAAACACTAGACTATGTAAGGCACAATCAAAAAGGTAAAAACGAATCGAACAAATAACAGAAATGCAGTATTTGTGCAGTCGCGTTAAACGGGTGTTCGGAGTGACACGTGTGTGGGTGACGCGCGTGAGGTCAGAGTTTACCGGAAGCTGTTGTCTGCTGCCAGGAGACAGATCAACGCAAAGACTTGAGCATTAATGTGCAGTTTACACACGACACGTGTTTTTTTTTATTTTTTTTTATCAGGAATTAGTGTTTTGTTGTTTGTCCTGTCCGGTGGACTGGTGAAATGCTGTTCGTGTCATCCTGGAACAAATGCTTCAAACTGATATTTGAAGCCGGAAGTGGAGTAGAACAGCAGTTGTTAGCCTAACTCGCTAACACGCTTCATGTTTTTAAATAACAAGTGATCAAGTGATTGTGTGTTAAATCACACATCGAATTTCAGGCGTTCATGTGAGTGCAGTCACAGGCTTTGGGTGTGATGAGATGTGAGATACAGTCAGACAGCTGATCTACCCTGATGATCTGATCAGTGTGAGATCAATTCAACGGATAAGTCATCCTATCCGATTCGGGTAAGGGCGTGGGCTATACAAAAGAAATAAAACTGGTTTCTAGCCATCTTAATTTTTGTGCATTTTAATTAAAAGTGTAAAGCCTTTAATGTGATCTGTATAATAAAACTGACCTTTGGCCAAATAAGTGTCAGCTTAACAAAAATTTGCATGGTAACCATAGTTTTAACTACAGTTTACCAGCTGTCACTACAAAAAAAAAAAAACTTTGGCCACTGAGACACCATGCACACATACACAAAAATAATGATTCTGAGATTATTCTGTTTGAGAGGGCATGACACACCACAATTCACCCACGTGTTGTGGATAAATTTTGTTTTCTCAGGAGTTTCCAGAAACCATGAGTGGTAAGTATGGGCTGGAGAATTCCAGCTCAAGGAAGCACATCTCTATAACTGTTCCATCATCATCCACAGAGGTGATGTCACCTCATATCAGATCACTAGAAGAGCTGAGAGTGCTGGGCATCAATCTGAGCAGCTTCAACACATCTACACAGTTTTTCATCTGTGTGGCCGGCATCTTCCTCTTTTACCTCATCTACGGCTATCTGCAGGTGACAATATGACAAGTTCAACAGCAGTCAGTGAATTACACATGTCTGTTACTGAACAGGACATGCAGTATAATAGGTGAATTAAACCAATCCTGATATGCTTTGTGAAATGCTGTCTGTCTGTGCTTTCAGGAGCTCATATTCTCAGTGGAGGGCTTTAAACCATTTGGCTGGTATCTGACTTTAGTGCAGTTTGGATTTTACTCCTTGTTTGGTCTGGTGGAGTTACAGCTCAGTCGGGATAAGAGGAGGAGGTGGGTCGTACCTCTGTAAATAACATAACATGTTTAAAACAAACCTTTTCATATTCTTGTGTTATAACCTCAAGATAAATTTGCTTGCCTTAAAACTTATTCACAATGCCCAACAAACCAGCTGCCAGTTGAAATTGAGTTTTATTAGATCAGTGTGTTAACATTCCATCAGTGTTTGTCAAGTCATGGATTGTTTGAGTAGCCTGGTATGATTTAACAATTTCTAACTATAATAATTTCTTATGGGGTAAACATCCCTGCCAGTGTGCGGATGTGACTGCTTTGTAAAGAAAAGAAAAATGGAACTGGCAATCTGACCACTCATTTTTTTAAATGTAACATTATGTCAGACCTGACTTAAATGCATTAACTGTGTTGCAAATATGTTTTATTCACATGCATGTTAGGTTTCTTACTTCACTATGCATCAATCAGGGCTCCATCCAACGTCTCTTCCTTTAATATGCAATTAATGATACACAGACAAACAAAGTTTGTTGATGTTGTTTGGGATAGTGTGAACTAGCCCTAAAAACAACATGTTCCAAATACTGACAAACTAAGAAAACATCTGTTAATGGAACCCTTGTTTTTCAGGATACCATGCAAAACATACACGATCATTGCATTTTTAACAGTTGGGACCATGGGCCTTTCCAACACTTCTCTGGGATACTTAAACTATCCTACACAAGTTATCTTCAAGTGCTGCAAACTCATTCCTGTCATGATTGGAGGAGTTTTTATACAAGGTAAATCATGTCATACAATGACTTAAGTGACATTGTGATCACACCTGTCAAACCGAAAAAAGGACAAAAGACATCATAACAGTGTCCAATCACAGTTTTTGGTCCTTTATGAACCTTTATTGATATCACTATAAATTGTTGTATGAGTGAGGTTCTTAAAAAATGCTATCTTTTAATGCCCCATGAGAACAAAAAAAACAAAATTTTTAATGTTTGGGTGAACTATTTCTTTCATTCTTTCAATGAGGTCAGGCAAAATAATTTTCTGTGAGCAGGTTCCTTTTATCTTTTATTCGCCATTGTTGTTGTGGAGTTCTTTACTTGCCTTATGTAAGAACTGGATTGTATTTTTGATAACATGAGCAAAAAAGAATGGGAGCAGTTGAGTGTTTCCAACTTCACATTATGTGAAGATATATTGCTCTATTCTCTGGCGACATTGACCTCACGTCCCCTGAGGCTGCTGCGTCAGATCTCTGGGACTTTGGTTCAGGATGCATGTGAAATGCCAACCCATCAAAGCTAGACAAAATCAAAGCACAGAACCTAACCTGCTGCATCCCCTCCATCCCCACGGCAACTACCTGTTTGGAAAACACTTTGGCCTTTTTCTTAGATTCTTCTCTGTCTTGTACTTTGCATTTTTAACCTCTAGCCCTTATTTCTCACCCCACTTACGACTGATTTGAAGAAAATTTTCAACTGATTTGAAGAAAAAAAGATCTTTGTAATGCCAGCCTCCAGCCAGTGTCGAACCTGCATCCAGACAATGCCCTCAGCTTATGTGTCTTTTTATGATGTGTTTGAGCTGATCTGTGTGAGAGTTTTTGGTTTGATAATGCTTGTTAATGTTATGCTTTTAGGGAAGCGTTACAACATTGCGGATGTGTCAGCTGCTCTCTGCATGAGTTTAGGTCTGATCTGGTTCACACTGGCAGACAGTAAAATTGCACCAAACTTTAATGTAACAGGTAAAGTAAAATCTTTGCTCCAGTCAGTGAGATATGGGCTCTGTTTCAAAACCTAGTGGATTACCTTGCTGTCTACTGTCTACATAAACTTTCAGCAAATTTCGAAGAGGCCAGTAGAGTTCGATGTTAAAAGGCTAGCACTGGGATACTCTTATAAACATAAAGAACAAACACTAAAGTAGTACATTTGTTATTTGAATTAACATTTATGGACACTTTTTAGTACTAAATCACAGTATGTTCCGATTGAGGGAAATAAAATGCAGGCTGTGGGTCTGGTTAGTACAATCAGGCGTCAGGTTTACAGTAATTACTGTGGATCAGTTTTCTTAATGCATTTTCTTTAAGCTGATAAAAAATGCAGTAAATATAAATATTTTGGCACTAAAAATGTGAAAATAATGATTTTTGCCTGTTTTATGGTTTTATAATTGTTTATTTAAAGTATTTTTTGTTTGTTTCTCCAGGGGTAATTCTGATATCCATGGCCCTTTGTGCGGATGCTGCTATTGGAAATGTGCAGGAAAAAGCCATGAAACTTCATAGTGGAACCAACTCTGAGATGGTACCAGCTAATTACAAGTCTGTTGTTGTGGATTGTTTCTGTTGTATTGTGAAGAACTGTAAGTGTATTATCATCATTGGCTGTCCCGCAGGTCTTGTACTCTTATTCCATTGGCTTTGTGTATATTCTTTTGGGTCTGCTGTGTGTGGGCGGACTTTGGCCTGCCGTTTCCTTCTGTGCTCAGGTGCGTTTGAACACTTTACATACTGGGTGGTAAAATAAACATCACCTTCAAGTACAGGGTCATATTCCATGTTAAGTGACTTTATTTTTTCTTCAGGTCATTCTAATATTAGCCAAGCTTGCTTGGACCAGAAGCAGACATACCTCTGTCTGACAGACTGTTTGTAATGTGTAGCTGCATTTTGCAACTAATTTTTGTTAATTCTGTAAATTGTCTGGGTGGAGGGGAGTGCATTATTCTGAAAGGTAGTCAGTAGGAATTTACTAGGGTTTACTAGAATTCTTTTTTTTATTAAAAAAAAGCAAACTTTATGTGGTGCCCTTTGCTACAGCATATGGCTGAATGCTTGTAAAAATGCCATGGGATTTTTGAACCATTACATCACTAATGTTTACTTTGTACAGTTATCTCTTATTTTAAAAGAGAAAGAGAAAAATGAGTTTTATATGATGTTACCCTGTCTGTATTTTGTCTAGTTCTAAATGTTTTCAACATTTTTATCATTCTCAGCATCCGGTGACCACTTATGGTTATGCATTCTTCTTCTCTTTGACGGGATATTTTGGCATTTCATTTGTTCTGGCCCTGATAAAGCTGTTTGGAGCACTGGTTGCTGTCACAGGTAATATGATCACGCTGATGTGGTAGTTTTGGTGATAAATTTAACACCAGCAAATAAATTAAACTGTTTTGGTTTACAGTGACTACAGGAAGGAAAGCCATGACCATTGTGCTGTCATTTCTGTTCTTTTCAAAACCTTTCACTTTTCAGTAAGTGAACCACAATCATTTCAAACATAAAAATAATACATTTACAGCTTACAAAATGTAAGTTAGTAGATCAAAGAAAATTCATTTTATTCTATTCAAAATTTTATTCTATAACATGCACCATTTGTGCACAGTGAGATCACCTGGAACATTTATTAAGAAAGTTAATAGGTTAAATTATATGTCTTATTTCTGTTTGGAAATGTAATGACATGCTCTAACTCTTTTACAGATACGTCTGGGGTGGTTTGCTGGTAGTATTTGGCATTTTCTTAAATGTCTATAGTAAAAACAAAGACAAAATAAGGATTCCCTCATTAGTGGAGCTTAGAAAACAAGTGCTCAGAGGAAGGAATGTGCGTCTGCTGTCTCAGAATGTGTAGGAGGAAGAACTCTGGGTTTTTCCACATCCTATGTCAGGTGATGATCGTGTGTGGTTGGAAGTGTTGGCAAGACATATGGCTGCACACAATCACGGTAATACACATGGATCTTGGGGACCTTGAGACACTCATTGAATCAAAAGGACTGTAACCTAGAGCCAGAAAGCAATGATTTGCACTAGACAGTGGTGGAAACTGAAGGTGGACCTTGAATATCATTATATTTAATCGTGTCCAAATTAAAGTGAGTCCATCAGAGCCAGTGATGTTTCAAATGAAATATTTTCACCTGTATGTGACAAAATAATGACAACACTTGACACACAAGAGAGGACTATATTTCTTGGTTTGCATTGCGATTGTATAGGGATAAAGAAATCGTTTGTTCTGTTAGAATAGTGGAAATTCATTATGTTTAAAGGGCTGACATTTTGAAATAGTCTTAACTTATCAGCTGCCATTTTTTGCTGTTTGTTTAGTGAAAGGGTAAGTGTTTTTATATTAAAACAAACTTGGAAGTTGATTTAGACAGTCTGGAGTGTTTTCATGAATAATGGTGCCACTTACCCATTGAAAGACTGCCAAGCACTTCCTCAGATGTGTCGCCCTGCGATTGCCCAAAGCCTATTTGATTAGTAAACCTGGAATAAGATAACACCAAAAAGAAAACAAACATTGTGGACAGGGCTTGGCTTTAGACCTAATCTGAATAAGCAGCACGTCACATTTTTGTGTGTGTGTGCGTGCGTGTGTGTGTGTGTGTGTGTGTGTGTGTGCGTGCCAAGTGTGTGACATTTTGGAAGCCTCAGGGAAATGATTATCGTGCTGTTGTTGCCACCCTCTCCCTCAGAGACATTGGCACTAAGAAAACACAGAAACGTAACAAAAGACTTGCTGCTGTTTTACTGCTTCATGTTTCTTGTATTTGAAACCTTATGCACAAACTTATCATAAACTTCAGTAATGACAATACAAATACATCGCAAAGCGAAAATGTAATTCAAATTTGCATTTTCAAACTTATGCTACCTCAAAGCTTAAGTGTGTATTTCTTTGGTGTTAAAAGAGTTTCTCCAATTTCACAGTAATGATATCATTAGGACCACTTTCAGAGCAAAAATTTTCCTCACTTAATGACAGTAAAACATTGGCAGCCAATTAAAACCCATTCAAATTTAAGTGGCCTGCAAATTTAAAATGGCAGACAAGATCAGACTAGTGCAGATGTATAAATAAAACTCATCTCAAATGAGTGGTTTCCATTGTGTGAACCCAAAAGCGTCTTTTTTATTTCTTTGCAATATGTAAACAACAGGTCATCAACAAACAGGTCATATACAGCTACAGTGCACAGCTTAGAATAAACATAACATCATCGTTGGTTGGTGTGGAAACTAATACAGTTACTCTTTTAGTTATCAGTGTTGGTGTGAACGGGGCCCTTAATGCAGGCATTTCCAGTCCTGTCTCTGGACGCCACTGTCCTGAAGGGTTTAACTCAAAAATTAATCACACAGCTGAACTGAAGGCTGGAACTGAACTCTAGGATAGTGCTTCTTCAGCATCATAATTGGACATCCCCCCATGCCATTTGTTGGTTGTTTCCATTAAAAGGAGTAGAAATGACACACAGAACAGAAATGACACACTTCAACTTAACTCTTTTAATGTTTTGTTAAGCCAAAAATGAAAATCCTGTCATCATTCCTCATTTACTTGCCCATCTGTTGATCCACACAGTCACCAGTGCCTTGATGCACCACCTGTGCTTAAGTTACATTTATGCTACAACTTCTCACAAACATGTTTTTTGTTTATAACCATGTATAGACAGAAAATGTTCATAAGCCTCCAATAAATAGTAATGTTTGAATAATTTTTCAGACTGATTTGATAATATCAATGAGCTAGTATTTATTGGTAAAAATAGAACCTATAAAAATAGAACCTATTGTATGTAAGACAGTTCAAGACTACTTGTGCAGGCCAGGTTTCAACAAACACAAAAAATATGGAATTTATGATATATGCCAATTATTTGTTTTTGACATGTATAACTTGTCTCTTTGTGGTCAGTGGGGGAAAATCTGCCTTTTAGAGTTTGAAACAACATAAGTAGAGAAAATTGTGATTTTCATTTTTGAGTTAGCTGTCCCAGTTTAGTTACAAATTAAGATTTTCATTTTTAAGTTTTTATAGTTTGCTTTGACAAGTTACTGGTTGGCAAACATTTTTAGGACATCAAGTAGAATCCACGTATGGCATGACGTAAGCTATGCTTACGTGACTTGAAAGAGCTGCTCAAAGACATTGCCAAGATGGCATTGAGTGAACTTTGGTCATTCCTGCCCAGTTGTTCTGATGAAGGTCATTTGGTACTGTAGATAAACATCTGTGAGAACATTGTTAATACTCCTCTCCACTGATGTCTAGAGTTTTTCTACAGTTCTGGAGATCACAGCTTTATAGAGTGCTGTCTGTATCTCTATGAACTCTGCAATTCTCTAATGATGACTGAGACCAGACACACCGAGGCCAACAGGACACTGAAGGGTAATTAGTAATTCACATTTTTATAAAAGTCGAAAAGAGCAGTTCAAACAAAACCATTTTAAAACGATCAAAAAAAAAACTTACCTAATCCCAAATGTGGATACTGCCTTGCAAAAAAACAATAGTTACTTATCACCCTTCACACCCTATTTTATTTCAGCCATGTGACAGAAAGTTTGCCTTGCAATCAGATTGTAAATGTTTGGCCTTAAATACGTTGCACATGAACATTCAAAACTGGGTCCCTACAGTACAAACAAAACTTTACAAATAAAAATAAAAAATAAATTGAGGTAAATCTATCAAATAAAGTGGTCAAGTTTAATATTAGAGATTTTTTATTGTATTATATCAATAAGTCACAATGTTACACTTGCTTGAGATTGGGCCTTATAGTTCACCTAATGTACTGTAACTTGTGGCAGATGCTGCCTTTTGTAAACTGAGTGTGTCTGGTTATGCTGCTTGTTGTTGCAAACCGGTATTTCTTGCTATACTTTTCTTGCCATTTTATTGTGTTGTTATAATTCTAAACACACTGCTTTGTGGTGCAGTTTTACCATTTACTTCACCTTTTTTATCCTTGCCTTATTTACCCCTAGCAGTTAATGAATTGGAGATCTCGAACATTCACAAAAAATAGCTTCCGCATTGCAAAATAAGGTGAATAAACAATAGACTTTGTTCTTGTAGTTGTGTGACACTGTGTGTACGGAACTCAAAATGAAACAATCTTAAAAGTAAAACATCCAAAGATTGGAGGGTTGATGTTATCTCTCTTTGGAGCGTTTCATTTTAAATCAAATCCATTGCGAACACAGTCCGTTTATCATAGAAGCAAAGCTGTCATTGCGTCTAAAGGTCCTTTTGGATCATAGTCAGTCTGGAGGCCCCAGCTGACCGCAGCTAACAGTACCATTTATCATATTAAGAGAAACACTAGCAGACTGAACAATGAAGCTTTAAAAGCAATTTGAAAAGGGAGAGTTACATTCATCAAACCCTACACACAAACAGTACACACCATTTAATGCCTGATCTGACTAAATTCTATTACTAAAAACCCTGAAGTCAATAACTAACAGCTCAGGATATCACAGAAAGGAAAAACGTTTGTGCTATTTAACTCAGAGCTTTGTGTCTTTTAGCCAATGTGTTTTAATCTAGATTCTAGTATACTCCAGAAAGTTGACAAAATTAGGAAGTCTTCCTCTTTTAGGAAAATGGTCATATCATAATATTGATGACTTCTTTCTGTCTGACTTTTGTCCTGTCCAATGCTGAAATGAGCTGTTTACTGTTTTAATAGAAAAAATATGCCAACAGATAACACTGAGCTTGTCAAGTTATTTAATTTGAACTTAAAAATGTACAATTTTGAAAAAAACAGCGAAAAATTGTGATTTACCAGCCTAACATATGAAACAAACACTGGACTTAATATTACATTAACATTAGACAAATAGACGTTAGACAAGTGACAGATGTATTTGACCCAAAACAACATAGTCTGATAAACATTTGCAATGATTTTTATACTGAATATAGAATTAGCTTATTATTATTTGCTAAAGAAATGGAAGTATTAAAAGAGAAAGATTGTACCTTTTTTTATATGTTACACCTATTAATTTAAATACATATGGCTGTATTCTTTCTTCCTGTCTTTCTTTTCTTGTTCTTTTGCTTTCACATATAGCTAGACGTCCAGCTCTAATGTATGGGGTCTGCCTGGGTTCAGTGACCTCTGCCCCTCCTCAGCTGGCCTCCTTTCATAAATAATGGGGGATGTCTGTGGCTCATCACCTCAGTAAATAGGCTGCAGTATAACTCTATATAACGCATCCAGTCCCTCCAATTGCCCAGCAGGACCCGCTGGCAGCCCATTCATTACCAAGGGGCCGTGGTTATATCGTCCTTGGGCCGGGGCCGGACTGGGCCAGCCGGGTGGTAGAGAGAGAGGGGCCATGAGCTTGTAAAAAATGATAAAAGGGGAACTCATGGGGGTGGAAATGGTATAAAGTAGGTCACAGGCCTGCTTCAGAGTTGTATGTAAATACCATACAGTTGTATGGGTACCAGTGTGATGTGATATCTACACTCAGTCAGAGAACATCCAACCTGAGAGGCTAGTTATGATCAGTGTCAAAAAACTGGTCAATATTTTGCCCATAATTTTGAAGTTATGCCCAACTGGTCAATCAACATAAGTTGTTTCACCTAGAATCTAGAACCCACCGACTGCCAATAAATAGTATGAAATATTCTGAATATAGAAACAGAAAATGTATGCTAAGAAATACAAATATTTCTTAATTTAAATAAGATTATTTTAAATAATAAAAAATAAAATGATCACATTATCTAGTTATATACTGGCAGTATGTCAACCATCTTTTAATGAACTTTAGAAAGTTTTGGGTTAAAAGTAAAGGTTTTGGTTGCACTTTTTTGGTATTAAACATTACATTACAAACATTAAGTAAGAACAGAAATGTTTGTATGCTAAAAGCATACGTGTAACATTTTTATATTAATTTAAAGCCTATCTATTCTGTACCTGCCATACTTTTGATATATCTGTACTTTAAATTCAGTGTATATTAAAAAGACAGGTTTGAATACAAACTGGTTCCCATCGCAACTGTAAATATTCATCTTATGAATGTCTGATCTGTGTAAACCACTTCACATGAACCAGCATGTGCATGAGTGTGTGTACGAGCAAGACAATATTCACATGATGTATCTGGAAGATTTGGCCTGTCAGCAGCAGAAGCGTTACAGAAATGATCGGCACACACTTCACTCCTGACAGACTCAAAGTGCTCACCCAGAGAACATTCGGCACTTTCTCTCTGAGAGGAGTTGTTAATAATAAATATCACACAAATAATGAATGGACCAGTGGCTTCAGTTGTCCGGAGGGCATAATATCTAATTTCCTCTCTGTTTCATATCTCCACTCCTTCATGTCTGTACAGTCTGTCATTAAAGCTGCGCAGGTCTGCATCACTCTTATTTATTTTTCAAATCGTGTAAATCTGAGCCTAGCCCTTGTTACAGATGAGTTACAATAAATTAAGACAGACTAACCGACAATCCAGAATTTTAAATTTTGCATGCTATCACACACAAGCGGACTGGTACTTTGGCTTACATTCATCATGGAACCTCAATGACATTGATTCTGAATGAATTCTGAAATCTTAACACACTAGAATTGCAGACGTGACTTTTACAGATACAGTATCAGGTT
The DNA here is from genome assembly GCA_036877525.1 of Chromobotia macracanthus. NCBI lineage: Eukaryota > Metazoa > Chordata > Actinopteri > Cypriniformes > Botiidae > Chromobotia > Chromobotia macracanthus. The sequence goes on from JAZGTH010000081.1 coordinate 5,822,095, forward strand.
TGTGATGTTTACAATGCTTCAGTGTTTAGATGATTGTTGTTGATAAGTATTCATTTTGACTAGTATAACTTTATTGCCATTATCCACAAACAGTTTTAAATATGTATTTTTAATGTATATAAATTTTGTGCTGTATTTCTAGTCTACTGTAGTTAGACAAAAGTAAAAAAATAAACATATGAAGTATGTGATAAGGTATGTGTGGGGTCCTTTAAAAAAAAACCCCCCCCCCCCCCCCCTTCTTTTTTCCCCCCCCCCCCACCCCCCCTCTTTTTTTTTACCCCATCCAAACCCCCATTTTTTACCTTTTACCCCTCCCCCCCCCCCCCCTCTTCCTCCCTTTTTCTTACCCCCCCCTCCCCAACATCCCCCCCCTTTTAATCCCCCCCCCCCTTTTCCCCCCCCCCCCCCCCCCCCCCCCACCCCCCCCCCCCCCCCCCCCCCCCCCCCCCCCCCCCCCCCTAACCTTTTTTATAATTTTTTCCCTTTTTTTTTTTTTTTTTTTTTCTTTTTTTTTTATTTTTTTTTCCCTCCCCCCCCCCCCCCCCCCCCTTCCCCCCCCCCCCCCCTCCCCCCCCCCCCCCCCCCCCCCCCCTTTCCTTTTCTTCCCCCCCCCCCCTTTTTTAATCTCCCCTTCCCCCCCCCCCCCCCCCCCCCCCTTCCCCCCTTTCTTTTTTGTGTTTGGTGGCGCGGGCGCCCCCCCCCCGGCCCCCCCAAACCCCCCCGCCCCCCCCCCCCCCCCCCCCCCCCTTTTTTTCTCCTTTTTTTTTTTTTTTTTTCCTCTCTCCCCCCCCCCCCCCCCCCCCCCCCCCCCCCCCCCCCCTCTCCCCCCCTTCTTTTTCCCCCTCGTGTGTTCTTGCCCCGGGGCCCCCCCCCGGGGGCCCCCCCCCTCGTTGGGGGGGTGCCCCGGGGGGCCCGGGGGGGGGGGGGGGCGGGGGGGGGGGGGGGGGGGGGGGGGGGGGGGGGGGGGGGGGGGGGGGGGGGGGGGGGGGGGGGGGGGGGGGGGGGGGGGGGGGGGGGGGGGGGGGGGGGGGGGGGGGGGGGGGGGGGGGGGGGGGGGGGGGGGGGGGGGGGGGGGGGGGGGGGGGGGGGGGGGGGGGGGGGGGGGGGGGGGGGGGGGGGGGGGGGGGGGGGGGGGGGGGGGGGGGGGGGGGGGGGGGGGGGGGGGGGGGGGGGGGGGGGGGGGGGGGGGGGGGGGGGGGGGCCTTGGGGGGGGGGGGGGGTGGGGGGGGGGGGTAAAAAAAAAGGGAAAAAAAAGGGAAAAAAAAAAAAAGGGGGGGGGAGCCCACCGGGGGGGCCCCAAAAAAAAAAAAAAAACAAAAAAAGGGGGGCCCCCAAAGGGGGGGGGGGAAAAAAAAAAAAAAAAAAACCAACCTGGGGGGGCTAAAAAATTGGGGGGGGGGAAGAGGAGGGGGGAGTTTTTTTTTGGTTTTTTTTTTGTTGGTTGTTTTTTTTTTTTTTTTTTTTTTTTTTTTTTTTTTTTTTTTTTTTTTTTTTTTTTTTTTTTTTTTTTTTTTTTTTTTGTATGTTTACACTCCTATATGAAAATGACAAAGTTATATTACGACTTCAGAAGACTACAGTGCACAAGTCATATGGACTATTTTCATGATAATTTTCTGTGGTTGCTATGATCTGTATGAAGATTTATGAAAAAAGTCTTTTGTGTTTCACAATAAAAATAACAGCATACAGGTTCAGAATAACAAAAAAAAAAATTTACTAAATAAATAATTTTCATTTTTTTGAAAACTTTTCATTAAATAATAAATCTTTATAAGAAAAAAATATTTAGCTTAAAGTGAATGAATAAAACCAAAGTCTTTTTATCCTACCTCAAAATCCTACCTCAAATAAATTGGGTGGACAAGTGGAAAATATTAAATCTCAAGCTTTGTTGACTCTCACAAGCTTAGCTGCCATCTTGCATTGTTCTTTTACTGACTGTGTGGAGTAAAGGCCTCTCCTGGGCAGATCACAATGTGTGCATTTAAGGAGGCCTGATACCTGAGCACAGTAAATGTTGACACCAACACATAACAATGTTGCCATCAGAGCCCATAATGTCAGTGCTTACCTCTTGGCCTGACACAGCCTGACGCACATATGCACCGCAGCAGTGCTGTGCTTGCCGTGGCACCTTTGAGGCCAAGCTCATCGGACAGCAGGCTGGGAAGGTGCTCTGGCACGTTAAGAACTAAAACAGCTGAGCAGACACAGAGGAGTGTGGAAATGTTTGTTGTTGGAGAGAAGAAACGAGGGTTAACAAATGGAAAGAGCAGCGCTGGTTTCTGCAAACACACTCATTCTGACAGTGCATGTAAACAATGTAGAAACCCAATGAGGACAAGAGATGCTAGATTACAGCAACAAACAACAGTGCTGTTATCAGAGATCCATTCACATGCTATAATCTGGTAACTGCAAAGTGCTGTTTGCAAGAAAAGGATTATTTGATCCAGAAGTGAACGTTCTATCATGATTTACACGCCTTCAATGTGACATTTTTCTATGAGACAACTGAAAGAATGTTCATGCAGCTCTTTGCCAGTCAACGAGTCAATTAGTGGATACTGAGGATGGTTCAAAAATTCTTTAGAAGCATTCGAGACTGTCAGAAAGAGACAAAAATTTATTGTTATTCACTGAACGTCCATATAATGGAGCATTATATTAAGAGACATGCAGGTACCACATTTGCTCATTGACCTTGCGTCTTCAACAAATTTCTTTTCCAGGGACTGAAATAAAGTAAACAAATTCCCATTCAAGTTCCCATTTAAATAAACAAATGTTGTGCATTAATAATTAGATGTGTATTATAGTATTTCCTTTATTGTTCTGCAATATTTCAAAGAAATCACCTCTGCATAATGTAGTCAAGGATTCACTTGACTAACAAACATTTGACTCACAAAAAAATAACAAATAATGTAGTTGTCTTCAGTGGTGAACAGAAAGCAATTTAATGCATCAGTGGTGGTTGGCTATTAATTTACTAGAGATGGAAAGGGGAGTCTGGGAGCGGGGTTTTGAGGGACAACACGGCTGCTTTATGTATCACTCCCTACTGCAAACAAGCAATGTGCTCACAGTCTTTTTAATTATAGAGCCATTTCTCCACAATGTAAATGCTAGCATGGGAGAGGTATATTATGGTGAATTAATAAAAGGCTGAGATAGGGGCCCATATGGCCTGTCCTTGGGGCATAGCATCAATAATGGCTGCCTTCAGGCTGGTTTGCACACAGTGACTGAATGTGAAATATGTGTATACAGTAATTGGTAACAAAGATTGTGACCACCCCTCCCATCCCCACTTCCTCCTCAATATCTTTATCTGAGAGAGGAGCTCAGCTGAGGTGCTTATATCATTTCCATTCCTCAAACTGCCTTTATTTTTTCCTCACCATTCCATCACATCATTTTGTCAAACAACAGAGACAACAAATCAATTTGTTTCCCATTCTATGAACAAAATGACTTTTTTGGTTTGTGACACCACAGATGTGTCTGGATAACACAGCTTAGATAATCTGGTCTTGAATTTGAATTCCAATTGACTTGAATTGGTCTTGGCTCTAGAATTTGGTGTAAATAAAGTAGTTCATATTGAAATTGATTATAGATTTGCAGACAAGGAATCATTACTGTGTAGGAGAAAGAAAGGCGATATTAAGGAGATTTCAGCTGTAATTCTCTTTACCTGTGGGTTGTGCTTAACTTTGGATGTCACATATGTTTAATGTTTACATGTATTATTTGCGATGCACCTTACAGGCTTGGGGCTGTGGGGTGCACACTGTTTTCTTTCCATTTTCTTTATCAACCCCCCCACCAGGGGAACAGAAATACCCTATAGACATTACGTCTGTGTTTTCCTGCAATTAATTAATGTGTCCCCAGCTAGTTAGCAGTAGCACTTATTCCAGGATGGCAATGGACAGAGGGCAAAGTTTCACTGCGAGACTCCGCGAGACTGCATAGCTGCAGGCCTTTGCTTTGCAGACACTGTGCCTAGACTATTTTTTCCAGAATTCTTCTAAGAAGAGAGAGTGTCATTTTATATAAGAGAAATCTCCAGGGTTTCAATAAACTAGAGGTCACAATGCAGATCCACTGGAAATAAGAGGCAAAAACGACAAGTGTAAGAGCAAAAGCGATTCTTTTAATCAATACGGCCTAATTAAACATTTGCAAAATGCATTTGCAGCAAAGCACTTGTCATTTCATGTAAAAGGAACTTGTAGTGTAGCTAACTGCTTTTTCAGAAGGGTATCTTAACTGTATCGTAACTACTTATGAGTATCTTGTTAAATTACAATTTCAGAGTAGCTTCCCAACACCGTGTTTACTGAAGTTTAAGCCTCTTGTGATCTGGAAGGTTAAAGTTTGTGTTTTAGTTGCTGCAAACTTTCATTTGACTCATTACTTTGTATGAGTCAAAAAAGTTTAAATTGTTGTGACCCATGGTTAGTTTTGCTTCAGGATTTGCCCCAGATTTTGCACTGGAAATCAAGTGCAGATCTATCACAGTGCCAATCCCATAACCCATATTCAGTGTGGTCATTGTTTAGCCATTGTTTAGTTTCGGTTTTCGAGTATTATAGCATGTCATGTAACATCTATATTGGCATCAGTGTAAATTTGATTACACACATGGCCTTTGACGTCAACAACATATATGGGATTAAGCGGATTATGTTTTTTGCTATGTTGGTATAGTTCTAGCATGCATAGAAAACAGGCCACTGAGCATGACAGCCAATAGAAGCAATCTATATATCAAAGAAGGCACTGCTGGGAAATTTAAAAGTGATTAAGAAATGTTTTGGTCAAAATAGCATGCTTTGATGTGTGGCTTTCTGTTACGTCTACAAGTGATTATTCATTGTAGTGCTACCCACAGGACACAGCAGCCCCCAATGCAGGTTAGAGGCATTTTTTTCTCTGTTTGGTGTGTGAGAATGTATTAAGACGTTAGCTCCAAAGAGGAATTGGTGACATTACAGTTGTCTTTTATTGTTTTGGTTGTAATCAAGATAAAATAAATGGCATGTTTATATTAGAACAAAGTTTTGGAGAGCTGATCTATCTATGCAAGTATAAATATGATAATGTTGTGCCAAGCAAATGCCTGGCCATGTTACAAGCATGTAGTAGCCTGTGGTATTGTTGTACATACTTAACATAAGTTGTACCATTACTGTGGTGGTAACAGTTGATAATCTTTATTGACATTCTTACAATTCCTGCAGAGCAAATACTCTGTAGTGTGAGTCTATGGAGTTAATGATGCATATATTTTCACACTCATTTCACAGACACACATAGCAGACTAGGTACACTCAAGACAGGAAGGGGACCATTGTATAACAATTTGAGACACAATAACACACAAAATATAAGTGAAGTTAAAGTGTGCAAATATAAGTGAAGATGTTTTTTTAGTCTTTCTGGTGGCACACACACACAGAATTCGTTAGTATAATTACAGACAGCAGGAAGAAAACAGGACAAAATGCTTATCAAAGCATTTGTATATAGGCTGTGAGCTTGGTCTGATTCTATATTATTGATATTTGGTGGAAAGGTTAAATGACATTCCCCTGCTCTCGAAACCATAATCAAAACTACAACATGTTTATGAAAGAAAAAACCCAGACAACATTAAATGTTCAAAGTTAAAGTGTTAAAGTTCACATACAGCAAAGTTAAATATGGTTTCTGCCTTCCACAATGTGTTTTGTGAGGTAAATTACTGTCTTAATAAATATAATTAATGAATGGCCTAAATGATAACAATTTTAATGTTTATAGGACAACTTTAAGTTCATTGTGAAGCCCTGAAGCAAAATCAGCTGAGAACTCCTGGTCTAATCTGTAAGTGTGTATGTGTGTGTGTGTGTGTGTGTACGGGGTTACAAAAATCAGCTAAACCTGTCAAACTGAGTAAACCCTCCTTTTGAAAATGTCCTTATTTGTAAATATGCATTAAAAATAGTAAATAATAATATTTTTGTAAAAATGTAAAAAGTTGTCTGTTAGGGTTAGAGTGTGGTTACAATATTTATAACTAGCTGTGTATAAAAACAATAGAAGTCTTTGGGATGTCTCCATTTACATATAGTAAACGTGTGTGTGTGTTTACTTAACCATATATTGGGGATAAATTTGTACCCAAAATTGAGCAAAACCTAATTTAGGGGATGTCCTCCTTTATTAAAAACACTGTAAAAAGTATAGTAAGCAAAGATTTTTTAAAATAAAAAAATGTAAAAAGTTGTCTGTTAGGGTTACAGTGTGGATTTGAGTTAGGTTATAGGGATTATGTTTGAGGTTGTCATCTCTGTGTTGTGTGTGTGTGTGTGAGATTGTCATCTCTGTGTTCTATGTATATGTGTGTGCCCAATCACTGTGTGTGTTGTGAAGAAGCAACTCTCACTAATTAGATGATCTCTATCCTCTGTGCCATAATCATGTGCATCTGGGTCCAGCAATTACTTAATATGATATATTAACATATTCCTAGCAGGCGCGTCAGAGGAGGCCTCTCGTAGGAGACAAATTATCCAAATTAATTTCTAATTTAAAATCCTCTGCCTTTTATTATAAGCTGTGGGCGCCCCTCCACATAAAAAATGAAAGAAGAGAGAATTTGGGGGAGGTTTTAATGATGTGGGCTGGCCTCTGCCCACAAACCAAATGAATAAACAGGAGGAAGAACAAGAGGGAAAGAAACTGTGCAACTGTACATGGATGGATGAGCGGTTTGGAGATGTTCACCCCTGTGGAAAGAGGGGAATGATGGCAATGAATTATATGTTCAGAAACAGACAGGCAGATTTTCACTAATTATGGCTTAGAAAAGTGTGCAGAATATTGTGCATGTTCTGCTTAATTTTTGCCAAAAGGCTGAAAATTCCAATGCCTGTGCAATAGGTCAATCTTAGAGAAAGTTTCACTACAAACATTACTTTTTCAAGAGCCAGAGGGTATACTGTCATGCAGAGAAAGACGTTAAGGGTGCAGTTTGTTAAGGGGCGACTGGGTGACATCCTTAGAACATATTAATTAACTACTGTAAAGAAAATTAAAGTTTGTCCAGACCAACTTTGTTATTGGCTTGACAAAGCTCTAACTGGGTTTTTCTAAAGTTTTAAGACAGACAGGCAGACAACTTCTAGGCTATTCTTGATAGTTGCTAAACACAGATGTATGGACTGACAGACAGATGATGGATGGATGAAGTCTAACTTCAACTGGCATTCTGTTGCACTTTCAAGTACAAAGTTGTGAATTCCTTGAAATGACAAGCTGAATGGTGCCCTTTACAAATGGAGTAATATTTATCTATTATTTTTTTTCTTTAATTCTTCAGACTGCTTGAGACAGCCCAGTTTTTTCGGTATTACTGAAATGATGCACACTTCTCTATTTGAAGTAACCTAACTATAATTATAAATATACCTTGCCTAGATTATTTGCCACCTATAAGCACTACAAAAGTTGTATGTCCTCAAGCTGAACAGAACTAAGCACTGATATGTAGAAGTTACACTAGTTTCAACATGTCAGCATGCAAGTTAAATTAAGCCTATTAAGTAATATAGATATTATTTATGTATAAATACCATGGGCATATTGGACCTTTGGTCAGCATTCACACACACATATATATACATAGATATATATACACAAATACACATATATAATGCATATATAGATTTAGTTTTATAAAGTAGATTCACATATAGATTCACATACTGTATCATTTGTGTGTAGGATGTACATTAGCTGTTTCTGTATATAGGAGAATGTGTGTGGTGCAGTAATTAACAGTAAATCTGTAGATGAAGACTGCTTGTTAGTGCAGTTAGCTGGAGGTATTAACTAATGAGATATAAACTGTAATGAGAAGTGTAACTACCACTGAAACATATTATATGCTTAATGAGTATGTGGTCAACAAGCCCAGTCAAATACAGTAAAAATCTGCTAAAACATGTCACAGCATTTAGGAGCTAATATAAAAACAACTTAGTTTTGCCCAAATACCAGCGCTCCACAAAACAGATTGTTTATTGCTATGAATTCTTGGTCTCTGCATAGCAATTTTAAACTTGGGCCTGAGTTCTGTACACCTTATTTACTTATTTCACATTAGCTAAGTCAGTATATCAGTAAGACAGAAGATAACCTTCAACAGTAAGATTTTCTTCATTTTAAAATGGTTTCTGCCATTTTACTGAAAAAAGAGCAATAAGAGAAGAAATAATATGTTGGCAATAGCTTTAATGACAAAGAATGCAGAAAATTAAGTTTAGACTCAAGAAAGTAAAAGTAGTGCTAGTTATGCTAATGTAATTGTAATTGAATGTAATTGTTTAATAGCTTGTATCATGGTATGTCACTCTATTGTTTTGATTTTCAATTCAAATGTAAATTAAATTATGTCCAAATGCATTTAGTCACAAAATATGGAGCTGTTTATGCATACTAATGACGTTTACATACATGGATAGGGCACAATTAATAAAAACATACTATAAAGTTAGTGTGTGTGATAAAACTGCATGTCTATCCATTAGGCTACATCAACCCTAATCTTCAGTATGTGAAGACAGACAGCCTCTGTGGTGCTAATGCATTGATATGATCAAAGTCCATCAAAAAAAGCTTGAAGACAGGCACATATGTCTTTAAACTGTGTACAGATAGAAAGAGAGGATATATTTAATTCATATATATTTCAGGTGCTGTGATAAAAACTGTATTTGAGATTTAATCTACCCAGTGGCTCTCACCGCATGACACACAAGTGATATGGTGGTTATCAGCCTCTGTGCTCATATCTCACCAGAGAAGAAGAAAGACAGAAAGAGAGAGACAGACAGCTGCCCCGAGGGTTGGGAGCTCAGAGAGATAGACTGTGTGCGTATGACTGTCAGGCAGAGTCACACAGGTATACTGTGATATGATTTAATGTGATAATAACCTCCACTTTGCCAGATTATCATTATCTTGACAGATAATGTTTTCTCACACTGTCTGAGACTTAATGAATGATACATTAGTAAACACTGCAGAAAATATTAGAGTGGAACTCAACATGGTTTTATACAGGCAGGGTGAGACGCTGAAAAGATGAGTACGCAAATGTGTCCTCTGAAGTCCTCATCTGTTTTGTCCATCTTCTTCACTAAGCAGTGCTGAATAGCAGATTGAAACAGAAGAGAGAGAGAGAGAGAGAGAGAGAGAGAGCACAATGCTGGACTGGGAAATTTTCTCATTGTATTTAAAATGACTACCTAGCTCAGAAGAGATCTGCAGCCATCACATAAATACTAAGCAAACATGACCCATTGTCTTACTAAACAAAATTCAGTCTTTCCTGATCCTCAGATCTTCTAAAAAAACAAAGCATTTATCAGTAAAAGTAAAATATTGAAATATTAAGAAAATATTGAAAAGTTAACTGGAAGTTGTGGGGCATATGTGAAAATATAGCACACAATCTCAGGATTGATTTTAATAATTTATACTTCCTGTCTTTATACCCGTCAGACATGACCTTCTTGATAACCTGCTAACACAAATCAAGTTTAAAGTAATGTGCTAACAATGGAACAACTGGAAGCAGTGACGTGTGGCCTGAACAACCAGGTGAGTTGCATGTCAGAGGGCAATCTTAGAGGAAGAGAATATCTAGAGAATTTGTTAATTCATCTCAGTATTTTAATGATCAACTAATTATTTGATCCCTAAAATGAAGTGTGAAACCACTGGCCGCTTTTGAATTTTTCAGTAGAAAAAATTCTAATAGCAGTTGGATTTTTCAGTAGAAAATCTGAGACGTGGTTGGAATGGTTCTTTTGAGATGGGACTGCTTTTCAAGGTGGAATAATTTCTTCTTACATGTGTTATACACATAGTTCCAGTGTCCATTTCTGGAATCCTTGAGCATGTTACTAGGTTTACATGTAACCTTACACAAGCGATTCTGTCACAAGGTGTGTTATATATTAATATCATGTGAGAGTTGCATATATTTTAAATGTTTCTTTCCAGTGTTGGCCCTGTAGACTTTCGTTGAAAATGCATTACTGTACTTGAACAGTTTGTAAATGTCTCAGCAAGTACATGGATAATGGATTTTGGATATTGAGCTATCAAATGTTTATCTTAAAAAAAATTAAATAAAAAAAAAATTCAGCTTTAAATGACTTTGTGTAAAGCCCCTCTGTCTTTAGTGTTATTTATATGAGAAGTTGCACACAAATTGCATCATGAACAACCACAGAGTCAGCAGGCTGAGAAGATCAGGTCAGCAGTAGTAAAAGCTATTAACATTTCAACCAGAACAACATGAGGGGAGAGGGGATGGTCTCACCTTCATCTGAGAGAAAGAGCAGATGAGGAGCTAAAGGCCAGCTGATGGCTTCTATATTAAGAAGGGACAATAAGGTACATCAAGGTCACAGAGGATATTTAGAAACAGAGCAACACAAAATAATTGCCACTTTTGTTGACCTCTGCGTGGAACTGTAAGCTCCTGTTTTCATTGCCACATCACTGTGATCGGCTTACACTAAGGCATTCATTCATTTCTAATCCTGTGACTTCAAATATATTTGCTGACATCAAAGGGTGTGGCCTTTTTGTAAAAGACATGTGACTAAATAATTTTAAAAGAGAAAGCTATTTGTTTGCATTCACCATTTATTTCAACACACTGACACACAACCCCAGGACTGTCAAACTCTTCTTCTGGAGGGCCAGTGTCCTGCAGAGTTTAGCTTCAACCTTAATTAAACACCTGATCCAGCTAATCAAAATCTTCAGACATACTAGAAGCTTCCAGGCAGGAAACTTCCAGTGCTGGAGTTAAGAGCTGAACTGTCCAGAAGCTGAGTTTGACACCCCTGCACTAGTAGTTTTAAGTTTTGAAATCTGCTGTCTTTGCTCGTGGGCATTCAGTGCATCTAGGCTTTTTGCTTTTTTTAATCAATCAACTGAGTGATGGCTAAATGTCATGTGACTAATCACTCAAAATCTGTGATCACAAGACTTTCGACATGCAAAAATTCTATGGAAACCCCTGCAAGTATGGACAGCAGCACATATGATAATACGCCAAAGCATTGGGCTTTGGTAATCCTGGAATCATGGATTGTTATTGTTGTTTTTGTTATTTTAAAGTGTATTGTACAAAATGGGATTGTGCAATAATCCTATCATCCATCCATCAAGGTCATGCAGGATGTATCTGTCTTGTATTTGTCACATCTCAGAATTCACAAAACTTGAACTTTGGAATGCTCCAAATGCAAAATGTCTTTGCTTAAGCTTTTGTTTCTTGTCTCCAGCATTTGTATGCATAAATATAATCAATGGAATTAAATGTGTAGTGTGAATAAAGCGGAAGAAAAATTACATTCTAAAGACATTACAATGTGGACAGTCCCAAACTCTTTACTAACATTTGTTTCTGTCAGCATACACACAGGAGAACAGGCAGGTAAGTGTAAACAACAGTGGCTTCATTAGAGAGTTAATCAAATCGAGTTAATTGAGCCAAGAAGTTTTAAACGGAGGGAGGTGGGCACATAGGTTTTACCTTCTCCCAGTGGAGCAGGTTTGCTCATCCAGATCCCACTGAATAGGACTTACTACGATGGCTGAAAACGTTGGAGTTCTTTAATGGTTTGAGGTAACGGATAGCTTGTACTTTCCCCTGGTCCATCTGGACGTCCTCTGGACTGATAACGTATCTAAGGAATTAGATGGTGGTCCTGTGGAACTCATATTTCTCCAGTTTAAGGTATAATTGATACTCCCTCAGTTTTTGGAGAACTTGCTCAACGTGTCGGCGATGTTTGGCCAGGTTTTAAAAGTAGCTTAGAATATATATGTACATGATCACGAAACAATGGAAAAACTCCCAGAACTCCTTGTTCATGAATCCCTGGAAGACAGATGGGGAGTTAGAAAGACTATAGGGCATGACTTGATACTCATAGTGGCCAGAAGGAGTAATGAAAGCAGTCTTCCACTCATCTCCTTCCCAGATACGAACAAGGTTGTATGTGCTTCTCAGGTACAGCTTGGTAAAAATGCGAGCTCCACAGAGTTACTTGAGGGCAGCCAGGACCAGGGGAAGTGGATAGAGGAACTTAACAGTTTGTGAATTGAGGATACAATAGTTAATACAGGGCCTCAAGCCTCTGTTCTTTTTTACCCACAAAGAAAAAACTTAAGGCAACTGATGAGGTGAATGGGTGGATAAACTGTTGTTTGAGAGCCTCCTTTATACCTCCCCTCGGCCTTGCATTCCTGGATGGACAAAGGATATCATCTAGCCTTAATAAAAACATCAAGAAATGCATGGTAGTCAGCAAGGATTTTGGGACATCCTTGGGGCCCCGGATTCTCTGTGTTAGCACCAGAAAGGAGATGTATTCCTGATGGAAAAAACATCTCAGAGCATGATGGGAAGAGACTTGAAGTGGATCTTCCCACGCCCTAATGGTTTTCCTTAGATGGTTTCAATCTTGAGTATATGGGAGTGCTTTTTACATGGTAACTGCAGGTGGTTTGATGGCGGTGCTTGGGAGATGAAATTCCCAGTGGTTCCAGAGTCAAGCAGGCATTGTACTGAAAAGCAGTTAATATTATAACTCCCAACTACTCCAAGGAGTTTGAGAGTAGACACAGCAGGACGTATTTGCAAAGTACTTACGGCAGGGCATGGGGGACGAGTAGGACAGGATCTGATAGTGACCAGAGGAACCACAGTATAAACATAAACCAGAGAGAGGCAACATGCACGTTCAGATCCTGTCAGACAGTTTGTATGTATTTGCCTGGGTTTCGGTGCTGGAGGCATTGTAGGGGGTGAGGCAAGTGGATGCAAATGAGCGATGTCCTCTAACTGGCAGGCAGTGAGGCCTTGAGATATCTGTACTGCTCTCTGCTTGAAATTCTCGAGCCCCACATTATCATCATAAATGGGCAACTGTGAAAGAATCTGAGAGTCTAAACCCTGTTGGTACGCTGTGAAGAGTGCTGTTTTATTCCATCCACTGGCAGCTGCGAGAGTATGGAACTGTAATGTGTAATCACTCACAGAAGTCGTTCCCTGGCATAGACGAATCAGTTGATCTTGTAAGGTTGGTGTGCCAGTGGATTGTTCAAAAACTTCCTTGAAGTGGGATGTGAATAAGTCAAAAGAGTTGATAATGGAGCTATTAGAGTTCCAGATAGAAAGAGCCCATAGTAGCACACGGCACATAGCAGCAAAAGAGTGATATGAGGAATGCCACTTTTGAATTCTCAGAGACGGATAGTTGGGGCTGCATTTCTATATACAGAGAGTATTGAAGTAGGAATCCACTACAATTCACTGCCTCACCCATGTGGGAAGTTGGCAGGGCCATGGGACTGGCAGAGGCAGATTGTGGAACAATGATTAGTGAAAGTGAAGCTCGAAGAGAGTTGATGAGCTCTGTGATTGGATGCAGGGCAATGGAATTACAGGTACCATTTGAGGATGAACTGAACAATATTCTCTTCTTTAAATTTAGGTCTGATCTTCTGTCAGCATACACATAGGAGATCAGGCAGGTAAGTGGAAACAATAGTGGTTTTATTAGACAGTTAATCCAAACAACAGAATCTTCCTGATTGCAGATAAAGAGTCTACACGGCATAGGGTAAACTTAACTTGCAAAAGTAATCTCTTGGGTAGGCATGGTAAGAATGCTAGTAGCAGATCAGCGTGAATTAACACTTAGCTGGAGTGTGTACAGAGTCCTCTTTTGTCTTGCAGGTTTGTGTCGCAGATGGAATGGTTGGAGCGCTGGAGATTGATGGGGATTATGCTGGAGAGAATTCAGGTGAGTAAATAACGGGAGAGAGTCAGGTTAATCACAATGACAAGCTGTGAGACCGGACAAAGAGGTGAGAAGTGAGTGTGGCTATATAACTGCTAGTTGATTAGCAGTGGCAGGTGTGTGTGATTAGAACTCGGGTGCTCGGGAGCGTGTAGTGTGGTTGGCAGCAAAGATGTGACACCATAAAAGAAAGATCTATTACTAATCTATCTAAAATGAAGATCATCAATGAAGAAAGGTATGTCCACATAGTGTAGTTATGAAATCTAGCAGCAGGCTAATTGAACCATGATAATCATCCACTATTGACCCCCGATTGGTTGAAACTAGCAAGACAAATCCTGTCCTCGTAATGACTGGATTTTAACCCTTTTTAAAAACTGAAATTAAGAAACGAATGATATAACTTTGTCACTTCTTTAAATTAAAAGGATAATAATGTACTTACATGTCCCTATGATCAATCAAAAATGATCTAGCAGTTTTTTAAATAAAATGTCACTTGCTTTAATAATGTATTGCTAAGATATTTAGACATTTTTGTGGACTATGTGTTTGCTGTATTTTTTGTTTATTGGCCTGTTGGTCCATCTATGTAGCTGCCACAAATTTGAAAATGCTTCATATTACTCTGTTTTGCAAAAATTCTTTGACACAATGGTAAAGAACTCATTCCCTGCACAACGTTATTAATTAATTCACCTAAAACCATCTTTCTGTCTGCTATCACTCAGGTTTGAATAAAAAGCGAGTCATCTAATTTTTCCAGATAAATATAGAATTTTGCCAGGGATCAAAGAGACATTATGTCCTAATAGCAAGTGCATTCCATTTGTTATTTGATGTGTATGGTTCAGTGCAGCCCTGTCATTCTGTGGCACAATGAGCCCGGGCTAAAGAGATAATATTTCAATAACACAGTAGCCTGATCATAAAGTAACTCAATGGAAATGTGTTAAAGCCTGAGGCTACTCAGCAGGACAGTCAGTAGTCAAATCATTTCACATCTCTCTCTCTCTCTTTCTCTGTCTGCCCTGCTGTCTATCTTTTCTCTCCAACCCCCATTCTCATCTGTTCCTTCTTCTTACTCACACACACACACACACACACACACACACACACACACACTGGTCCATTGTAAACATGTATATACTACCTGCAGTACAAATAAGTGACATAGCAATATATGAATCTGCTCACATACACAACATGAGACATTCAAAATAAAGACAATAGATAAAAGTGTGTTATTATTTATAAGCAAATTTATGCCAGAAAATACAAATTCAACAAACCGAGTACACAAAAAAAATACATAGTGTTTTTTTAGTCACAATCTAAATTAGAACACATTATAGATATTAAGTAAATTAATGTGTTATGCATTTTTTTTACCCTGTTGAAAAATTATTTAAAGCATAATTATTATAATCAAATAAATATGTGCAGAGAGGACCAGCCTTCTGCAGCACAAACATCACTCTGTCAGCTCCCCTAGACAGAGCCTTAGATGATGCTACATCCCTGGTAGAATGGGCTCTAATGCCCAAAGGTGGGTGAACTGGGTGAACATGGTGTCATCCACACCAAGACACAAAGAGCTGCCACTTCAGGGCATACAATCACCTAGTACACAGAGCTCTGGAACTCAGAATGGTCTCTACAACCTCAGTGACCAGAATTTAAGAGCTGGCTCCCCTCAGGGGCCAGATTTTCTGGCTGAAAGTGAAAGAGACCCCTGAGCCTGAGAAAGAAGATCCCTCTGGACTGAGAGCTCCCAAGGGACGTCTCCAGGGGAGACGTTATGTCTGAGAACCAGATTTAGGTCAGCCAGAATGGCGCTACCAATATCAAAATGAACTTAGTCCTGACAAACCCTGGATAGGACTCCCAAGAGCAAGGCTATAGAGGGGAAATGCATACAGGTGCAGCCTTGGCCATGTCTGCACTATGGCATCCAACCCCAGTGGATCTGGGTGAGTGATGCTAAACCAGAGGGGACAGTGTGTCTACTCCTTGGAGGCGAACAAATCCACTTCCACTTGGCCATAACTCATATGGACTACCGTTCTTGAATGGAGCCTCCATTCCCCAGGCCTCAGCCCCTGCCTCAACATGATATCTGCTCCCAGATTCAAATGCCCTGGGATATACATTGCTCTGATGGAGAGCAGCCTGGTCTCTACTCAAGGAAGGATCTGCTGTGGCAGCCTAAACAGGGGGTCCAAACACAGCCCTCCTTATGATTCAAGTATGATACCTCTGTGGTTTCGTACTTGAATTCACTGTGGTTTCGTAATTGGTTTCATACTTAGAAGGGCCAAATGTGTTGGCCCTTGAGCAGTGGAAGTGCTTCAGAGCCAAAAACACTGCCCTCATTTCCAGGCAGTTTATGTGCCAGGAGAGATGAGGGCCCTCCCACTGACCACGAACTTGGCGAATCCTGCGATGGCATAATGCGCCTAGAATGGGACCCAAGGTAAAACAAACAGGCTCTGAGCCACATAGGCAGGGTATGAAGCCCTCGGCACATAACAAATTTTGTGATGAAACCTATTTTTCTTTAGCCAGAACTGTAACAGTCTCATGTGCAGCATGCCCAATGGAATCACATTGGCTACTGCTGCCATGAGTCCTAACATCCTCTGAACCTGGAGGACTGTCAGATTTCAGCCTATCCAAATACTGCCCACAGCAGTAAGGTTCGACTCAAAGCAATTCAGGCAGGAGACAATTGTGCCTACATCGTAGTGGAGTCCCAAATTACCCCACTAAAACTAGTTCTATGGATGAGCCTCAGCTCTAAGCACCTTAAATGAGCTAACATCACGATGGCATGTAGCTAACCCTTGGGAACTGGCCATGATTAGCCAGTTGTCTATGTTGTTCAGTATGCAGATGCCACAGGAGATCACAGTCCTCAAATTCAATCTCTTATCCTACGTCATGAATACTTGACAGGTTGAGCCACAAATGCCTCTCTGTAGTCATCAAATCAGCCATAGAACAGCCTAAAGACCAGGCCATCTGCTTGGTGGCACAGAGGGCAAGATCTGTGGCTCTATGGAGCTTCTAAATCGTGTCTGGTTCCAACCACCCAACCTGGTCCAGTTCTTTAAGCAGGTCAGCCTGGTACACCTGCAAAACCATCATAGTGTGCAGCAATGCACCAGTCTGACCTGCCGCCACATATGCCTTGCCCACCAGATTAGATTTAATTCTACATGGCTTAGAGGGCAAGGCAGGTTTTCTTGTAGAGGGAGAGAGATCTCTATCCTAGGCATCGCCCCATATCCATGCTCATGCAAACCCACAATGGAAGAATAATTATTTGTGGTGGAGTTAAAACATGAGCCAAATGTGGATTCTTCCATGATTTCAACACCTTGGGGTGAAGATCAGGGAAGAATGGGAGATGGGGAGGATGTTTTCTGTTGAATGATAAAAAGCTATCATGCAATTTAGATCTTAGCCAGACAAAAAAACAGCAGATTATGCAAGCCTCAGCTTCTTGACAGCACAAACAAAACTCCTCAAAAAGAGAAGAGACCGCAAAGCAGACTTCTTAAGCTGGTGTGTGCTCATCAAAATTGGCACACGACTTCAGTCTGGTATTAAAAAGAATCAGGCAGGAGCGGCGCATCCTCAGCGGAAGCAATTTACACTGAGGACAGGCAGCTCTCAAGAGCTGACCAGGCATGGTCCACTCCCAAAAAACATACACACATATCGTGCATTATATCTGCCGTAATAAATCATGGACATGGTGACACACTCTTTTAAAGTTTCTAGAACTCATTCTCTTCTACTGTGTAACTGCTTCCTAACACTAATAGCTTCTTTCTTCCCTCATGCTTAGACCTAACTAACGTGCAGACCAATGGGCTTCCTGAAGACAAGATGACAACAATGTATTTTGCAGGCATTTTGTGGTGTGTAAGGCTACGTCACATGACCTTTACCTGCCTATAAATAGGCCTGATTTTACACACCTTCAGAATTGGGCACACCTGACGCAGCATTGAGTTTCCACAAAAGGGAACTGAAAGCTTCACAATTTTGTCATCACAAAGGCCTTAGATTATATTGACCAATTGTGATGTTTATCTGAATAAATCTCTAGGAGATAGCCACATCTATGTTATCAGTCCGCAAGACCAAACATACAGGTTACGTTTTTTTTTAATCAATCAATACAGCAGATTTGAGCCACTTTCTGTTTCCGTTTTATGCTATTAATTTATTGCCTTGCTGAGCTATCAAAAACCTGTTTGCAATTTAGCATCTTCAGTGTTTGGGTATTTGGTGACACTTCTGTTCCCATTTTTTGCCTTTTCATTTATTGTCTAAATACACCTGGTGATTACAGAAAATGGAAATTCCAGTCTACCCACTTACTGTGTTCCTTTCTGAGAGATTCTTGTTGACAAGCAAAGTTTAATCTTTTTGCTTCTTTTGGAACTTTTGGAACATGGAAGAGTATGAACTAGTTGCCTGAAACATGCTACATCATATTGATTCATTATATGTACTGGTGTAGAACATGTTTTTGTCAGGGTCCTGGCTTCTTGTTCTGAATCTTTCTAGATTATCTTGCCAGGATCCTGATATCCCCCTGTGTTCTGTGTGAGAGCATGCTGTTTGCATCCTGACTCCTTCTAGTCTTGGTTCTTGTTTATTGGAGTCGGGATCTGAACTCATGCTCTGGGTCCTTATTTCATGTGGCCTCTGTTTTGTTTACATTCAAACAATGTTCTGTTTAATTCCCCTGTGTTTTCTGTCTTGTGCTGGTTCGGTGCTTCTGATGTGTTTTCCCGAGTCATTCCTGTTTGGAAGGTTTTCTCATGTCTTGTGTTCTAGTTTCCGAGTCTTTGTCCTGCTTTGATTTTGTGCCGTGTTTGTTCTCCGTGTTTTTTCCCAGTTTTTAGTTTCACTTTTGCTCCGCCTTTTGGAGGCATTTTTGTTCCAGTAAAGACTGTTCTGTTCTTGTTTTAGCCCCCTCGTGGGTTGTTATTTTGTTTACTTATTTAAATAAAAACTTTTTTTGTGTTAAAACGCTGTCTGCAACTGGGTTCGTTTGCCCTTATTGCTGAAAGTTTTCCCTGACTTGTGTCATGTCTTGTTCCTGTCCTGTGTTGTCCACCGGTCTGTCTGTCTGCCCATAGTTTAATCTGTCTGGTCTGTCTTGTCTACTCTGTCTGCCTGGCTTGGTCTGTCTATCACTCTGGTCTGGTCAGTCTATCTGCCCTGGTCTGGTCTGCCCAACTGTCTTGTCTGTCCCGCCTGGTCAGTCTGTCTGCCTGCTCTGGTCTGTCTGTCGGTCTGTCTGGTCTGTCAGCCCACCTGGTCTGTCTGTCCTGTCCTGCTCGGTCTGTCTGGTCTGTTTACCAGCTCAGTTTGTCTGGTCTGTCTGCCCTGCCTGGTCTAGTCTGTCTGTCCTGTCCTGCTCAGTCTGTCTGGTCTGTTTGCCAGCCAGTCCATCTGGTCTGTCGGTCTGTCTGGTCAGCCTGCCTGCCAGGTCTGCCTGTGTTCTGTGTCAGAGCATGCTGTTTGGATCCTGACTCCTTCTAATCTTGGTTCTTGTTTCTTGGAGTTGGGATCTGAACTCATACTCTGGGTCCTTTTTTCTTGTGGATTTAAATGGCCTCTGTTTTGTTTACATTCACCATGTGCTCTCCGATCGCACATCTTGGCCCCGCCCCCTTGTTCTTGTCTTGTTTGCTCTCAAGGCTTTTTTATGTTAAAACGCTGTCTGCAACTGAGTTTGTTTCCCTCGTCCTCTACAGTGTTGGCCTGAGAATGCATTTTTGCATTAAGAATGTAGATGTACAGAATTCAAGACATCCTGAAATTAAGTGCAGTTCATTTCAGGAAATTACTGCTGTTTACTAACTGTTAATTGTATTGATAAATTCAAGAAATGTGAACATTGTTTACTGAAGAATTGTGTTAGTACTATATAACAGGCCCTACTAAAAGCATAATCAATTACAGTTGTCAAACTGCTAAACAGTGGCTTTCTTTTGTTACTGCTGTGTTAAACATCTAATTCTTTATCAGAGCAGCTTAAAGGCAGAACATGTCACTTTAAACAAGACCAAGGCGTCAGATGAGGCATTTTGGCACATCTATGGGCCAATGTTTAGTATTGGGCATGTTTTTAAACAGTCATTGTGATGCTTCTCTGAGCCTTGCCCATGTAATGTTGCTCTTTACAGAGTGATGTGGCCTACCCGGGCTTGTCAATCATTAGCTACAAAGCCCTCACCTCTAACATAGCTTCTGCTTTTCAGAAGATGGTCTTTAATTGGTGCTCACAGATGACAGTAATCTGAGCAAGAAAGCAAAAATAACGTGGATGATGGAAATGTTATTTCCATCAGAGAAAAACATTAACTTTGTGGCCATTATTATGTTGATGTGGACAGTCCAAATTTTTATACACTTAAGAAGTATAAGCTGCCCGGAATCTGACAGAACCTCAGCTCTTGTGGCATTATGGGATAGCAAAGCGTCCAGTGTTGCACACTTTAGAATCTCAGTGGATGCAGTGTCATTCATTAGGTATTTATTCACCTACTTTCATAAACATAGTATATTTAAATATTTTGCATACTGTAAATTTGTACATCTTAATGAACAATTAACAATTCACAGTCACACACATAAAAACTTGTAATAAAATGCTGTTTTATTGTTTTTTTTATTTGTTTGTTGCTTGTTTGGAAAAGAAAAAGAAACATTCTGAAAATGCTTCAGAATGATGCTTCAGGAGTGGCTGCATGCTCCAACAAAATTAAATGCACTTGAAGCAGTAAGCTTTCACATGCCAACCACCCACAACAACTTAGCAACCACAGAGTAACACCGTTGCCACCACCCAGAAAAGCACCACTATTGTAACATGTTAAAAAAACTTTGAACACCACATAGCAATGACCCACAACACTCACACATTGTGGTGGTGAGTTTTTAATAGACAAACTAGTTATTACTGTATTATATTTATTAGATATCTATATTAGATATTACTGTACAGATGTACTGGATAAGATTATGAGAATTTTTTTGTTTGGCACATAGACAACATCCTAAGTTTGGGGACTGTTTAATACTGTCTCTCATCTCTCATGCCCATACAACCCCCTTTTCCCACTGTCTCTCTCTTTCACACCACGAGTCCCCGCTGAAGCTTTTATAGTCTGTGCTGTCCACAGAGTGGCTGGATAAATTGTTTTATAGCCCAGGGCATGACGAAGAGAAAGAGGCCGCAAATAGGATTGAAGTTTAAATGAAGTAATATGGCCAAGAAAACAGACAGAGAATGAAGAGGTAAGAAAGAGGTGAGAAGTTCGAGCAAAAAGCTTCCTTCTGAAGGAGGGAATGATAGCAGTCATGAAAATCAAAGCAGTTAAACAGAAAAGTCCAGTTAGCTTGCAGCCACATAGTAAGCAGGATCAGACATAAAAATAATAGAAAGAAAATAAGCAACATCTGAAATAAACAACATTCTACAGGACAAAGAATAGTAGACATAATGGTTGTGTCATCCACAACCATTATGTCTGAGTAGTGTTTATATATTAACCATGTTTTGTAGTTTCCTTACTTAAATTAACCTTTTAGTTAAGCTAAACAAATTAATATTTCACACTGTTACAGAGGAGGTTCCTGCTCTTCCTCACCGCCAGAGGGACCCCTCTCCTGAATATTAAACTTTACCAAACTACATTTCCCATAATGCCCCATGCCTTGGATTGATTACTTCCTGTGCCTACCTGTAGCCAATTAACTTCTGTGTATATAAACCCCTGCATCGCCATCACTCACTGCGAAGTCTTGTTTTGCCCTGGCTGACATTTCTAAGCGGTTTTCATTGCATTCTGTGGATTACCTTTGTTTGACCTGGATTATTTATCTCGTTTTGGGTTGTTTGCTACCTGCCACGACCCTTTGCCAGTCTACCGTTTTGTCTTTTGCCTAGCCTGCTACATTAGTGTTTGCTGATTTTGCCCCTTGCCTGTACAACTGAATAAAATGCTGCACATGGATCCTCACGTGTCACACTCATTTGATGGAGCCCGTCTAAATGCAAGGGGTTTCTCCTCCAGTGCTCTTTGTTCATCAACCAACAGCCAGCCTCCTATGCATCTGATGCAAGCCTCATTGCCTTCGTCAGCTCTCTACTTACCGGAAGAGCACTAGACTGGGTGACTGCAATATGGAGGAGCGACAGGTCAGTGTTTCCCACGTTCAAAGCCTTCCTCACTAATTTCCGAGAAGTCTTTGAGCACTCCGCTGAAGGAAGAAGCCCCGGAGAACAATTGTTAACTATCACACAGGAGGGGACAACGGTGGAGTATGCACTCTCTTTCCGCACACTCGCTGCTCAGACGGATTGGACGGAGGCCACGCTGAAGCTACTCTTTAGGGGGGGACTCCGATCTGATCTCCAATCAGAACTAGCCTGCCGTGACGAGGGCAAGAGTCTAGCCAAATTCATCAAACTAAGCATTCAGTTGAATAATTTAATCCGTTCCCGATGCTCCGCACATCCTTGTCCAAGACCCCAAGTCAGAAAGGTAACCAATCTCGAGCCCATGCAAGTTGGAGAAGAGAGAACGCCGAAAGCTCCATAACCTTTGCCTCTACTGTGGACAACCCGGCCATGTAAAGCTCCTTTGCCCAGTTCGCCTGCCTAGAGAGCCTCGCTTGGTGAGTGCCGTTTCATTACCATCTCCCTTAACCATTAATGTTCCCATCACAATAACTGTGTCTGATAGAAGGATCTCAACTCTGGCCCTCATAGATTCGGGAGCAGCGGGTAATTTCATCTCTGCAGAGTTTGCCCATCTGCATCATTTCGAACTAACCCCCTGTAATTCTCCTTTAGCTGTGTAAGCACTAGACAGTCGACCACTCGGTCAGGGCCTACCCAGACTACCCGGATGATTTAGCTACAAGTGGGCGTTCTACATACCGAAGAGATCCAGTTCTATGTCATTGCTTCACCAACTCACAGTAATTCTGGGGCTCCCGTGGCTACGTGAACACAATCCTGTAATCTCCTGGCAAGCGGGTCAAATCACCAAATGGTCACCCACCTGTTATGAACATTATGAGTATCTGATTATGCCCTTTGGATTAGCCAACAGCCCATCGGTCTTCCAGTCAATCATGAATTACATTTTTCAGGACATGCTGGATAAATGGGTCATTGTTTACATTGATGGTATCTTGATTTACTCTGAAACTTATGAGGAACACACAAAACATGTGCAGTTGGTACTGGAATGATAAATTCAACATCACCTGTATGCCAAGCTGAAGAAATGCGATTTCCACTGTTCCAGTAAATCTTTTCTTGGTTACATCGTCAGCCCAGGGGGGATAGCCATGGACGAGGGGAAAGTTAAAGCTGTGACCGAATGGCCTCACCCTAAAATGGTGAAAGAACTACAGCATTTTTTGGGTTTCGCTAACTTCTACAGGCGATTCATTAGAGGTTTCAGCGCTGTGGCAGCACCACTAACCGCACTAACTAAATCCAGGAAATCTAAATTAACCTGGTCTTCCGAAGCTCAAACCTTATTCAACACCCTCAAGAACAGATTCTCTTCCACCCCAATTCTCAAACATCCGGATCCCGACATACCTTTCATCATGGACGTGGATGCATCCAATACTGGGGTTGGAGCTATACTCTCTCAACATCACGGCTCACCTCCTAAAATGTTTCCATGCGCTTTCCTCCCCTCCTATCGTCTCCTGCTGAACAAAACTACGATGTTGGTAATAGAGAACTTTTAGTCATCAAATTAGCTCTGGAGGAGTGGCGGCATTGGCTTGAGGGTGCCTCTCACTCTTTCACAGTAATCACGGATCACAAGAACCTTGAATAACTACAATCAGCGAAACGTTTGAATCCCAGGCAGGCTAGGTGGGCACTATTCTTTACTTGCTTTAACTTTACTGTTACCTATTGCCCTGGCTCGAAAAACACTAAGGCTGATGCTTTCTCTTGCCAGTCTGATGAATCTCCCCTCCCCAGTTCATAAGAAAACATTCTTCCTGAAAGACAGTTAGTCACTCCTGTCCAGTGGGATATTATAATTGAGATTAATCAGGTCAACAGCCAACAACCACCCCCCAGCGAGTGTCTGGCTAATCACATTTTTGTTCCTGAAACTTTTCGTTACTCACTCAAGTGCATGAACTCTGGTCATCCCGGGATTACTGCCACATTTCACCTACTACAGAACCGGTTTTGGTGGCCAACTATGTCAGCCAACACCATTACCTTTGTAAAGAACTGTGTAACATGTCAGAAATCCCAAAACTCCCAAACAGCTTTCTACGAGTTTGCTGCAGCCGTTACCCACACCCTATCGTCCTTGGTCACACATATCAGTCAATTTTATTACTGATCTTCCTAACTCTCAAGGTAATACTACCATACTTACAATTGTCGACCGATTCTCCAAGGCGTGCCACCTGATACCCCTTCCTAAACTACCCACAACTTTTGAGACTGCAGAATTACTACTAAACCAAGTTTTTCGATTCTACGGTCTGCCTGACGACATTGTATCAGATCAGGGTCCCCAATTTACTTCAAGGGTCTGGTCTTTGCTGTTTAAAGGACTCAATATCAATGTATGCCTGACTTCGGGCTATCACCCTCAATCTAATGGTCAGATGGAGCACTTAAATCAGGAGATTATCCGATTCCCTCCTTCATACTGTCATCAGAACCAGTCTGACTGGAGCAGATTTTTGTTATGGGCCGAGAACTTTATGTTATGCTCTGTTATGTTATGCTCGGAACTCTCTAGTAAAACCAGTCACAGGAATGACACCGTTCAGATGTTCCCTTGGATACCAACCACCATTGTTTGCTTGGTCCGGAGAGCCTACTGATCTCCCTTCTGTTTCTGAATGGTTGCAACTAAGTGAGGAGGTGTGGGATCGAGCTCACACACATCTGTGAGACACTAAACCCTTAACGCCAACCAACATGGATGGCCCGAAGTTGCTTTCCTCCTCACATCATTTCCCTTGATGTCCCATGCCTTGGACTGATTACTTCCTATGCAACTGTAGCCAATTAACTTCTGTGTATATAAACCCCTGCATCGCCATCACTCACTGTGAAGTCTTGTTTTGCCCGGCTGACATTTCTAAGCGTTTCTTCATTGCATTCTGTGGATTACCTGTGTTTGACCTAGATTGTTTATCTTGTTTTGAATTGTTTGCTGCCTGCCACGACCTATTGCCTGTCTACCGTTTTGTCTTTTGCCTAGCCTCTTACATTACTGTTTGCTGATTTTGACCCTTGCCTGTACAACTTTGAATAAAATGCTGCACATGGATCCTCACGTGTCACACTCATTACACATACAATCGCAGCACTGCTGCACTGCACCTGGAATGGACTGTACACACAGCATCCATATGCAGTCTGAAACATGGGCACAGAAAAAAATATGCACTGCATACGCACTGTATACGCACTGCATATACACTGAATTTGCGTGCTGTGTAAAACAGGCCTAATCTGGTGTTGGTTTAAGATGGAAATAACTGGTTTAAATTGGGTTTTCCAGCCTGGCAAAGCTGGTTAAGCTGGTCTTTAAGCTGGTTTTATCTGGTAGGTCTGTTGGTAGTCTGACCAGCTAAGACTAGCTTCACCTGCTAAAAAGGTGGCTAAAACCCTTCTAAACCAACCTGCTAAACCAGCTTAAATCAGCTAAAACTAGGCTGGAAAAACTACCTACTTAGGCTGGTTTTAGCTATTTTCAAAAGCGTTTCTTTCTTTCTTTTTAGAGTATCTTATTTAATTGCATAATATCAAGGGTGAGTGGATCATGCTGACTTTGTCGTGGCAAAGCGACACAGTGTCTTGTTCCCTGTCTCAGGGAACCGGGTTACATACGTAACCTGAGACGTTCCCTTTCGAGGAAACTCAATGCTGTGTCAGCTTGATGCTATGGGGAAGTAATACCCACTACGCCACAGTGAGGGAAAGCCTGCTCCACATGCTGTGAAACATTGGCACAGAACACAGAAGCAGATTTAGACTTGTCAACCCAGGAGGACCTGAGCGCCTGGAGTTGAATTCAAGTCTAAACTGTAAAATCTAATAAATGTGTGTGGATAGGATCAGCCTGCTGCAGCACAAACATCACTTAATGATGCTCTCCTAGACAGAGCGCAATGAGGCAATACCCCTGGTAAGGTGACACAAGGTCACAGGCTTCATAGGCCAGGGTAATGGAATCTGTGATCCAGTGAGATAAGCACTGTTTTGTGACTGCATTACTGTTGGTTGCGGCCACCAAAACAGACTTACAAAAGGACGAGAGCATTGAACATTTTGCCTTGCAAGCCGACAAGCCAAGTCTACATAGCTAAATTTACAAGTGGACATTGTATTCTGCTACTAGAGAAAGAATGGACAATAGATACAAGGAGTTTTTTTTTTTTGAGGATAGGGTAGGGCATTAGGGATTAGTCAGGTGTCTGCGAAACAGGTGTGTTTTGAGTTGTTTTTATAAAGGTTGTGTCTAAGCTGATCGGGTGGAGGCTGGGAGTTCATTCCACCACAAAGGAACAGAATAGATGAAAGTTTTACAGATTGATTTGGTGCCTCATTGTGGGGGAACAATCAGATGTTGCTCATTGACTGACCATAGCTGGCAGGAGGGGACATATGTCCGGAGGAGTGAGTTGAGGTAGGAGGGAGAGGTACCGGTTACTGTCCTAAAGGCAAGCGTAAGAGATTTAAATTTGATGCAAGTGGCTACAGGTAGCCAGTGAAGTAAGGTCAGGAGGGGTGTGACATGGGCGATTTTTGGTTGATTAAAGAGCAGACGTGCTGCGGCATTCTGGATCATTTGCAGGGGTTTGGTGGCATAAGCTGGAAGGCCAGCCAGAAGGGCATTGCAGTAGTCCTGATGTTGTAAAGCACATACTTGTTGCAACGTGTGGAGTGAATTTCAGCTGGTAATCAAACACCACTCCAAGGTTCCTAATGGACCAAGTGGGTGTAAGAATGGATGATCCAAGTTTAACTGTGAAGTTGTGTTCTAATGATGGGTTGGCTGGTAATATTTGAGCTGGAGGTGCCATTTTTTCATCCAGGCTGAGATGTGTAGGAGGTAGGCGGAGATCCGGGCAGCAATGTTGGGGCCATCGGGCTGAAATGAATAATGAAGCTGTGTTTCATCGGCATAGTGGTATGAAAAGCATTGTGCTTTAATGACTGTACCTAGAGAAGCTGTATATATTGAGAAGAGGAGAGGAGCAAGGATTGATCCCTGTGGGACCCCTGTGGTCAGCTGATGTGATATTGGCTCCTCACCTTTCCATGATACCTTGAGAGATCTGTCTGTGAGATATGAGCTGAACCAGTCCAGAGATGCCAAGGTTGGAAAGTGAGGATAGCAGGATCTGGTGGTTCACTGTGTCGAAGGCAGCAGAGAGGTTGAGAAGAATTAGTACAGATGACATGGAGTTGGCTCTAGCCTGCCATAGGCCTTCAACCACCAGGAGGGCAGTGGAGTGTCCTTTTTTGAAACCAGACTGTTGACTGTCAAGTAGGTTGTTCTGTGAAAGATAGGCTCAGACCGGGGTCTGAGCCACATAGAAAGGGTTATGAAGCTCCCAGCGCATAACCCTTACCACCCTTAGTGGATGGATTTTGGGATGAAACCCATTTTTACTTAGCCAAGAGTGGGACCCAAGGTGAGAAACCGGGGTCAGAGCCACATAGAAAGGGTATGAAGCCCTTGACATGTCATCCTTACCATCCTTAACGGGTGGATTTTGAGATGAAACCCAATTTTTCTTTAGCCAGAACTGAAAGTCTCATATGCAGTAGACCGATGTGAAAGTATGCGTCCCTCAGATCTGTGACAAACCAGTCCTCAGGCTGGTTTGGGCGTTAACATCTTAAATATGTATCTCCTTAGAGACTGATTCAAGTGACATAAATATAAAATTGGACACAGCCCTGTCCTTCTATAGTCTGCAAGACACTGTTAAAGTGAGGAGGATGGGAGGCAAACTGAATTATTCCCCCAATTGTACCCCAGATAAACTGAACAGAGGTTCCCACGCTGCCAGAAAATCCAAGAGAGGTATATATATATAGAGGTATATAATTCTCTCTATCTGTCCAGTCTCCTGATTTAGAGAACTGGCAGGAGGTATCTGTACATGAAAGAGAGAAGATGGGACAGATATAGTATAATATTGCTGGTGTCAGGTGTTCTTTGCAGCCTTTGAGAAAAGCATGCTCCTCAGATCGAACTTCCTCTTGGGCTGCGAGGCCTGCATGTGCTGCCCAACCACTGGCCTTCTGCTACTGCCAATAGGCAGAAGACTTGAAAGAAGAAGAGGTTGATAACATAAGAAGATAAGAGGTACATAACACAAATGTAACTTTAGAAATTATGTTGTGAGTAAAGAAAATTTAAAATAAGGTAAAATAGGATATATTCTAGCATATTCAGTGTAGTCACCCTTTGTCTAGAATTTACAAAAAAAATTCTTTACGTTTTCCAGCACCCAGTTTCTTGATTTAAAAAAAAAAGTTTTAAAAATCAAAGAGTTTTGAAGAGAGAGTTTTGAAGGAGTTCCCCTCTATCCTGTGCTCTTATTGGCTGCTTTTTCTTCATTATTTAGTCCAAATCATATATTTCAAAAAAAAAATTATTGTAGTTTTCAACAAAAATGAAATTGATATTTATATGTTGGCACAATTATATTTTTATTTTTATATTATTAACGTTTAGTCAAATGTCTTCAGAAGATTTTTAAGATAAGAAACATTTCAGTCAAGTGTTTTGACTGGTAGTGTATGTATAGATTTATATGTCAATATAGGGAATTGTTCCCATTTCTAACAGGGTTCATATATGGTCATTGTATATATATCTACCTATATTACATTTGCACATGGGCAGCATGCACTCGTTTAATTCAGTGGAAAGTGCAAGAGAAAAGGCAGAGCCTGTCTCCCGCTGCTCCTCCGCCAAATCAAGCTGGAAACCCCACGAGTGCAGCTTCTGCTCTGCCTTGGCACGATGCACGAGGTGCAGCTGCCCGGTTTACATCTGAATTAAAGAGAGCGAGGCGGGAGTGGTGCATATTTAGTGAAAGCGATTCTTATGGAGGGCAGTCAGCTCTTTCCCCAAACAAAATACACACATCAAAGGACAGCAGACCAATGCGGTGGTATAAAAAACATACCCAAACCCTAAAAACATTGTGGCTGGATCTCTCTTCTAGTGCTACTCAACCTTAGCACAGCATTCTCTTTAAATGGGCTTGAAAATTATGTTGACATAAATGGAACCGTACTGGTGTTGTTTAAATTATATTTATCTGACTGATTTTAGTTTCTTGCAGTGAGAAAAAAGGGGTCAAATCGATCACAAGTTCAGTATGGAGTACTGCTAGGATCAGTGCTTTGGCCTCTGCTTTTCACCCTGTATATGCTACCTCTGGGGGAAATTATTAAGAGACCTGGAGTTTTCATTGTTATGCTGATGATA
This sequence comes from Chromobotia macracanthus, assembly GCA_036877525.1. Lineage (NCBI taxonomy): Eukaryota > Metazoa > Chordata > Actinopteri > Cypriniformes > Botiidae > Chromobotia > Chromobotia macracanthus. The sequence goes on from JAZGTH010000081.1 coordinate 5,851,550, forward strand.
CTCAGTGGACATTTCTTTGAGGCTCAACGAGATGCAAAAATTCACCAAACTTACAGAATGTATAGTTGATATCAAAACTTGAATGACTAACAGCTTTCTACTACTAAATTCAATTTTAATTATTGGACCAAAATCTGGAACCACACAGAACACCCTAGAACACTGTCTTACTCTTGATGGATGATGTATAAAGCCTGTTTCATTAGCTTCATTTGTCTTTTAATTAAAACAAAAACATCTCCATTACGTATGTAACCCTTGTTCCCTGATAGAGGGATCGAGATGTTGTGTTAATGACGACACTAGGGGTTCACTCTTGGGAGCCCAATCACCTCTTATCTATGTATAAAGGCCAGTAGATATTTTGCTGAGGATCACGACCCCCACCGTTGCAGTTCAGTGCTGTAGCATGAGTGACACAACATCTCATACCCTCTATCAAGGATCAAAGGTTACATACATAACCGAGATGTTATGTCAATGACGACACTTGTATTCCCCATAAGAAGCACCACAGGAGCTGAACTATGCTACAAGCTAAGTAAAGCAGACGTAGGCAGGCTGAAGCATACTTCCTTCTTACAAGTGCGTCAGATACATTGTAACCTTCCAGCTAATGTGTAAGGTTCCTCCCGGCATAGAAGGGAGCAGACATTTACCAATAAGGCCTATGTGGTGGCTAGCCACTGAGCAGAGGCTGGGACAGCGTCATCTCTTCTTTTAATGAGGGGAACACTATTGAAACCACATACTATTGGTAATAGGTGTTATGTGGTAAATAAAACATATGGACAAACCCAGAGGGTAGTACACATATGGAAAAGAAAGAAGGCCTCTATCCCCGAGAGGGTTCCTAGGCCCAAGGGGAAGACAGTGTTTTACCAACAGGGAAACTTGTCTGATAGACAATACATCATACAGGGTTACCCAGGAGTGCGGAATCCACAGATATGGAGCACCAAGCACTGGTATACCGGCTTACCTACAATGAGGGCCATGCACAAGAGTACCAGGCCTAGTAAACAACTCCTCTGCCAAATTGTTTGCCAGAGGTGCTAGGAAATTACCCTTTAGACGTCCTCTGTGCTGGACAGTAGATAGGATGGGAATAGCGCACATTATCACCTCAAAACAGGAGAAGGACACAGGAGCAAGCAATTCACCCACCCGGTTGCTGTTTACTTACCCTGGAGTACATGTGACCAGGTCCACACGAAGGTTGTAAATCCTCACAAAAGCCACAGAAAAAGCCTGCAGGTCTCCGACCCTCTTGATGGAAGTGAGCTCCACTTGAAGAGCCGTCTTAAGCGTGAGGGCGCGGAGATGAGCTTCCTATAGGGAGCTCAATGGGGCCCTCTATAGGCCTTCCACAACCACAGAAAGATCCCAAGAGGGATGAGGCATGGCCTAGGGGGATTTAAACTCCTGGCACCTCTGAAGAACCTTATAACCAGGTCAGGCCATCCCAAGGGCCTACCCACAATGATGGCGAGCAGAAATGGCCACCACAAAGACCTAAGGAGAGTCAGACAAATGCCTCTCCTGACACTCTTAAAGACAGCACAACACTCATCTGGCAGCACCAGTCCACGAAAAGATGTCATTTCAAGGCACAGAGTTGCCTGATAGAGGTGGATCTAGCTTGAGTGATAGTGTCAATCACTGCCAGTGAAAGACCCGCTATGTCCTCCACGTCGCATCCAGAGGCCAGATGTGGAGATTCCAAAGGTCTGGTCTCACAGGGATCTCACAGGCCCTGTCAGGATCATGAGCTCCATGAACCAGGTCTAGCTGGTCCAGAATGGGGCCACCAAAAGAACCTGGTGCTGCTCTTCATGGAGGCTCATTAGGGTAACCCCTACTTGTATAGATGCCATGGCCAGTCATGCATTAGAGCATTCACGCCAAAGGGAGCAGGGAGCTCGGACAGGGAATACCACAGTGGACAGTGGGTCAACTCAGCAGAAGCAAACAGGTCTACCTGGGCTTCTCCAAACCTCTACGCGAGGAGGAATCTCCACTCCCCCTGAGCTGTAACCGATGCAGAGAAACCATGCCGAGACAGCACGTCAGCTGTGCAGTTGACATGTGCAGTTGATGTGAGTGGCCTGCAAGGAATTGATCCACCGCTGACTCCAAAGGTGGATGCAACGAGCGACGTGACCACACACAAAATGAAAATTCTGGCCAGTTGATAATACCCAGAATTTCAAAATTAAGTATAGGTGGTAGATCCTTTTCATATTCATATGTCAGTTTAAATCTAGATTAAAGCCTAGTCTATATTTCTGTTCCCTGCATAGTCACAGCAGTGTTATGTTATAGCTGCAATTAATAACATTATGCTTCTGTCGCCATCTCTATTTGTAACATTCCTCAGTGCTTGACATATTGTCACAAAATCAGACCCAACAATTTTATATCAATACATAATTATAGATCATTATTATCAGCTCTTACAGATTGCAGCTTTAATGCGCCAGAGGGGAACTGGCCCTCTCATAGACCACTGAGAAAGGTATGAGCCTTCACACGTAATGACAGGTATTTCTAATGCGCATCCATTTATTTAAATGGTCCAAGTATGTAGTTTTATCAGGTCAGTCAACTCTTTATTCATAAACCAACTACAAACCTAGTATGTCTAATTAGTTTTATTAATGTACATATTATTTGCAATAATACCATGAATTCTGTGTTGAACATGTTTGACATATTTTCTGTTTTCTGTGTTTTATTTTGCATTATATGTAAAGCTGCTTAGAAGAGAAGCAATGCAACATTGTAAAAAGCACTATATAAATAAAATTGGATCCGTTTACAACCATTCTGGTTGTATTTTTGGATTTTCTTGAATCCTCATGAGATCATGGGATGAACTATCTCTCTGATTACTTTATTCCTCTCAAGCGAGAGTTTTGCTCATTGTATATTTGGAGTTTAGGTTTTGCTCTGGGACCACAGTTTCAGGTGGGTAGAACAAGCATTGCATGACACCCCTTGGAATGCAGGTCCTAAGGGTTGAGTTGAGTCCAATAATTTTTCCCCTTTCAGTGAGTCCTCTTCTGCCGTGAAGCTCTCCTTGCTGCAGGAGTGCCTAGAGAGTTCCTGGGTTCAGATCCCCTCTTTGGGGGGTTTTGCCCTCTTGGCAATTTATATGGGGTTTCTTTACATGCCTGTAATCAGCATTTTGTAAGTATGGCTCCCACAGGTTGGCAGAGTTGCATTTACATTTATTAATTTGGCAGACACTTGTATCCAAAGCGACTTACAAAGAGAGAGAGAGAGAGCATAGAAGAACCAACAAACGTAGTCTACAAAGCTACATTTACAATTGGAAATAGTTCTGATGCTAGGGACAGTAGAAGCCTTTTTTTACATACATTAAGCAAGAAATTTATCAGAACATCAGAGCATTAGGGAATAGTCAGGTGTTTGTGAAACAGTGTTTTATGGTCTCAGGAGATTGGGTGAAGGCTGGGAGCTTATTCCACCAAGAAGAAACAAAATAAGTCAATGTCTTAGAGAATTATCTTGTATCTTGTTTTGGGGGCACAAGCAGATTTACAGAATGTAGTTGGCAGGAGGGAACATATATATGAAATAATTGGTTGAGGTAGGAGGTTGAAGGTTCAGAGATTGAAATTTAACGCATGCAGCAACAAGTTGCCAGTGGAGTGAGATTAGTAGGGATGTAACATGGGCTCTCTTCGGTTGATTGAAGATCAAGTCATACTGTAGCATTCCTGATGTTGTAGAGCACATACCTGCATGAGAGATGTGAAAGAGGGGAAGAGCAAGAACTGATCCCTGAGGAACCCCCAGTGGCCAGCTGATGTGACATTAACTCCTCTCCTTTCAATGATACCTTGGTGATATCACGTTGTCTAGGTTGCATAGCCTAGGTTGGAGAGGAATGACAACAGGATCTGGTGATTCACTGTGTCAAAGGCAGCAGAGGGGTCAAGAAGAATTGCACCCTCCCCTGTGGTGGAGGGGAATGATACAGAGTCATCCGCCTTTCCACCTTTCAGCTGGCAAAGGAGATGGCATGCTGGACGGTGGCAGCTAGCTGTCAGCTGGCTCAATTTCCACTGCTGTCTTTTGGGTTGTGTTGGAGTAGCACACTCACTACAGGGACACTCATTACTCATTAGCCAGCAGCTTCAGTTGGCAGTGGCTAGCTACTGCTAGATTCCCTTGCAATTCTGGTCTTCTGGTGTATAATAAAATAGCACCCTCTCTACAGAGGGTCTTCCATTCCCCCTAAGACCCTCAGACTGGGGTCAACCACTCTCAATTATCCCCCTAGAATTTTTGTTCCTCTGGGTTGTGTGCAGAGTAGTAACTTTATTTTTGCTATGGCAGGTCCTGTGCCCTCCTTAGAGCAGGATGTGGGTAGGGTAGTACTTTGCTCCCTCCTAGAGATCAGCCTAGCTTTTATGCAACCAGCCCAGTGGCATGCCTGGATGGCATGCTGACACTAGCTGGGGAGACCATTGTTTGAATCCCATGTCAAACATCTCCCTGGGTATGTAGTATGAAACACTTTTTAGCAGGAATCTGCATGTAGGCAATGTGGAAGTATGTGCAGAGTAGCAGCTTTACTACAGAAGATCCTCGCCTCTCCTTGAGCTCGGGCAAAGAATGATGCTTAAGTGATTGGAGCCATCTATTTGCTAGCTCCCCTCGAATGTCAGTCCTCTGTGTTGAGGGTCCCCTACAGAGGGTCCCCTGCTCCCTTGGTGACAGGTTGGCAAGGTTATTGCCAAGCCCTTATGCAGCTGGCTCAGTGGCATGTGTCATTGGCTTGCCGACACTAGCATGGAGGATAGTAGTTTAAGTCCTACGCCTAACACTTCTCTATATGTCTAGTGTAAATGTTTACAGGGCCTTGCATTTGGACAGTCGCGAGTAGGGTGTTTGCATTATGCCTATGGTGATTGTGCTTCAAAACGGACCATGCACTACCCTCAGCATGTTGTGGTTGGTATTGCATCTCCCTTAGTGTCAAACCAGATGCAGTATTGAGTTCTCTCAAAAGGGAATATTTCTCACTTACATATGTAACCTCCCTGAGAAAGGAAACAAGACACTGCGTCTCGGTGCCATGCCTCACAGACACCTGTTTATGTCTTCTTCAGAGAAGTAAATTGATGACACACTCTACAGGTGCACTAATATACTCACAGTTGCACCTGATGCACATCAAGCATTGCTGTGGGACACACAGATTGCTGTGATTAGACATGAAATTCAGACACTGATCACACCAGAGGTGTTCCCCATAGTATATCAGATGCAGTGTCTCATTCCCTCTCTCAGAAAACTGAGGTTACATACGTAATCGAGATGTTCTTACATGAGTAGTAATCAAACACAACCAGACCAGTTGTATATACAGAATAAATAATGGAGAATTTGACAGTTCTAGAGACGAGGGAAATTTGGTGAACAATTATTTAATTTCAAACTCTGTTCTTCACACAGCTATTGTACTTTACAACAAAGTAGTGCACAGTTTTATGATGTTTTAATGGGCATTTATTTTTAAATAAGTATTTTTTGCTACTACCCCTTTCTTTGCAGTGGCTGTGAACACAGATTCCAGTTACACCCAAATGATCCTCATTACAAGAGGCGCATCCTTTGCTTCTGGCCAGTTAGAACTTATTCTTCTGAATAACATTGTAGGTATGTGCAGAACTGAGGCACATTTTTAACAACACTGATCTGTAGCAGGTTTTCTCTGCTATTAATAAAGCATTCAGCGGATCTCATAAGTGTCATTAGGGAAGTCCCCAAACATCTCCAACCTCAGATAAACTTCACAGTAAATTAGCCACAATTAGCAAACACGACATCACCACTACAGCCCCACTAATGCCATTACAAACCCACCCAATCATAGCTTACAGTCTACTGGATAATTTCTCAAATCAGTGATCTTGGTAAGTACTTGTAAGAAGGTCCTATTGCCAAATCAGCTGGATACGTCCAATTAAAAATGAATGGAGGAGAGGGAGGCAGCCCAGTGTTGATTAGCACTTACCTTCAGGGCACCAGCGCTATTATGCAGAGAAAGGAGCTCTGCTACAGTCAGGTTAAATGTGTCTAATTCACAAAACCTCCCACTGGCTCTCAAAAAGGTCTGAGTGATAATGATCACCATAGGTAGAACACAAAACAGATACAGACATTCAGTGTGTTAGCATTTTGGTAATTCGTCTAACTGCTGTGTGTATTTATACTAGGTTTATTGGGAATTCTTAAATGAGATCTGCAAGATGGGTTTTCTCAATAGCATAAATCATTTCAGAGTCAATGTTCATTGACACATAGGCAGTGCAGGTGTGACATATGAATTTAAATATACTATATATTTGACATAAAAACAGGCTCGTTTTCTTTGCACGTCTGTAGAATATTGCATCATCTAATCAAGTCTGGGCTGGAAATGGGGCAGGGAGGTGGGGTACTGACTCAGGGACTTAAGTCCAGGAAGTGATTTTCAAGGGGGTTCCAGTTCCAATTTCAAAATGTAGAGGTTTCTGTTTTTTTATTCACATAACAGCCTCCTTCTTATATAATATAATCTACATCTATGATTTAAAAATATAAGATATATTTCCATATGTCTCCAACTAGGGTCCCCCCAGTTAATCTTGACCACTGCAAGATCAGCAATCTGCTGAATTTTTGCTGTGCTGATTTTTAGAGAATCCTTTAAAGTTACTGAAATCCATAATGCTGCAATCTGTAACCTTTGCCTCTCTGTTGCCATTTCTGTTTGAAGCATAAAATTGCAAGTTACTCGCAGTTTTTTTCTCAACATGGATAATATTTTTAAATTATAAGTAACAGCTGTAAGAACAAGCTACAAACACTCCACAATCCTCAGCTGTTTTCTTTTTTTATTTACAGTTGTGACTTAAACACAAAATGATGGATGAAATCAAACTGACACTTTCTGCAAAATCAGACCCAACACCGCAAATTATAAATTATTATTATAAACTTACAGTAGGTTAACTTACAGTAGATTAGTTAGGTTAGGGTAGGGAAACTGCTGAACACTGATATGTGATTTCCTCAGTTACTGTGTTTTGTTTATTTTTAACCTTTCCGGCATAACACAATGTGTGGTAAAGCATCTTTTATTCATTGTGGGTATTTTTAAAGCCTATTGCTAATCCAAATAAAAGAAAAGCCCTTGAGTGTTTCATTGTTTAAACCAGAGCAAACACAGTGATGCTGCTCTGTACCTGTACTGCAGAATCCACTAGCATAAAACCTCATAAACCTATAATGGCATCTGACTGTTATCACATGCTCTCATTATGCACATAGACAGAGTGTCTCGACACACACCACTGGTTCTCCACAGGCCCACAGCCTCACAGGGGATTTAATACATGTCATAGTCTCTGCTCCACCACCCCACTGCAGCACCAGGTAGCCATTCTGCACCTCCATGAAATTAAGCAGAAAACACAGATTAGCTTTTAAAAAGTGGACTAATGTAGCATGAAATGCTGCAGCCATGGTCTAGCAATCAGACGTTCCTGTGCATGACCTATTTTTACACCGCTGTCCTTCCTCTCGCTCTGCTTTTATCCCCATCCATTCCCATCTCAACATATGGATACTGGGAACATTTAGCTGGTAATTGGTTTGGGCTTTTTATTATTCTAGAAGTGCTGGGACAGGGAGGGGGAATAGGGAGATGAGCAACGCCTGAATGACACTGGAGAACTGGGAGATCATGAGTTAGCTTGACAAAGAGAACGTTAAGAGAGAAAGAGACAGCCAGACAAAGGAAAGAAACAGTGTGCAGATGGGCACTATTACCACAGTATGAGTGTATTTATATCAGGCTAATGGTAAATCATGATATAGGTTTTTTTTTTTTTTTTGCTTGGAAAATAAATTCAACTCAGAATATTTTGTGTATTGCATAATCTTGTGGTTTTGGATAATCCATCATCATATTTTTTGGTAAGTCTGTAGCTTCATAAGTAATAATTGAGATAAAAATAAATCACATAGTGGCATAACTTTCAGTATCATTATCATTTTAATCAACAAATAAATTATCAAACTGAGACTTTACATTCAGAAATTAGCATGTAGCTAGGCTAAAAAGATTAATGCTTTAATATGCATAATATGCATTAACATGCAGCTGAGATGCCAGTAAGCATACATACTGTTAACTAAACATATTTTATGTTAGATGTTTTCCTTTAAAAATTTCTCTGCTAATAATGGCTAGCTTTCTAGAATTCTGGAATTGCCTAGGCCATTTGCATATTGATTGGATTGGATTTACCCAATCTCAAAATTTTGGTGCAAAAATTGTCCATAATGTAGAGGGTAGCATCTCAGTACATATAACTGAGTTATATGTACATATAACTCAGTACATATAACTTATACACATATAACTGTTATGTACATATAACTGTATATGTACATATAAGAGTACATATAACTGATGTTAACAATGTTCCACATTGCATATGGAACTCGCCAAGGATGCCTGAAATAAGACAGACAAAATTGGTATGTAAATATTGCTCAACCTAATCTATATTAAACCACTCTGTAGTTTAAATGAAAATGGACTAAATGGTAAGAGCTGGTAAATCTGAAAAGTTTTTTTTTAATGCCGAAAGTTTGTTTAAAATATATTATACAGTTAGCCCACTTTCTACAACTGTTTAAACTAGATGTACAACTACCTCACAGCTGGCACTTACAGACATCAGGATGTTTAGCTAAAACATTAAATGCCAGCGGCTGTCGCTAGTTATAACGGTCAAGGACTAACAGGGCATCAGCCAATGGGTTTTCTTCATGATTTTAAACAATTTATTTTTAGTGCCAAATAATTAACAGGTAAGACACAAACCACAATAAATGGTAATTGTTCTCTGAATAACATGAGCTAAATCTGTAAAAAGGAGAACGCATATGTGTGTGTTGGCATTGATTCTGTTTGTTTCCTTCTCATTCAGCAGATGGTCTCACACTGTTTCCCATCACATGTGCAAAACGGCACACAGCTCAGCAAGAGTAAACCATTTGAGGCATATGTCAAGATCTTACAGGCTTTAAACAAAGGCGTGTCAGGATGGCGGGCAGCAGAGAGCACGGGAATGGAGAGCCATCCGCTCAATCACAGATTGCAGTCTGCAGTGCATGTTGCACTCTGAAAGGCTCAGGGATGTTTGCCTGCGAGCGAAAGAGAGTTCAGGGAACTGCAAGGCACAGTCCACTTGTATTACCAAGAGAGAAACAGCTGATGTGAGAAAAGCAGGCCACACTCCAAGACATAAGGAAATTATGAAAGATAATAATGAAAGATTTAGGTCTGCTCATTTATGTATAGCAGTCCCAGCTAAATTAATGCTTTTCTGTAAATTATTTTAACAACAAACACTATTAATTTTATGCAGTTAAAGCAACAGTAAACATAGATAAATCCCCTTAATGTTAAACACTGTTGTCTTATCTGTGATACTTCAAATATGTAAAATTCTGTAATAATCTACACACTGTCATGTTGTTTTAGGTGACTTTACGTCTTTCTTCTGCTGAGATGTTTTAAATAATGTGCATGACACTCTTACCTTCTGAAGTGAATGGGGATGAAAGTTACCACCCGAAACTATCAACTACAAATCATCATAAAAATCATCCAAATTGTTTGTGTGCTATATTCCACCATTTCTGAAGCCATTTAATAGCTTTCAGTCTGAGGAACAGACTGAAGTTAAAGTGATTGTTGACTGAAAATCTCGGACCTGGTAGTCTGTCTATGTTGCAAACAAGATAGTGACACAAGCTTAAATGTAGTTTGGCAGGGCAGTGTTAGAGGCTGGGGTTTGCTCTCTATGTAGTTTGCTGGCCTCAATAACCATATACTGTAAACCTAATGAGTTGAGACTACTCAAATGATTTAAGGAAAGTTTAACTGAGTAATGGGAAAATTGACAACTCAGTTTAATTTAGCTGACTTAATGTTTTTTAATTTAAAAAAAATAAATAAGTACAGATAATTTAAAAGCCAAAAAGACTAAACTTGAACTTTCCTGTTTATATTGTTGTGTTTATTTTTATTAAATACAACAAATAAAACAAATAAAAAAGCACACTGTAAGACATGTACTCAAGGGGTCTTTATCACAATGACTTTGTCACGCCTATTTCATGACTGCCTGTCTGCTAGTGCCACTGCAGGAGGAAAATGCTCAGATGGTCTTACAGAAAATTAGTAATGCAAACGTGTTTATAACTTTTGAATCATTCCAAAAATAAAACCTTTTAAAGGCAACTAAGACAAATACACGTGTTTTTTTACCATTAACCTACAAGTGTACTTCACAGAGTTCTTATGACAAAGGCTCTTATCTCACTTCATGATGACTGCCTGTCTGCTAGTGATGATGCAGGAGGAAAACAGTAAAGTGTTTATACCTTGCAATTAACATCAGAATTAAATGTGTAAGGCAATTTTAAAAGTGTATATATGCATTTCATTTCTACTTACCAATTAAACTTTCAACCTTTATCTGGTTCTCCCTGCCAGTGAGAATCCTTCTGCATCCATAAATTCACGACCACCTTGTGTTATATCCACCATCAACACGATGTTGATCGCTGCACTGGAGAGTGGGCTGCCCTTCTCTGAGGATAATTTCTGCTCAGTCAGACTTTGAGCTGACGGCTGTGCTTGCCCGGGCAGCTGTGCCTTTGGACTGGCGTGGGACCTTCCGCCCAGTCCAGAGCACTCACGGCTGGATGATTGGTTCCTCTGGGCCACACCGGACTCCCAGTCCCATCCCGCCCCGGTGCCTTCCCGGAAGGGCATGAGGATGTTGGAAGTTGTAAAAGGCACCTTTTTCAGCCTGAAGCTGCTTTACCTCCTCCACTCTTACTACCCTCGATGGGGGGGCTGCCAAGGGATGTGTGGAGATCCCTCCAGTGGAGTGTGCAATTAAGATGCACCTGTGCCTGTAAAATGCTGCCACGTGGTGGAGTCACCCGTGTCTCCCGTCCAAGGCCTGTAAGACTGCGGCAGCTCTTGCTGCCAAAGCTTACAACGTGCTGGACAGATGGCCTCCGCCCTGCATGCCATGGCCATCCTGCAGGTTCACCAGTCCAAGGCACAAGGGTAGTTCTGAACTGAGGTGATGCAGGAGCTGCGCATGCTGACTGACTTTGCCCTCCTGGTGGCGACAGTCACAGTACAGGCCCTAAGCCAGACCATGTCCACCTTGGTGGTCCAGGAGCACCATCCCTGGCTAAAGCTTGTGGAGATGTGGGACACTGACAAAGTTTGCTTTCTTAATGCCCTCATCTCCCAATGTGGCCTTTTCAGTGATGCTGTCGAGGGCTTTGCCCAGCAGTTCTCTCCAGAAGCAGACAGAGGCTATCAGACACATCCTCCCCAGGCATGACTCCACCTCTATTCAGTCTGTTCATCGCCCCAGAAAACACTGCCTCCCCACATGCCTCCCTGCCAGGGCTATTAGCACAGCCTCCTCTCAGGCTCGAGCTCGCCCCTAGCACCACTCCAGGCACATCTCCTGAAGACTCGGCTACGCGATTCAGTTCGCCAGGCACCCACCCAGGTCCAGGCATCCTTTTTCTCAGTGATAGACAGTGGTGCCTCCATCCTGTTAACAGAGAGATCCAGTCAGGGCTTTACATTCTCTCCTTCAAAAGAAAAAGTAGGTGGGCTGCAGCCAATCTTGGATCTGCATGTCTTGAATCAGTCCCTGCACAAGTTACCCTTTAAGATGCTTATGCAGAAATGCACTCTTTCGTGCTTCTTAGTCCGCATGGACAGAGCGGCGACTGTGGCGTACATCAACCGTGTGGCCACCGCACTCTCACAGCACCTATCAAGCCCAGGAGAGTGGAGACTCCATCCCCAGGCCGTCCAGCTGATCTGGAGTCGATTTGGAGAGGCACAGGTGGTCCTGTTTGCCCATCAGAGTCCTCCCACTGCCTGCTGTTTTTTTTTCCCTGGCCAAGGCCCCCCTCGGCATGGATGCATTGGCACACAGTTGGCCCTGGGCTCCGTGCAAGTACGCGTTTCCCCCAGTGAGCCTACTTGCACAAACACTATGCAAGGTCAGGGAGGATGAGGAGCAGGTCTTGCTGGTTGTGCCGTACTGGCCCACCTGGACCTGGTTTTAACACCTGATGCTCCTCGTGACAATCACTCCCTGGTGGATTCCCTTGATAAAGTTCTTTCTCAAGGATGGGGCCACACCTGGCACCCACACCTGACCTCCGGAAACTACATGTGTGGTCTTTGAACGGGACGTAGAGAACCTGAGTGATCTACCCCTGGATGTGATGGACACTATCACTCAGATGAGGGCTCTTACCATGCGGGCATACACCGTGATGTAGAGTCTCTTCACTGACTGGTGTTCTTCCAGTGGAGAAGAATCCTGCATTGCCCCATCAGCTCTGTGCTTTCCTTTTTTGTTGAAAGGGTTGGAATGGAGGTTGTCCCCTTCCAAACTGAAGGTGTACGTTATCTCGGCCCATCATCTAGCAGGAAAAGGTAAGTATTTATCGCATTCGCCTCCATCAAGAGGGTTGGGCACATGCAGGCGCTGTCAGTCAACGACTTGTGCCTAGAATTCGGGCCTGCCTACTCTCACGTTATCTTGAGACCCAGGCCTGGCTTCATGCCCAAGGTTCCCAACTCACCTGTCAAGGACCGGGTGGTGAACCTGCATGCGCTGCCTGTGGAGGAGGCAGACCCAGCCCTTTCTTTGTTGTGTCCCATTCGCACCCTGTGCATTTACGTTCAACGCTATTGACGTAGCGTTGAACGTGACTGACTGAACAGAAATGTCTCGGAACGTCATATGTAACCCTCATTCTCTGAAGGAGAACATCTCGGCTCCTCAGAACAAACCTAAAGAGTGATTTGCGGCCGGCTTTATACCTGCCTCCAGGTGGGCGTGACTTGGCACTGGCTCTCACTGCTTACTGGTTCTTACCTCTTGGGAGGCTCTTTCATCTTGCATTTTTCTACTACTTGAAGGTGATAGGGCTCTCAAGAGAGACCCCATACGTCAGTACGTTGACATAACATCTTAACATAACATGTTCCCTCCTTCAGTAAATGAGGCTTACATACGTAACCAAGTACCATGAAATCCACACAACACAAAGTAAAATGCATACATACAATATATATATATATATATATATATATATATATATATATATATATATATACATACATACATATATATATATATATATACATACCTGAAAATGACACAATGACAGAGAATGGGAGATCATTTGAGACAAAGGAGTAGCAAAATAGAAGAGTCTTTTGGACTATAATTATATATTATCGCTAGAAGCAATATTAACAATTTACAAAACCCTAAGCTAAGTTAGATGTCAGCAGTCTCCCAGTAAGCAAGCCAACAGGGCGACAGTGTCAAGGAACCAAAACTCCAATGGTGTATAGCTGAAGAAAAACATTGGGAGAAACCAGGCTTAACTGGGAGGGCCAGTTCTCCTCTGGCACGTTAAAGCTGCAATTTTTTACTTTCTTGGATACAGTAAGTTGATTATAATGATTTATAGATTGCCCTGTTGGGTCTAATTACATCTGACAATATGTCAGGCACTGAGAAATGTTACCAACAGAAATAGCATAATGTTACAAGCATAATGCATTCAAATGCGTTAATGTTAAAAACAGAAGCATAATGTTACTAATTTCAGCTGTAACAGCACACGGCTGTGACTATGCAGGGAACAAATTATCAAAACTAACTGTGCTGCAGATAGGTGTATAATGGTAAGTTTACTAAAGAAGTCCATCAAATCCTGATGATCTGTCTCACCTGTCCCCCATCATGTGGTCTCAAAGTTTGGATCCAGCTGACTACAGAACCTTGGGGAAATGAAAGACATACAGATTTAGTGTAGGTTTAGTGTAAGATTTAGTACATCTGTAACTATGGGAGGTTTCCCTGGTTCCAGTTTACCTAATGAATGCAGCCTAATAATTCCTTAAGGGATTTGAGTAATAAATCCATAGGACTATGTGTAGTCTAGATTAAAGAGGTGGGTCTTTAATCTAGATTTAAACTCACATAATGTATCTGCCTCCCGGACAGTACTGGGAAGACTGTTGGCACCAAATATGAAAGGATCTACCACCAGTGCTTGATTTTGAAATTTTGGGTATTATCAAATGGCCAGAATTTTCAGATTGCAATAAACAAGAAGGGCTGTAATAAAAGAGGAGCTTGATTAGGTATTGAAGAGCTAGACCATTTAGAGCCTTGTAGGTAATCAGCAAAATTTTGAAGTTAATATGATGCTTGATAGGCAGTCAGTGCAGTGTGGACAAAACTGGACTAATATGGCCATGCTTACGCATTCTCATGGGAACTCTGGCTGCTGCATTCTGAACCAGCTGGAGTTTTTGTATCAATCCTGCAGGGCAGCCACCAAGTAGGGCATTACAATAATCAAGCCTTGATGTCATGAATGCATGAATTAATTTTTTGGTGTCTGACTTTGTCGTAGTTTTGATATATTTCTGAGATGGAAAAATGCAGTTATACAAATATTAGAAATGTGGTTTTCAAAGAACAAATTGCTGTCAAAAATGACACCCAGACTTTTGGCTAATGAAGCAGGCTTTAGTTTCTTGCCATCCAGGTTTTGACATTGACTATGCATTCTGTTAATTTGGTGAATATATGCATCTCGTTGGGCCTAGAAGTAATGTACAGCTGAGTGTCATCAGCATAACAATGAAAACTATCTCCATGTCTCTTAATAATTGCTCCTAGAGGTGGCATGTACAGGGTGAACAGTAGAGGCCCAAGCACTGAGCCCTGTGGTACTGAATACTGAACTTGTGATCGGTATGACACCTTTTCACTCACAGCAACAAACTGGAATCAGTAAGATAGATATGTTTTAAACCATGCCAGTGCAGTTCCATTTATGCCAAAATAATTTTCAAGCCTATTTAGTAGAATGCTGTGGGCAATAGTGTCAAAGGCTGCGTTAATGTTGAGTAACACTAGAAGAGAGATGCAGCCACAATCGGCCGACAAGAGCAGATCATTTGTCACTCTGATGAGAGCAGTTTCTGTACGATGATGTGGTCTGAATCCCAACTGAAAATTCTTGCATATTCCATTTCTTTCCAGGAAGGAACATATCTGTGAAGACACCACCTTTTCCAGTATTTTTTAAATAAAAGATAAATTTGAGATGGGTCTATAATTTACTAGTTCCCTGGGATCAATTTGTGTTTATTTTTAATAGGGGGTCTGATAACAGCCAGTTTGTAAAGTTTTGGGACATATCCTAACACCAATGATGAATTAATGATACTATGTAGAGGATCTATAATTTCAGGAAGCATCTTTTTCAGCAACATGGTAGCTATAGGATCTAGCATACATGTTGTTAATTAGGATGATTTAATTATTTTTGACAATTCATCCCTATCTATAGCTGAGAGTGACTGGAGTTGTTCCTTGGACACGTTATGATGCACCATCCAATGTGATTGTGTTACAGGCAATTGCATGTCTATGATTTTTTCTCTGGCAGTATCTATATTGTTATTGAAGAAATTCATAAAATTATCACTAATGTGATATTGACAACTGTCAGAAGCAGATGATGCTTTATCTTTGGTTAATTTAGCCACTGTGTCAAATAAATATAAATATATCAATAAGGTTGAATAAGTTTTCAAAGCTGTTATGCTAAGGAATTGAGACAGTTCAGGTAGATGACCTGATCTATATTAAACAGAGACAGCAAATAACTTAAATAAATTGAAATTTTGAGTTCATAACATTTAAAATCTTAATCTGAAAGATTTTTGCTGCTAAATGAGTTTAACACACCATTTAATTTTTGATGCCAAAATGTAGTATTTTAAGTAATGCCTTTATTCATCTGGATAGATTTATGTCTTACACAACATTATTAGCTAGATATTTACTAGACAGACATAATCCCTACTGTAATTAAGAAGGTGTGTGTACTTCGTCTGTTATACGTTGTAGTTTCTGCACAATGTTGAAAATAATAAAAATAATCTAACATATTTTAAGAAACTATTTCTCAGCATCAATAATTTACATTATGGGAGAAATAAACAGTTACACTAAATCTACGGCTAGGTCATTCCTGTTATATAGTTTCCTGTTACACAGCACTCACTCTCAGCCATATTTCCGACTGTCCTTATCGCTACCCATTTTTGAAGCGCCAAGGACTCCAGCCAAAGCTGATGCTGGATCCTGCACCTCAGGATTGTCCTGATCCACCAGACAGGACGAGGAGGGGGCAAAGTCTCGCCAAAGCCGGACCACCCCCCCAACTGCCTCTGATAGGCCCCCAAGCACCCCGTTCTGTTCCGGGTGCCGGTGGCAGTGTGTGTGTTACCAAAACTGTTATGAGTACTGGGCCCGTTCTGGTAGCACCCACACACAGCCACTTTTATATCAAGAAAAATAGGTACCCTCACAGTGATCTACCACCCGAACCAATCCAGCCCCTTGCCACGTGGGCCAAGGCCTGGCAGGCCATTATCGGAGTGTCAGATTGGGTTTGGGGGTTTATAAAACGATGTTACTCACTTCAGTTCACTTGAAGACCCCTCCGGCCCATCCCTAATCTCAGGAGCCTGAACTGCACCCTCATGAAATAGCCATTCAGGATGATTACTCTGAAACAGATCCTCACACAAATTCACCCAGGTGACTGGTTCCTTTCTCTGGATCTGAAAGACGCATACTTTCACATCCAGGTAGCCCCCCATCACAGACGATTCTTGAGATTCTCCTTCGAGGGAGTGGCATATCAATACACTGTCCTGCCCTTCTGATTGTCCCTGGCTCCTCGCACTTTTACGAAGTGCATAGATGCGGCCCTCTGAAACAGATTGAATCCACATTCTGAATTACCTCGACACCTGGCTTATCTTAGCCCAGTCAGAGGCAGAGCTAGTATCCCACAGATTCTTCCTTCTCAGCCATTTGGAGTGCCTAGGACCTAGGATCAATTTGGCCAAGTGCTCACTGTCTCCTAGCCAACGAACCTTGTTCCTAGGAGCAGTTTTCAATTTAGTCTGCATGAGGGCAGTAGTTGCGGCAGAACATGCACAGGCCATATGGCAGCTTGCGGCTTCTTTCAAAATTGGAGCTCTCATCCCTTCAAAGAGTTTCAGAGGATGCTAGGCCTCATGGCCTCGGTATCGCCTGCACAACAGCTGGGCCTGCTGTGGAAGGTCATCTCCACAGATGCATCCAACACAGGTTGGGGAGCACTGTGCTGCGGGAAAACCGGCCTTCGGCTCCTGTCAATGAACACAGAGTCCTCCTAAGGAGGAACCAGTTTTGGTTTTGGTTCTCAGAGCTGCCTCTCAGACAGCAGCCCTGTGGCCCATTCCGCTGAGGTGGGACCTCCTCTCATAGGCGAACAGGACGATCTGGCATCCCCAACCTGAGTTGTGGGCTCTGCACCTTTGGGATCTCGATGAGAATCAGTAGAGTGTCCTAATATGATACTCAAGGCTAAAGCTCCATCTACGAGATGCCTCTGTGCCTTTAAATGGTCGGTTTTCTCCACCTGGTGGACAACCTGCAGTGAAGATTCTCTTTTCTGTGATATATCGATAATTGTCCTTCTTACAAGAGCTGTTGGACAAGGGCCGCTCCCCCACCATGCTTAAGGTCTATGTGGCAGCTATAGAAGTCTTCCACACTCCTATAGCCGAACAGTCTGTGGGCCAGAACAGCCTAGTTGTTCATTTCTTGAGAGGATTCAGGAGGCTCTATCCACCTCGGCCCCCTACCATCCCTGTGTGGAACCTGAGAGCCCTCAAATGTTCCCCCTTCGAGCCACTATGGTCTGTGGACCTAAAAACGCTATTGGTAAAAAACGCTCTGCTACTGGCATTAGCATCAGTTAAACGAGTAGGTGACTTGCAGGCGCTCTCAGTGAGCCCTGCCTGCCTCAAATTTGGGCCTAACAATTCCAAGGTCATCCTAAAGCCGAGGCATGGATATGTTCCCAAGGCACTCTACACCCCGTTTAGAGTACAAGTTATCACTCCCTCTGAGCTTCACTTTTCAGCGGAAGACCAGGAGTTGAACCTTCTCTGCTCTGTCAAGGCAATGAGAATTTACATTGGGCATTCCGTCCTTCTCAGGCAGCCGGAACAACTCTTTGTATGCTTTGGCGGCCACACTAAGGGGTCTCCGGTCACAAAGCAGAGAATTTCTCAATGGTTAGTTGACGCTATTGCGTTACCATACTTTTCTCTGAGTCTGCAATGCCCATAGGAGTTCCTTATGCACTCTTGGTCCTCTCAGAGGTGCTGAGACTGTACAGAATTGGGTGAGTTTAGCCTCTTTCCATCCTGCGGGACTCGCCCTGCTTATACTTGGTCCCTCTTTAGCCTTAATTGCTCAAGGGTAGTTCATGCCAGTCATTCCCCTTTCGTGGCAAGGCGTAAATATTGGTTTCCCATAGCGTCTAGTGACGCAGAACGACTTTAGTATCGAAAGGGAACCTACTCGGTTACTGATAACCTCGGTTAACCTTAGGTTCCCAGAGATACGGGAATGAGTACTGTGTTACTGGCCGTGCCATGACGCTGCACGACTCAGTGTCGTCGCTTCAGTCTAATCAAGCTGAGATCCTATGGTTCAATTTCCACTTATATAGACAGATGGCTCCATCCACTTTGGCAGGCTTGTTCATGGTATTTGTTCGTTTTAATTTCACTATACAAACCAATGGCCGTGTAGTTTCACTGTGTGATTGTAAAGTCTTCAGTCATCTGAGAATAAGGAGTTTTTCCCATAGCGTCTAGCACTGCAGTACTCATTTACGTATCTCAGTGAACTGAGGTTACGTCAGTAATTGAGTATGATATGATTTCCATGTTTGAAAATGTAATGTCTAGTATTTTATCTAATGTAGTGAAGACATGTGGACATGAACACATACAGCATAAAAAATTACCTAGTACACATACTAGACATAAAAATGTCTATTTTAGCAGTAAAATTGTAAGTAACTCTGTTTAAAAGCAAATATCTTAGTTTTGGCCATTATTAAATATTACATGTCTCATGTCTCAAAGCTAAAGTTTAATCCATTGGTTCACTGTTAATGAAAGTGTTTAGTTTTGTTTTTGGACCACCTACTTTTAATGTTCTTCTAGAAGGTGCTTGGTCTTCAATATAAGCAGATTTAATCGCATTTCAATGCAAATGATGCTAAAGAGTGTAAACAGCCTCTAACGGATCTCTCTGCAGGCTGTCGTAGTGTTTCCCAAATGGTATTTCTTTCTTCTTTATAAACAGTCCACACTAATGATGTTCTTGAACACTCTACCAGTATGTAAGTCTGATGATGAATGGAGCGAGCTGGGCAGTACACTGGGGTTTCTGATAGAGCACTGTGGAGTCACTTTAAGTCAGTCTGGGGCACTTAAATGACATTCACAGCAAATAATGATGATAAACAATTTTTCCTCAACCGGAGACTGCACATTAGGTAATGATGTTCAATGGCTAAACTAAGTGGTAAAAACAACAAATACATTATGGACGCATCGTAAATGGAAGACCCCAAGGAAAGTGATCTGAATTTTAAATTTTGTCACCATCCACATTTTTCATACAAAAAATCATGTGGAGAGGCTCCAAACAACTGCCTGCTTAATGTTCAGATTTTCATTTGCTTGATGCTGTCACTTAGGTATATTTATTCACATAAAATATGTAACACTTACTGTTGTTGAGCATTTGACCCTCTTCGTGAACAGGGTGCACTTTGGTGTCCTGTCACTTGCAGTTTCAACTTAGTTTTCTCATTCCATGTTTTAAATTTTTATGCAAACTGTAGTGTTGACTGTATTTGTCTCATCTGTCCATCTGTTGAACCAACCTGATCTCATAGGAAAATGTAACTATTTCAAGAGGTGGCGATTTCAATTTAAATTGTAAGAATCATACAAAAATGTACAATTATTAGAAAAAGTAAACATGATGGTCCATCCCTAAACATCACTGGACGAAAGTAGATTGTACGAAAACATACAAATGAGATTATTCAAATTAAAATGAACTAGCCACCAATTTGGTCAAATAAAAAATAGTTACCATATCTTATGGATTGTGTGATGTAATCCTGTTACTGAAAAAAGTTAATTTTATATTAAGTTTGACTTTCTTTGACCTTTTTTTGAGTTTCAGGTCCCATTTCTTAGAAAGTGCCAAATAAAAGTCACACACACACACACAACACAGTGATGGCAAACGATTTTACAATGAAATGGTACTGAAATGTGCTATTTCATTTGGATCTGAAGGTAAACTATTCAGATGAAAACAAAGGTTCTTTCATGACACAGAGAGCTGCCCATTAAAGTACAAGATTTGTGCACCCTGATCTGATCCTCTTTATGAAAGAATAGCTGGCAGAGAGAAGCAGTGGAAAGATATGAAGAGCTACTTAAGGTCACGTTTATGTCCATAGGGACATGCTAAAGCCAGCAGTAGGACTGAATGTCTATTATGTGATTGGAAATGAAACAGAGAAAGCTGGCAGGTGTAAGTTTAGAGCGGAGAGGTCTGGAGGTGCAGAGAAAGGCTGGATTAAGGTTGTGACTGTGTTTGTGTGGATATATGTGTGTGGAAAAGGACTTCCTCTGGAAAAGGGCCTTTAAAGAGACAATCCGGATCTGCAGTCAGAGAATTACTGGGTCCACACAGCACTCCATTGTTGTGGCACCTCCACAGTCCTGTCATCACCCTCCATTTAAAGCAACACATCCAAACTTCCTGACGGGACACAGATCTGCTGACAGCTTAATCACATGTACACACAGAGCTTAGACAGATGTGGAAACATTTTGTTTTTAAAGATATAAATCCACCAATATAGGTGATTAGAACAACAGAAGGAAAAATGACTCAGGGATGAATGTTAAATCAATAAAATTAAAGTTATTCATTGTCTTTGCAACTGCAGGAGTACAATGGAATACGTTGGATTAGTTCACAGTAATACTTTTTCTGTAAAGCATAGAACATATTCTTGTCTTCTACAATCTGCTTTGTTTTACTGTTTTACTGCAATACTTTTTTGTATACGCATTGATTATTACATGTTAATACAAGTTTAGCATACTGTCAATTACTGCAGGACGAAAAGCTGCAGTACACATTCACATTAGACTGGTGTAGCAGAAGTATGTAACACAAACAGAAGGGATATAGAGTCCACTTGTCAAATGGTAGGGATTGTGTCTAAGCATAAATTAACCTAAAGTCAATCTAAAAAAAATAGTGCCATCACAAATATATAATTTACACAGTTGTAAAGCTTGAATAAATAAAAAATTCTTACCAAATAATTCAGACAAGCGATTTAACAAAAATATGATGTGCATATTTATGCTTTTATACCCTCCATAAGTTCTTTCTACACAGAATTAACATGAATGCCTTATTGTAAGGGCATTAAAGTGAAAGAGTTTTTAAATTTTACATAGTCTTATCCTCACATGGCACATCCATGGGCCTCCCACAGTCCAGTTGCTAACTGTCTGTTGGATAGTCCAGTTGCTAAAGGATTTAAAGTTGTAATCTGTAACCTACATAACAGATCAGTGTGCAAAACTATCTCCCTGATTTGCAATGGCAAGTTTATAATAATAATTTATTATTAATTTAAGCTGTCGGGTCAGATTTTGTGGAAAATGTCAGTTTGACTTTGAGTTTTAACAGTTTACCATATGTAAATAAAAGTATGTAAAGTAAACTGCAATTTTATGTTTCAAACAGGAATGGGGATAAAGAGGTTTAAAGTTAGCTTTTAAAAAAGGTGCAATCCATAACTTTTACCAAAAAGCCAAAATCAGATGGACATTTCAAATTATGAATTATTTTTATATGCGTTTGAACACTGATCTGTTATATACTTGCTCAATTAATTTTTTTTCTGGATTCAAACTTTTAAAAAAAATACATTCTTGGCCAATTTAAGCCGCAAAAAGCAACAGACCTGCAGCCAAGACTATGCACATAGGGATGAGTGAAAGTCATTGC
This sequence comes from Chromobotia macracanthus, assembly GCA_036877525.1. Lineage (NCBI taxonomy): Eukaryota > Metazoa > Chordata > Actinopteri > Cypriniformes > Botiidae > Chromobotia > Chromobotia macracanthus. Next base: position 5,873,710 of record JAZGTH010000081.1, read on the forward strand.
CTTTGGTAATGGACAGTGTTTCGCAGACACTGTCAACAAACCTTTATTCTTTTAAACACTTACTTTCTGCAGATGGCTGTATTAGTGTATAAAATCTAACAAAGAAGAAATATGAAATAAAACAGACTACAGACTTTTTCATGTCATTTTTGAATGGTATATAGAGAAACAATTTGTGACACAAGCTAATAACCCTATTATATTTTTCTTTTCCTACAACATTAGTTTTGCACAGAGAAACTGGACCAGTTTTCCAAAGTGGAAAGTAGACCAGCTATAAATAAATAGTCTCAAGATCCATTCCTCAAAATTTTACTTGAGTGCCGGACACAGTCGGACATATGAAAGTCAGAATACACACACACACTCACAACAATGTTTCTCAACTAATTAACTCAATTCTAATTTTCCAGAGAAATCATCAAAATGAAAATTGAATTTAGCTCAAGTAAAAGTTTGCGCTGTGGTTGGAGTGCTTTGGCCGTCTCTTTCCTCAGGGACGGTCTCAGATACAGACTTGCCATATGAGGGTCCGCTGTCTCCCCATGGTACAGCAAAACATATTACATTCTACATTTTTGCTCCATTGCTCTTTGGATTGTCCTTGATGCGGAAAGTGTGTCATAATGATATCGAGGGGATAGCTATTAATTTGTCACCAGGGAGGAATAGCAAGTCTAAAACAGTCATCTGCCATCAACAAAGCATTCACCAAAATGCCCTTTTCAGATGTGATTTCTTTCTGTTGCTTTTCTTGGATTGGACAATGACGGAAATGCAGTGGACAGTTCTTTAAGTAAGCTAATGTACCTTTGGTCACTAATGCTCATGTGACTGAGTTAGAAGAAAACAGTTCAAACCAGTACTGTAAAAAAAAGCTATTTAGGTACATTTTCTGAAGAAAATGTGGGTGGTGCATGCCATGGCAAAACCGGGCCAGAATATTTCAATAATACAAAACCATGGTCAAAATACAGGCAGAGAATCATACACATTGCAATCAAACTATACAAAAGATAACGCTCAGTAATAACAGGGAAATTGGCAATATTTTGCAGTGTGGTGCTCAAACAATGTGGTTTGTATAGAAACAAAGAGGAAGTGAGGCAATAAGAAATTCTCAATACTCTGGAAATGGCACTCTCTGGCTAATATCAACAGATATTAAAAAATAAAAATAACTCTTTATTAAAATTGATAGTTCCAGTCAGTATAGATGACGCAAAGTTAGGATGAAAATCAGACTGGAAAAGGTGCCAGAGTGGAGACTTGAACTTAGGTTGCCCAAGGCACAGCCACGCTATCTATGTCAGGTTGCTGCCCTGAGGGTTTCAACAGATTAATTATTATATATATTTTATTAATATACATTGCATTTTTGTTGCTGTGCACCTTAGCTGTTCTAAAGTCACTGTTAACCACAGCTTCACAGAGTTTATTGCTTTAATAAATGAGTTCAAATTACCATTTTTAAATTCTACCCTTTTTGGTGCTCCAAAGCTCTTACAGTGGACAGATGAAAAAAGATGCAAAAATAGGGTGATAATTTCTGAATGAAACGCAATAGAGTATACAATATGCATACATAATGTTTTGTCAGAGGAATGCCTTTAATCAAATCAATATTATACCTTCTGCTATTTTTTTTAAAAGAATGAAAATTATTTAATCCAGTACATCATCATGCTACAGGCTGCAGCGAGGATATCTTTGATGCTACTTGCTGAGTTCTGATTGGCCAATTACCGTTATTTATAGTTTGTAAATTATCATAAGTAGAGAATTGTAATATTTTATTTGCATGATAAGCTTTACATAATACACAACACTGATAACCTAAAGGTGATGGTAAGGGAGGATGGTGATTGGAGATGCTTTGTCATTTTTCTCAATAACAAGGATGCCATCCCCCCATATTCCACCTCAATTCGAGCCCTCAATTCGAGCCCTAAGTTTAGTGAATCGTGTTCTGCATTCACTAAACTTAACTTACGGGTAAATTGTCAGGACGAATTTAAACAATTTAAAAAATATTTTTAGTCCTGATCACTTAATGGTAATTCACCAGTAAAGACTGCATGTGTGAAAGGGACTATAGTCTCTTACCATGCCCATAATTTTGAAAATAGTCTTTGTTTATCTTCTGCGCGGTAATCATGACCTCTTTTAATGCTTTTCTTTCCTCATTTCTCTCTCCAACACTTATCCTTCCCTCTCTTAACTCATCTCTTTACCATCTGTCTTTGCTTCTTTTCTCCACATCTTCCATTTCAGCTCACAGTAGGACTGTATTGTGTGTCTGTAAGTGGCATAGCAGTGTCATACTCGTGTGGAGGGTGTAATTAATGTGTTAGCTCCTGACACTGATCTCAAGAGTCCCTCAACAATACACACACATTACTTTCCACTCATTCTGGATGATTTGAGAAGGTTTTAGTAGTTATACATTAATTTAGTCTGTTCCCCACAAAAACTATCATTTTGAATACTTAGAATATAAAACACAGGCCATTTGAACCCATTTTTGAACCAGATCACTAGCAACTGTCATTGTATTGAAAAGTTGAATGCTTTAGACCATTTATAAAATTTTACAAAGTCAAGAAATTAATTTGTTGCCTAATTAAATGCTGTACAGTAGAGGCATTAACCTACAAAAAAGCAAAAGCTATAGAAAAGAGACCAGATTGCAAAGCAGATCAACATAATCAGCACCATAATAGAAAACACAATCATTGTCCAGAAATTTCACAGAACATTATGCATTTTATGCATGACATTACTGATCATGCACCAGGCCACATCTCATGTTTTGTGAAAGACCATAGTTGTAGAACGTCACTGTATGAAAAAAAATTATAAATGTTTACTGCCGTTCATTCTATCACCTGTAGGTCTTTGTTCTTACATCAAAAACACAGCAGTTTGATTCATCTAACACCTTTCCTCAGTGTATACAGACTCTGATACAAGAATATTCAAAAAATAAAGGACTGTAAGGAATTTTGAACACTTACATAACTGATAAAAAGTGTGTACATTGAATGCACTGATGTCGTTTTGGATAAAATGAATATGTAAATGTAAAGTTTTTGAATTGGAAATAAGAAATAGGTCAGAAAAAGGAACTATAAAGAACTCAAAAGTTCCCACATTACAGCAAAATTTTCCACACATTGCAGTGTCATTATTTTTTGTCTTCTAGAGGGTTTTTAACTTGTATGTTAAAAAGAAACTATAGGTCGTAACAAGCTGCTTGCACAAACGACCTGTGGAGTTTTGGTTGCACTATTTCTAGAGGGAATGCTAGATCGCAAGCACCTAGTCACTGCATGTTTTTAATGGTTTTCATAGAAACCCTGTTAGTAAATTATTTGAAATGAATCTTATAGTCAGAGAAACCAGGGGTGGGGTCTTGTCCCCTGTTACCATCCACTGTTCTTCACCACCTCTTCTGCCTTACAGAGTGGCCAGTTCCCAACGACAGGGTCAGCTGAGACTGAGATGAAGTTGGGGACCACAGCTGAAGCATGAACCCTTAAGATAAGGTCAAGCAGACAAGCAGGTATGGTTTATGGATAATGCTGGGATGTGGGCTAATGTTAAGCTGAGAGAGCACAGAGTGATAAAAGATGGATGTGTATGGTGAGTGGATGGTTTGTCAAGCAAGCAGTATTAATTGGACAAATGGAGTTAATGATGCATACCATTCATCCATTATCATGGATGAATGGAAAATTGTCCTTTCTTTCTTATTTCTCATTGTGATACCTCACATTGGTATGAACTGTCTGATTTTTTATGACTATTATGATATTGTATGTATCATCTGTGTTTATCATTACTGTCATTATCATTTGAGTGAAGAGCTTAACTTTAACTGATAGCATTTAACCTGCATAGATGCATTGTAATTTAATGATTGACTGCTTTAAATGTGTGATTAAGTGAGAACAAAATATTAGCACTCTTTCAAAGCTTTGATAGCTGCCTACAGACAGCATTTCAAGGCTTTATATTGTAGGTCCACTCTGACATGATTAGTGCTCCAAAAGTAAGGGATGAATTATTCTGAGATATTCTTAGAAGTGATTATAGTGCTATTTTAGCCAATATTTGTGTGTGTTGTTTTTGCAAACAGCTTAACATGCTAATGTCAAATTTTATAGGAAACAGCTGTGAATAAATTCTCCTGTATGTATCTTATGTGAAGAACAGTATGCCTATATAGTATAGTATATGTGTGCAGTCAGTGTCGACCCTTTCTGCACGTGGACGTGTGGTCATGTGGATTCTTAAGCATTTATACAGTAGATGGGCATTTGGATGCCAATCAAACAAAAATTTCGAAAAACAACAAAAGCCAGAGGGTTTTTCTGTAGAAGCTATGTTAAATGGTGCTTAGTCAATGTATTTGTCACCACACCACGGCTGTGAGAAGGTAAACTACCACTGACCCAGACAAAACCCCAGGTAAAATACATTCAGCACTGTGAAAAAATTAAAAAGATAAGCACATATCATTTCAGCCCCTAGACTGGGTTTAGGTGAGTTAGGTGTGTTGCTGTATGTGAAACAAGACCCCCAATTACAGAGGAGAACAGGGCCGTGCAATCCTACAGGCAGGTGATTATCACCACAGATATTCTGCATGATCTGAACAAGCTTACGCGAGATGACAGCAGCCGCTGGTGGCTCTCCATCTGAGCAGAAACATGACATGCTTGTTTACAACTCCTGCATCACTCCGCTTTTGTTACGTGCTGTTTCTCTGTATTTCAGTGAGATGGACATCATGAACTCAACAATCTACTTTTATTCTGGAGGGTAAATATTAAATCACCCATCTGATGCCATCAGTAATCAGCTTTGTAGAATTTCCTATGTTACTCTTGATCCCTAGTTAGTCCCCAAATGCTCAAGGCCATTTTTAAAACTTTCTTAACCCTTTTTAAACTTGTCCAGGGTTATTTCACATGAAAAGAGATAACAGGCTGTGTTGGTTTTCTCTTTTGGTTCAGAGATAAAAAAACAAGGAAAGCAGGATGGAGGTAGAGGCCTGCTGTGGTCCTGCGGTGTGTTATAACTGAGAAGTTATAACAGTAGTGGAGTTCTCTACCCAAACATGACCTGTGGAAGATTCTTGACTAGACTCACTGCTTTGCTTTCCGGGCAAATCCTTGCGGCCACATACACACCTGCATACATCAGCATGATACAAATCGCTGCTTGTTTATCTTGTTTATGGCCTATTATGTTTAGATATGACGGTACTTCAAATATTACAATCCTATGTTGACAACAGATCATTTTGTTTTTGCCTCTTTTCTACAGTGGGTAGGATAAGTAATACCATTAATTGAACTTGAAAATGGGAATGTGGGCCAATTCTAAGGGATGTTAAGAGTTTCCCAGACCGGACACCAGTCGAGCACCAGCTGCGAAATGAGAAACAGGTGCAAGCTAAGTTACAGAGTTTTGCTATATATCCACACTCACAAGTGTTTGTTTTAAACCGAAAAGCATGTATAATGTAACAGAACTGAATAACAGAACTGAGTAAAAGGTATACCTGCTACTTAAGTTTTTTTCTCAGTTATTCACAGACTTAAAAGACTATGATGAAGTTAAGCCTTAACAGCAAGTAAAGGTGCTCTGACACATTAAAACATTCTATTGTAATATGGTGGTGTTCGAATAAGAATCTTTATCTTTCTGTTATTTCCTGTCCTTTCTCTCTGAATAACCTGTAACAAAAACAACTGTATATTCATTCATGAATGCTCACAGAAATTAGCCTGTGATGGCATGACACCGTTTGTGGTAAATAAGATTAAAGTTGTGCATTTATAATGTTTTCAGAGTTCATTCCTTTAGAGTTCATTCTTCATGGGTGGGGGCTTGAACACATTTCAAACCTCTTGCCTCTTCTCCACAGGTTTTTGTTGTGTTTTGGTGACAGACACAGAGTGCCCTCAGCCTCTGGCAGTGGAGATCTCTCTGGTCATCTGCAGCACTGGAATAAAGCAAAGAGATGCATTTGAGACACAACATATGTTATTCGCCTTTCCAACAGGCCCAATGCCTCGCAGGGGAAACTCCACCATCGCATTATGACAAGTAAAATAAAAGATCCAAGACGGCGCCTCAAGACGCACTCACACAAGCCAGAAATAATATGTTCCATGCAGACATCTCCTTCTGGTGACACTGTGAAGTGCCATGCAGTCTAAAACCATACCATTTCAGACCCAGTATGTGAAATTGCAGTCAGAATTTTTTCTACAGAATCTTTTTTTAAAAAGAACATCAGTTATTCACCAATTGTCATTTTCAAATTATAATTTAAAGATTAGAAAAATAAGAGAAGTATATTTGAGTGTAGCAGGAGGAGCAGGATGAGATGTTTTCTGATGGGTTTTTAAAAGGCCCGGAGCTAAAGTTCTGTGATCTGGGCTGTAGATTGTCATTCTATCCTATTCTTAGGTTTCATGTTCAAGAGAAAACCACAATTAAATAGACAGGGTCCCATAATTTAAATTATACAGCTGTTATACAACAAGAGAAAACAAAAATATCATTTACAAATACACGTTTACAAAAACAATATAATGCTACTTTAACGATTAATTGCCTTTGCGCTCTGTATGTAATTTCATGCAGTCCAATCATTAATGCATTTTTTACAAAACCATATAAATTAACTACAAACATACTATGAAGTGTATAGTATGCTGATGTACATGTATGACCGACATCTTATTCCAGTTTTTCAGGGGAAAACCAAGAAATCCAAGATAATCTATTATCTAACATACATTTGTAATGGAGAAGTGGTTCATTTTAAAACCATAAAATTTCTCCCTAACCGCCAATCAGGTTCTTCTTGACTGTACATTACAATCATTCAACAGCAGCATAACATGATCTGTTTAACTGAAATTCACATAATTATATACGAAAAAATCATACTTAATAAAGCTGATAATAAAACGTAATAAATAAATTAATAAACTTTTTTTAATCAAAACATAATCTTTAAATAAGCTGTGCATTTAAACACTTTCTACAGCTTGGCAGAAAGACAAGTAAATACCCGAATGCCATTGTCTGTCTTTCTGGAATAGTTGCCAGTGTTGACAGCTGCATGTTACCGAAGTGGGGTTACCAAAGTAACTGTAAGAAAAATAATCAATCACTATCTGATAGTGAATAATGAATAATGAATAATGATAATGAATATCTACAAACCAATGCTGACTATCATTAATACAATTTATATAATTTATTATTTAATTGTTACAATAAACAGAGTGGCTGAGTGGCTCAGAATCAGCTGGGTTTTTTATATTTTTATTTTTAATGTACTGGCAGGCCTTAGATTATGGCAAACTAAATTTGGTAAACATTGTATGAAGGTTAAGAACTCTGTGTTAAAAATATGACTTCAGTTTAAAGTTTTAATCTATATTTTGTGCCCTATGAACCACCTATTTTACTGCTTCATGAGGATGCTAATTGACTGTAGTCTAGTGCTGTATAGTTGGATATTATAGTCAAAGAGGCACTAAAGTCTTGTGCTACTTCCTGACAGAAAGAGACATAAACACAAAGAGAAAGAGAGATACAGTTAGACAGTGAGAGATAAGGGAAATATGTACTCCTGTCAGAGGTACAACTCACATGGAGGGGCATAACAACTCTAATCGCAGTAAATGAGCTGGAGTGAATGTGATAGTAGGGTAGAGTTAGTGATAGATGAGAGTGAAGGAGTGATGCTTACAATGGCAAGATCTCTGGGTGTCTCAAGACCCCCTGTGCAGACTGATCATTAGTGGATAATGACCCTTCTAGAGAGACAAAGAGAATGTAAACCATGGATCTGAGTGGACTTCTTAAGCATACAGAAAGGAACTGGTGGTCACAGCTGCATAAAAAGCATTGCATCTTGTTTGTGTGTTGGTGCATGTGCATGTCTGAATATGTTTAAGTTCTTCTTTAGAAACATATCTTATGCAGATGTAAATTGGCCAGTGCAAATGCAGGTCCTTCTAAACATCAAACATATAGCACTCAACAATAATAATTTTCCTGCTGCTTTGCTGACATTTTCATTGACCTCACCACAAAGAACTATTTAAGCCCCTTTTTTCATAGAGTATGTTTTGGGTCAGTCTCTGGCTGAAGCAAAGCAAGTTTCACTTGCTGACTAGCTGGATATGCTTAAATCGGATTGGTTGTGACAGCCATTTGACAACTAATTGCTCTAACCACGTGTCTTGGTCAATTTGGTCTCTGCGGTAACACCATTTGAGCGGGGCCAAGGTGCTTCACTGATTCCACCTCTTTTTGAAACTGACATTTCTATATAGCCCTCATCTCCTCTCTCCGTCTTTACTCCCCATGTCGGACCAGGAGATTCTTCCATGTGCATCCGCACCCTCATTACCACAACAAGCATCCTGGCGATGCACACAGGTTTGACTGCAGCCACTGCCTTGTGCAGTTGGTGGAAAAAAAACGATCTGATTGGTGAGAGAGACACACAGAACAAAGAATAGAGGTTTGCCACCCCCTTTGCCTATGAAGCAAATAAAACAGGGTCAGTGTGTACATCTGAGTGGAGGAAGAAAGAGACAGACAGAGAGAAACAGAGAGACAGGGATGGACGTGGCTGCATCAGGGGGTTTATAGGTATATTATGGTGTCAGCTCCACTCAGAGGTAGCACAGTTCTCAGACAGTATAATTATATGTGTGTTGTCAGAAGATTCAGACCGGTCAGGACTTAGGGAGTGTATAGTTACAAAGATTGAAGCTCTGATCAGATAACTGTGATAGGCTAAAGACTAGCCAAGCCAATACTGCACACCAAAGCCCTGACATCATGATAGACCAAGACCTTAACAGGGATATGAAATGTGTCTTTCACATTTATAATCTAAACGCTAATATAACCATCACATCATTATAATAGTTTCAACACTAATTAATTTTGATGGACTTTTAGTCTTTTTCTTAAAAATTAGGTACTGCTGAACTGCTGAAAAAATCTAAGGCCCAAAGTACCAGCACTGTAATGTTAATAGGCTTTGGAAGACCACCACAGTATCTCCCCAATATTCATATTTGTGGTAAACTATTACTTCTATTCTTAATATGTAGTTACAGCCTTACAAAGTTCCAATGGATATTTATTATAATTAACCCTAAAAACACCATATTATTTCATCACATTCAAGGCTGTCTAGCATTTACATATAATTTGGACAGGTAACTGAGCAATTCAATGCATGCAGTGTTGTCCAGTGTAATAATGACAAACAGGGACATGTAAATCACCTTGTCTTTTGCAATAGTCAAATAATGTAAGTATCCCATTCAGTATCTGGTATCAATAACTTGATAACACTTTAGTACCCTGTAAATTATTTCAGTCGTAAGTTAAATAATTAACACACACAAAACACAAATGGCACTGGTACCTGAATGTTACCCTTTTTGCATTTTTGTTAAATATGACCACAACAAGATAATTGATAATTAATTGAAAATTGAAAAATAGCCAGATACATTTTCTCACTGGAACACATCACACAAATTAATAGCTTGTACTTTGACTGTAGTGTCAGTCGTATATTTAGTATCTGGTCTGTCCTCCAGAACATTATGGGTTGCAGTAGAGTCACTGTATCTACATAAAAGCAGCTTTCCTTTCTCTGTTTGACAGGCCACGTGACATGCTATATGCGCTCACAAAGACACACACACACACACAGCTAAGAAAAAATGTATTTTAAATTCTATCTAATTTACCTTTGGGGGAAACTAGAGTACCTGGAGGAAACCAATGCTGACACAGAGAACCTGTAAACTCCAAACAGAAAGGCATCCTGGCTCAGCCTGGGCTCAAACCAAAAACCTTCATGTCAGTTATGCTTTACTGTCATGCTATCTGTCTGTTATGTCCCTGACCTAATTGTTTTAACTATTATATAAATGTCCTAAAAGTATTCTAGTAAGAAATGCCTCAAAGTTTCAAACATTTCCTGGTCTAAATGATCCCTGGTAGTGATTCAGGTGTTTACAGTTTCATTTTGGTCTTACTGACTTATAAACTGAAATATAAACTGAACAATTGCACAGATTAGAAATGATGCAGGAATAAAAAACCCACAGGACAGTATGTGATCTATTAAGTCTACCTCTAATGAGCAGCGCTATATAGCTTTCTTATATGTTACTATGCCTGCTTCAGGTATTATAATGGTGGGTAATGACTCACGTACATACATGCATACACGGGGTAGATGCAATGCTGTCCTGTGTGAGAGTGTGTGACGTTGACATTGATAGAGCTAAATGAATGGAGCACTGTTAGTTCTGGGTCATTACACCACTAAACTGGGGTTTCTTTACAGAGCGTTGAGAACAACACAGTGGTTCAGGGCCGCCATCCTAATTATTACGGCTGTCCTTTCAGGTAGCAGACAAACATCTTTAAATGCAGTACGAATGAACATTCTGGCCATCTCTGCGTATTTCTTCTTTAACAAAACAGTGAGAGACCCAGTTATTACAGACATAAATGTGGGCCAAAGATGTTCTGGCTGTGAGGAAGAGCAGTATATTCCCAAGGCCAGAACATGAAGGGTTTCAAAACACAAAAAAGTGGCTCCTCTTTTCCCCCTCTCTCTCCCTGTCTCAATTACAGCTGCAGTTTCCCTCCTGTTGTTACACCCCCTTTAGCATACCGCTCTTCAAAAGTGGCTTTTATTCAATCAGCAACACTCAACATTAACACACACTAATTATTTATGATGCTGGAGTTATTAGAGCTACAGAGAGAACCACACCACATCTCCTCTTTATGGAAGTAATTCACATTAAAACTCTGTCATCATTAGCACAGTGATGTTTTGCTGCAAATCCTATAAGAGTTTTTGGAGAACATTCAGGCTGGTCTTTATAAGGTACTGGGAAAAGGCCCTTTAAAAAAATGGCTACGCTACATTCCTCTATTCCTACAAAAGTCATTGTGTTTAAGTCATTATTCATTGATAAGCTTCTTCTTCATTGTAGCTGTCAATCAAATATGACGTTGTTTAACACACATGCATTCCTATTACCTCCGTTGGCAGAATTTCGCCCAAACAGTGTAAAAAAGTGTGTGAATAATCTGAAGATTCTGCCTGGGTCTGGTCATGAGACAAAAATAAAAGACATTTGGCTATAGTGCATTGTAAACAAAAACTTTGCTGCCTTAAAATTTTAAGCTTAATCAATGTGGCTGCACAAGTGATTTCAACTTAGTCTTAGTAATCTTGACTAGTCTTGAGTTATTAAAAATACTTATAGGTATTATATACTTATAAAAATAGTTGAGGCTGCTGTTATGCCATTTAGAATTTTGGCAGAGATTATCAGCAAATACCAGCTTTTCGGTTTATGCAAGCAGTTTTGATTTATGCCTCACATAAAGCTGCTGTACAGCTTCAAAAAACATGGAACATTTCTCATGAGCAATATGAATTACTTTTATAAACTTTTATACTGTTTTTTAACATGTTCACTATGGAGGTTGGAAGTTCCAGATCCTACATACTAGAACTGTATTATTATATGGAAGGAGTGGCCAGGATTTTCATCAAATTCATCAAATTTCACAAATTCCATGTTTTGTGTTCCACAGAAAATGAATGTTATTTATGGTTGGAACAAAGATGATGATGAGTAAATGATAACAGAATTTTCATTTTTGGGTAAACTATTCCTTTAATGTTTATATTTCTTTCTAACATCCTCAATCCATGCCAAGACATCCAACACAATCACAGGCTGTTAAACTAGGTTTACATCTGGTTGGGGGAAAGCAATTCTACTCTTTTATGTAATCAATGAAATATGTCTGTCATTTACTGTTGGAAATGTGATTACTGGCCTGTCTGGCTATGGCTACAGTAACAGGAGCACTGTTAACATGGTCATAGTAATGCTTAGGGAAAGGTATTGCCTATCTGTGCCCAGTGAGGACGGAGTTTATTCCTTCATAATAGGCTTTGGGCCAAGTTCCCACCGGAGAGTTTGGTTGACAATCTGACAAAGTTATCTGGAGATAAATGGGTTATGGAGTGGAAAGAATGGGCCAGGGAGAAAGAGTGAGTGAAAACGTCTCAAATTTGATGGAGGATGTTGCCGGGGGTCCAGAGGTCTAGGCAAGTACAGATGCAGCAGACTCTACAATAAACATACACACACAGTCTTACACTCGGGTCCCTTTATTAAATTCCTTGTCATGCACTAGTAACACATTCAAACACCTAGACATTATCTCAGTTCTCAGTTAATGAGCTGTCTACCAAAATGGCATTTTAAGGCATATAGGCACACTCCCAACAAGATGGCTGTTGCAAAAGTGTAGGCAGCAATATTATGCTGCTTTCAAAAAATATTTTTGTCATCCTGTTTTTAGGCATATTTGGATACAGGGACTGTCTGTGAAGATCCTACTTATTCAGTTAAATTCCAGTTTATTTATATAGCACTTTTTTACAATGTTGCATTGTTTCAAACAGTTTTACATATAATGAAAAGACAGAAAACAGTACAATTATGAAATGCATATAACACATAGAAGAATACAGAACACATGATTTTTTTTGCTAATTATATTGTTTATTATAAGATATATATTAGTAAAACTAATTAGTGTTTCTAAGGTTGTAATTGGTTTATAAATATAAAGTTTACTAAACTGATGATAACTACAACACATTTAAACCATTTGAAGAAATGGATGTACATCAGAAACGCAAAGGCTCATACCTATCTCAGGGGTTTATGAGAAGGTAATGTATCCAGACAGTCTTCTAAAATTGTATTTACTTTAGAACTATTGGTAATTTAGTCAATTAACATGATAGATGACAGGTATCAAATTAAACAAGATATGCTGTTTGAGCTTACATGAAAATGGCCCTTAGAAAGAAGATAAAAGTTTATAGAACAGGAGAATAATATACATAAGGAATATGCAATAACAGCATAAAATAACTGCACATGATGGAAGGAAAAATAGTGAAAGTCTTTAACACTATAGTTACATCATTATATTAAAGCAATATTACCAATTTATAAAACCCTAAGCCAAGCTTAATGTTAGCAGTCTCCCAGTAAGCAAGCCAACAGGGCGACAGTGACGAGGAACTCCATTGATGTATAGATAAAGAGAAACCTTGGGAGAAACCAGGCTCAGCCAGGACTTATAAATTCAGAAGTCATAATTTTGATACTATAAAGTGATTTTGTTCAGAATTAAACAGACACTTGGAGTTCATTACTTCTTTTGTGTCTTTCTTTCTGACAAGGGTGAAACCTTTTGAAACAAAGGCTTTGTAACAGAGCTTACACAGTGCAGTAGTTGCATTACTGCTAACACTATCAGTACAAGGCTGTCATTGTCATACATGATTTTTCTGATGTTTGGGCCTGTCAGCTTGTGTTATGGCAGCAGCCCTCATCAGTGCAAAGAGAATGAGGCCTTTAAATGTCATGTCTGTAAGTGTGTCATGATCTGATAGGCCTAATTAAAGAGAGACCTCATCACAGACATAAACACTGAGGGGAGGTGACAACTGCACACACACACACTCACACACACACACACACATGCAACCTCTATAACCTAGAGAGCTGCCTTGCAGCATTATTACTCCATTGAAACCTTCTAAGTAATTAAATTGGAACACTTTACAAGCCTCATCTCTGGGAGGTAAACAACACTTCTCATGTGATGCACAACTTGCTTAGCAAAAGGGATGGTGCCATGGGGTAAGAGGGGACTATCCTGGCCCCTGAGGTCAAAATGAACATGAATGTATTTTTATGAAAATATATGCTATTTTGATATATTTAATTTTTTTATTTTGCCAAGTGTCACAATGAGCAGGTGTGTTACTCCATAAAACGTGATCCCAAACTGACCATAGGGAACCGATCGCCCCCTCTTTAGCGCTCTGTTGAATTAGGATAAAAAGGTATAATACACACAAATACTGGGTAAAATGTTCTGTTTTTAATTTTATTACACTCTTTTCAGCAATAATTTTTAGCATTTAAAGAAAATTATTTTTTATTATAAGCCTAAATTTATAATACTCAATCTTGGAATATTTATGGGATATTTTGGATTGCCTTTCTTGTGAAGGATACACATCCAATGCTATCTTAGAATATGTCCTAAAGTTTGTGTGTAGGAGGCAGCATGAATATTGTTGCCTACCTATTGGGAAGGCGTTGGGAGCATGCTTACAATGCGTTCAATTTTGCCTATGGAGAAAAAACAGTAACACAATACCCATACCCTAATTTAGTATGGAATCACTCTAATCTTGCTCAGTTCATTGCTGTTAGTGAATGACTTGATCACTACTAAATGCTAAACAAAAAGAAGTACAAAAAAAAGACAAAATGTTTTGCATCTGCAACCCAGCCTTCCAGTTCAGAAGTGACTGTGTTATAAACAGAGAACTGAGTGTGTGTACTTGTGTGTCTGTGACATACAGAAATTGATTTTGCCCAGCGAGACAGACTTGGCTAATGGCGTCTTGGCCTGACTGAAACATATACCAAAGTGATTATTCATTACAGGTCCATTTCATGGTGCTCATCACCACAGAAGCTTCTGTCTTTCAAACAGCCATGCTGGAATCGCCTGAGGAAATGCTGTCAAATCTGGAGTGTGTGGCTTTTCTGCAAGCTTACAGTCTTCCCCCAGCATGCTACACACAGTAAAAATAAAGAATATGTTAAGGAGGACAACATCATATGTGGTCAGAAAAATGTTGTTCATCACAATGGATTTGTATTATTATTAATTTTGGTGGGAAGACTGTGCATTTACTGTATATATTTATAGAACTACATTATCATATGTGTAGTTTTGAACTATTTTATGAGCATGATTCAAAACCTTTTTTGACTTCTTTGGGAATTTCCTTAGAAATCTAATTGGCAGGCAAATTATTCTATGTTGTGTATTTATTTCTAATGATGACAGACTATATTAAAGAAAATCACAAGTGAGTTCTTCATAGTATCGCAATCATTTTTACAAGATGTGAAATGAAATGTAAAGCAAACTGAGAGGTATCATACTTTTCAGATGTTTTTTTCTGAGAAAAGTCCCCGGTAATCGTACATGTGTCTCTTCTAGAGTTTCAGTCACAAGATTAAAACACTCTGATGTTAAGTAAAAATAATTAGAATTAGCTATGATAAAGCAATATCTGATTAAAAAATGTTTGTTGGTGCAAACATGTTGAAATGTGTACACTCCCATTGTGAACATGCCTGTTTGTACCAGTATATATGTGTGTGTGTGTGTATGTGTGTGTGTGTATTATGATGGTCAGTGGCTCAGCTGTCCCAAAGCTGAAATTGTCAATAAAGTTGAGCAATAAAGATCAACTGGGAGGACTAAGGGAGGACCTGTCACCTGGGCCTCTCTCTCTATCCCTCTCTTTCTTTTTCTCTGTGTTTGTATGTGTGTCTGTAACACATAACTATTCTCACATACATACAAAGCAGTTTTAATGTCTTCTGCATAGGTCTTTTTTACATATTATTAATTATCCCACTGTCAGACATCATTATTTCATCATGGCTTACATGCCAGCCAATAAACTTATACTTTCCTACAATACTTTATTTGAAAGATGTTTTTTCTTAATCTGTGTAATATGACAGAATTTTCAGGTATAATCATAGCTAGTCTTTGCCTTTCACAAGACTTTGTGCATGTTAGAAAAGACTGCGTTTTAAAAGCAGCCATGCGATTAAAGCACTTTGAAAGAGCCACAGTGCTCCCTGCTGGAAGAGCCTAAAAAACACCCAGTTCACCAGCCTAAATATGACTGGTCAAAAATACTGTTAGGTGATGTCATTTTGTGTGTGAGTGTTTTGCAAGATGTATGCTTGCTATGACCTACTAACAGTCAGCTATGTCATGCTGGTGTGTGTATCTGTAATTACCCATGTGGCCGATGCAAAAGTATAACTCTAATGGCTTCATCGTAAAGTCTTGTTTACAGTCAAACTGCATTGCCAGTAGGCAATGGCAACAAAAACTAATTGAATTTTCAGAATATATAACAATCAACATCTTCCCTGTAGAAATTTTCCTTTATTACTGGAGGAATCAGATTTCAAAATGTAATTAAAACTGGTTAAATAAATGAATGTCTGGGACCCGCAGTCCCTGGCGTGACCCTCTGCCTTTGGCTGCTCTGTGTGTTGTGAAACATGCGCCATCATTTTTTCAGCTCTCTCCATGTCTCCAAGGTTTGCCCTCTGTCAGGTGGACATGTTAATATTGTCACAAAAAAGAAGAGAAACATGCCAAAAAATTGCAGCCTCTTTCTGTCACCAGCTATTTTCTAACCTCCTTGTGTATTTGCATTTGTTGCATCATGTATGCATATGTTTGATGCCTGAATGCATTTTGCCAAAGGTTCTCCATGTTGCCCCCTTTTCGTCATTGAAGGGTGTAAAATAAAATGAGTTGTGGACACAGGGATCAAGGTTCACCAGTAGCCCCTGCTGGTATAAAATGGAACATATACTAAATATTACATATTTAAACATATTCCTGCACAATAGATACTTAAAAGTTTACTTAAATGTTGGTCGCCATTATCATTTATTACCCCAAATGAAGGGCCTTGCCGAGGTCATGGTTTATAAATCTGCTGACCTCACAAGTCAGATGTTCCAGTTGTAGGTTGGATAATTCCAAGTTCTGAGTTCTTTAGAACTGTACCATTAAATTGTATTTTCTGTCTGTTGCCATTGATGTCACAGCACACAGTTGCTTGTGGTGCAAGACAAATGTTTCTGCATTCCAAAGTGAAGTCATATGTCACCTATGGTGATTGTTTAAAAAAAAAATTCATGTTTTGAGAACAGTTTTGTTTTAAAACAGACAGTCATAAAGATGTTTCAAAGATCATCATAAATGATATTTGTAGAAAAATCTGCATGTCATCAAAACTACATATTGCTTTAATCACACATTAGATCTAATTATATCACATGGACTGGACCCTATAGATATAGATATCGCACCGCAATGTGATGAGATCACTGATCATCATCTAATTTCATGGATAATAGAAATCAAAGATGTTAGCCTTATTGCTCCACACTGTCGAATGGGCAGAACCATTACCCCATCCACCAAGGACAGATTCACAAATGCCTTGATCGATTTATCTAACCTACTAAGCACACCCATAAACACTAGATAAAATGACTAGCAGCATGGACTCACCATATCCTCACCAGTACTCTTGATACTGTTGCACCCATCAAATTAAAAATTTAGAAAATTATTGCCCTATGGTACAATAGTATGATTCTAAAGAGAGAAACCCACGACTTTGAGAGGAAATGCAGAAAATCCAATCTGGAGGTTTAGCATGGAAAAACAGTATGTCCCAATATTAAAAGGCTCTAAAAACAGCAAGGGCTGCACATCATGAAAACAGAAAAATGATCCTAGGTTTTTATTTAATACAGTTGTCAGATTAACTAATAAACAAACACTACCTGAAGACAATGTGCCATCAAACTTTAGTAGTAATGACTTCATGCACTTTTGCACAGAGAAAATCGAAACCCTTCAAAATACAATTGAAAATATACAACCAGCGACTTTATCTGATGATTCACTATTGATAAAAAATTCTCAGCTGCAGAACAGCTGCAGTGCTTTACAGCTATAGGCCAGGAAGTTCTCAATAAACTTATCATTACTTCCAAACCAACAACATGCTTATTAGATGCCATAACAACTAAAATACTGATAGAGTTGGCAAATGTAGCTGAGGAGTTTTTTCTTAATATTATTAATTCCTCTCTATGTCTAGTTATTGGGCCTCTCATAAAGAAACCGCAACTTGATTCAAATGAATTGTCAAACTATAGACCCATTTCAAAAATACCATTAATGTACAGTAAATATTATAAAAGGTCATATCCACGCAACTGTGCACTTTCTTACACAGAAACAATATTTTTTAAAAGTTCCAGTCAGGACCAAGCGGACCAAGGTTGTATCTTATTGTAAGTTTTACTTGACCTTAGTGTGGCATTTGACACTACAGACCATGTCATTCTGTTTGATCAACTACAAAATTATATTGGCATTTAAAGACAGGCACTTCAGTGGTTTCGCTCCTGCTTGTCTGACCACTACCTGTCAGGGTCCTGCCTTCATGTCTTGAGTTTCTCCTAGATTCTCTTGCCAGGATCCTGACAGCCCTGTGTTTTGTTTCAGAACATGATGTTTGGATCCTGGCTCAATCCTAGTGTTGGTTCTTGTTTCTTGGAGTCAGGATCTAGACTCATGCTCTGTGTCTTTGTTATCTGTGGAAGCACATGGCCGTTGTTTGTTTACTTCATGCCATGTGCTCTCCTGTCCTCCTTTGTTTCCTCATTTATCCTCCTGTCATTAGTTTATTCCTCCCATGTGTCTGCCCTCAGTACCTGCCTTGTTTTCTGTCTTATTTAATGTCCTTGTGTTTTCTGTCTTGTGCTGGTTCGTCGTTGGATGTCTATTGTCTGAGGTCATTGTCGGGTGTCATGGTTTTTGTCAGATGTTAGTTGTCTGTTGCCAATTGCCTGATTTCTTGATAGTTGCCTGTTTTTGGTTTTGTCTATTCATGGCTTTTGGTTTTTGTTTTTCCCCTCAAGGGAGTTTAAGTCTGGATTATGTTTCCCTGTTTGGTTTCTGTTTTCCCCCTCGAGGGAGTTTTGTTCAAGTTTTGTCAAACTGGCCTGCGATTGGGTTCTTCCCTTCCGTGTTCCTGACAACTACCATTTTGTTCATTTAAATGGGGAATCATCTAAACTAATGTCAGTAAAATATGGCCTGCCTCAAGGATCTATCTTAGGTCCCCTGCTTTTCACATTATACATGCTGCCCCTTGGAAATATTATTAGAAATCATGGGATAAATTTCCACTGTTACGCTGATGATGCTCACTTATATATTACATCTAAACCAGAAGATATTCCTACCTTATCGAAATTATCACTTAATGACATAAAGCATTGGATAACATACTTTTCTTCTTTTAAATTCAAGTAAGACAGAGATATTACTTATTGGACCAAACCCATGTAAACAGAAGCTCTCTGATTACCATTTCCAAATAGAAGGATACCAATCCAGGGGGTAGCTACAGATTAAGTCTGCTCCAGAATGGATCCAGCATCCGACAGACCCTAGGCCACCCAAAACCACTAGGAAAAATGTGTTGGACTTTTTGCACAGTCTATTTAATGTTAATCTGCTTGGTTGCCTGTTAATGTTTTATGTGCAAAATTCCTTTTTTATGTGTTAAAAAGTTAGACTTTTCTCATCAACATACATTCTGTCTTGTAACAATAATTTGCTGTTAGAACTGCAGTCAGTAACTTTATGCCATTACCGCCATCTCTGTTGAAACCTTCCTTATTGTTCTGTCATTAATAGTGTGGCCCCATCTTTGTTGACACATCCCTCATTTACAGTTAGGTCTATATATATATGGACACTGACACAAGTTTTGTTATTTTAGCTGTTTACCAAAACATATTCAACATACAGTTATATAATTAAAATGGGCTTAAAGTGCAGACTCTGCTGTAATTTGAGGGTATTCACAAAATTGAAAGAAGGGTTTAGAAATTACAGTTCCTTTATATGTAGCTGCCTCTTTTCAGGGGACCAAAAATAATTGCACATTTGCCTCAAAAGCTATTTCATGGGCTGTTCCCTTGTTAATCCATCGTCAGTTAAGCAGATGAAAGGTCTGGAATTGATTCCAGGTGTGGCATTTCTGTTTGGAAGCTGTTGCTGTGAATCCCAACATGTGGTTAAAAGAACTCTCAATGGAAGTGAAACAGACCATCATTAGGATGAAAAAACAGAATAAATCCATCAGAGAGATAGCAGAAATGTTAGGAGTGGCCAGATCAACAGTTTGGTACATTCTGTCCAAACAACAGTTTGGACAACAGTGGTGGATGATCTCAGGATCCTTTCCATGGTGAAGATGGCATGGGCATGCATGACTTCCAATGGTACTAGGTCACTAGTGTTTGTTGATGATGTGACAGAAGACAGAAGCAGCCGGATGAATTCTAAAGTGTATAGGGATATACTTTCTGCTCAGATTAAGCCAAATGCTGAAAAGGCTACTGCAAAAGCAACCCACAAGTTTTTTTAAGGCAAAGAAGTGGAATATTCTGGCCAAGTCAATCACCAGATCTCAACCCAATCAAGCATGCATTTCATTTGCTTAAGACAAAACAAGCAACAACTGAAGACAGCTGCAGTAAAGGCCTGGCAAAGCATCACAAAGAAGGAAACCCAGTGTTTGGTGATGTCCATGGGTTCAAGACTTCAGGCAGTCATTGGCTCCAAAGGATGCTCAACAAAGTATTAAAAATTAACGTTTTATTTACAGTAATGTTAATCTGTCCAATTACTTTTGAGCCCCTAAAATGAGGTAACTCTGTATTAAAATGGTTGCAGTTCCTAAATGTTTCATAGGATATTTTTTTTCAACCCCTCTAATTAAACCAGAAAGTCTGCCCTTCAATTGCATCTGTTGTTTAATTTCAAATCTAATGTGGTGGCATGCATAGCCCAAATTATGAAGATCGTGTTGCTGTAAAAATATTTTTCGGCCTAACTATATCTATTTCTGTATCTAGTGACGTCACTAAATCGGACCGGTAGTTCTATTCCATATAAATGTTTGAGTCTTTCTTTTACCAGCATGGTTACGGACTGCAGCTTTAGCGTGAGGAGAACTTAGCCTACCTGCTAAGCCTGGTTTCTCACAAGGTTTCTCTCCATTTATACATCACTGGAGTTTTGGTTCCTTAGCACTGTCGCCCTGTTGGCTTGCTTACTGGGAGACTGCTGACATTAGCTTTGAACATTATCTTACGATAATGTTTGTTTGCATTGTGTTAATTATCATTGTTTAATAATTTTATTCATTTTAATGTTCTTTTTTATTTTTTCTTCAATTTATCCTACTGTTAAATATCTTTGGATATTTTTCATTTGTACAGCTGCTTTGTAACAATGTTTCAATTGTGAAAAGCACTATTTAAATAAACTTGACTTCACCAAAGTATTCTTCATCAACATAAAAACAGCTGTGGGGCTTGTATGAAGGTTTCCTCCATACCTACTCTCCCCTCTTGAGCTGTGCAGTGTGATGCAGCATGTAAATCTACAAAAAAACAGGGACAGAAAGAAATATGTGGCCATTGTAGCTGATATGTGACTTTTGGCCATCATGTCTGCATTTCTTCATCTTGTCATACAGTCATTCTGCCTCCCATCCCAAGACACAAGCACACCAATCCCTGCTGACAGGCTGCACATCTGCACCGCTTCCTGGCTGACTACGCCCGATACTGCTGTATGTTTAAATACACTGCTGCTGTGCTTACATGTTATGAGAGAAAACAGTACAGACAGAACGCAGGGGACACAGTATTCAGTTTGAGGGGGGCAGCGGGATCAAGCCCAGGGACCCCCATAAGGGGTAGATTTAGGGTGTCTCCAGGATATTTTTATTTTAGTAAAAATAATAATGACAAACCCAGTTAAACTCATGCAGTGAATACGATTAAATTTTGTGATCATTCATGTGACTGAAGTTTGTTTTTAGGCTAGTTGTCATGTCTCTTTAAAATGTAAACGTCCCCACATCTAAAGACTGCTAAGATTGTGACATTTTTCCACTATATTTATCCACTCCATATTTTTTTGTTTTCCTTATATAACTGGAAACATTTAGGCTTGCTCATTTGTCCTTATTAATGGGCCCTGTTTGTATGGGGGTGCTAGAGATTGCAATGAAGATGAGTGACAGACTGTTAGTGACTATAAATGAAGCACTGTTTGTGTGCTTTATATGCTATAGATAATCCATTCAGACTTTGTATAAAAAAAATTTATGTTGCTAAGAGCTGCATTGACTCGCTCATAAAGTCCCTTGCTGCCACCTGCTGACATAAAACAACGTTACTAAAATTGTTAAATGCAACACTAACACACAAAGACTGTTTTAATATCTAATAAACTAGTTTAATGCATTTAGATTAAAATCTTTAGAACATTTGAAACATGGCCTAAATGTCACATCAATCATCCAGCTGTTTTTAATGTATTGGTAAATAATGCTAGAATTATTCTTAGTTTGAAAAAAACAAAACAACGTTGCATTGTCAAGAGTGCAGGTAAAGAGGACCTCCACTAAACTCAATAGCCTGTTCTTTTATGTAAGCCTGTTTTTAATAAAAAGTTTATAATTATGCATATTATGGTCAAATAAATATATTAAATTTATACAATATATAAATATATATCTTGAATAATTGTATATTGCAAGACTAACCCCCAACCACCAATTTAATTAAATTCAATTTTAATTATATACCACTTTTTTACAATGTTGCATTGTTGCATGTGCTTTTCATATAATGAAAAGAAAAACACAGAACACAGAAAACTGATGGAATATGTAGAACACGTTAAACATTGAACACAAAATACCACCAAAAAAAAAAAAAAAAAAATCTTATGGTGGGGACCCCCCATAAAACTTGATTTAATTCAAGCACTGCCCACGGCTCAACTACACAAATCAGGATAATGGGACCAACAGATTGCATATAAGGAGATTTGGACACACGAGACCCCTGCAACAGTATTGTTGACTTCACAATATATTCCCAACTACTGTGACCTGATATTGTGTATCGCAATTGGAAATCTCCCACAGGCTACGGAAGGTTCCTGGAGTGGGGATCTGGGTCCTGTGTGGCAGCTTCAAGTATTGCACAACAGTGGCGTTCTGCGGGCACTCATTCTTGATAGTGCTGTGGGCTAAAACTTTCTGAAGTACTGCAACATGCAAACAAAAGCAGAGAGACAACAACAAGGGGATTACTCGTACCTTGTTTATAAGCACCTAATCATTTATACGAGTTTGTGTTTGTGCCCATTGTGAATCTGTTTTTAGGGCAGTTGTTTGTCATTCTTTATTTGTTTGCTTTTGGTTCCGGAAATAAATGCAACATTGGAAATAAAACAAAACAAAATAAAAACACCAGCAAATGAATAGCACATACTAGGATTATGTTCAGGCATAATTTAGTGTGTGTGGTTTATAATTTCTGCAATTTAGGCTAAAGTTGATTATGATTTAAAAGAACCAAATGACTGCAGATATATGCTGTCTCATCATCCTGAAATAAGACACAACATCACATAAGTGCGTTGTGGATTTTGTGGTTTAGGACGGAATTCTTTCACATTGTCTTAAAGGAAGATTGACTGCAGCCTCGCATTGCAAGAAATGAGAGCACCACATTTCTTTTGCTTTCTTACTGTCTGTCCCTGTCAAAGAAAACAAGATGTCTCTGCCAAGATGTCTCCACGTGAGTGATTTGAATGATGGGTGCACGAGAGGCACGCAACACTTCCAAAACTGCAGTGGCTTTCCATGATGTCACCCACACCTGGACCTTATAGAGTTAACAAGGTTGGTTTGATTGATAGCTTCATGCAGTGATTGTATAAACCCAAACCGACACACTGCACAAAAGAGGAGCAGGAGGATGCTGGGAAACAGACAGCCAAGTGAAGCAGAGTGAAATTTGCAGCAGGACTGGGAGAAACTCTAAACCCTTTCTGTCAATGTTATTTAAATTTCCAGGATTTAGATGATAAACAATGAGTAAATACATATATGCTACTATAAACTAAGCTGTAGCTCTTTCATCTGCTGTTCAGCTGTGTCTGTGCAGACTGGTGGCAAGAGCGCAGGCAGAGTTATTCCTAATTCTTTTGATTTTTATGATTGCATGCAAACACAAAATAGGAAAATTGTTTATATAATACATCCATGCAGGATCTAAAAATGAGTGTGGATTTTGTGTCAATAAAATATTCCTGTGAAGTTCCAAATCTCTTTGATCTCTGTGATGGCTCTTGTATCAGTGGACGCTTCCAAGCAAGTTACAAATCCTCAGTGTGGCTTGAGAAATAAATGAACAAGGACGAAAAAAATAAAAAATTGCTTTTTTTTGTGCAAATTCAAATTTCTGTAGTCAGAATAGTCAGAAATATGCAGCATGCAGCCATGTTACAATCAAAGGACTTTTATAACAATGTAAAAACTGGTTGTAGAAAATATACCAAATCTGATATAATTAAATGTTCACACATTTTAGTTTGTGTTAAAACAAACATAACATGAAATTAAAAGTTATTTTAACATTATTTTAACAAGTGTTTATTGTTTTTCTTACCAATATTTGGTCCAAATATAGCATTGCAACGACAAAGCATACAGAGGTTCAGATTAGGTGTCTTTGGAAGTGTTTGAAGGTAATTGAAGGTAAGTTTAGTATTGTATAGCGATCAGTCTATGAAAAATGTAACAACTAAAAAAAATGTCAAATGTAACCCAAGTAAATACACATATTTTTTCTTTCTTACACTTTTGTGATTTACTAATGTACATTATGTTTGTATAGTATGTAATAATGGTTTGCATAGGACAAAGTAAAGGTTGTTACAGACATACATTAAACACAAGTAAATTGTTGGTGTATATTAATACAACAGTGTTTAGAAAAATAGTATGCGAACATTCTATTCCATCCTCAGAGGACAGGCAAATGTTTTACCAGGGAACATATTTAAAAGCCTTTAAATGCATGTTAACAATACTATTACATTTATAAGATAAGATATTTATATATATATATATATGTGTGTGTGTGTGAGAATATAATACATAGTACATATAGCACAAATATTATATATAATATATAATCCATATAAAGTAAATACTTTTGCTGACGTAACTTCCCTATATGAAGGGTGATTCTGTGACTTTCCTATGTTTTATATGTTAGAATGATTTTTTACTAAATAAAACCTGGGTTACAGTCTGTTAAAGTATTTTAACCTATCAGATTCTGATCTGTAATGCTAATTCTTGTTTAAGGTTAAAGCATTAATGATTATTTACTTCTGAAAGGTAAGAAAACTATTCAGGGCACAATCCCTGATCAGAATCAGAAATAATTAGATTCTACCTCACTTTTGTATCAATGTGTTCCTTCAGTATAAATAATATGTTTTCTGTGTTTCTCAATGACCACAAATCAAGAAATTGGGGAAACATTTAAAACAAACCCAGTTCCCATTGCAATTTTTTTTAAATAAATAAATGAAGATTTCGGTTCCTGTCTGCCTTGCTAAGAGCGGTTTGTGTTTGTGCCTCCTCTTAGCCTTCCTCTGAATCTCTTTCTCACAACTCTCTTTTCTCATTACCGTTTGGTGCCTAAATTGTAAATTGTTGCTTTATTGATTAGATTAATCAGATATCGCTAGCTTTTGATTGTTTTTGTTTTCTGTTAGCATCACATTAGCTGGTTAGCTTGTCTTACTGTTAGCTGTTTACTGTCTTTTCTCTCCTGCGTTTCATCTAATTCGAGTTCATAAAACAATCGTGGTATGGATGGGAGAGTGGTGTTTTGTTATCTCACAGTCACAAAATTTCCCTGCTGCAGGGGGTTCTGCAACCGGAACCGAACAGTGTATGGACCTAGACGCATCCAAAATCTGCAGCAGAGAGAAGACATTTCAGATCATTTTCTGGTGTCCTGTTTAATACACTTACCTATGGTGGCAAAATCAGCTCCTTGCTACAAATACGGTAAAACAGTAACTTCTGCCCTAAAGATTGCTTTATCAACAGTCTACTAGAACTGTCTTAAATAACTTTGAAAACCTTAACAGTGCAACAGAAAATTAACTCCTTTCCTTACACAGTTGCTCTTCTATGTTTAAAGAAGACAAAGAACAGCAGTCCATGGTATAACAAGCATACTCGCACCCTAAAGAGAGCTGTCTGGAAATGGAGAGTAACTGGAAGCAAACAAAACTAGAGGTATTCCATACAGCATGGAAGGAGAGTATTTCAAATTATAGAAAGGCCTTGAAAAACTCATCATTGATGTTGGGATATGTCCCAAAAACTTACAGGCTTACAAGTCCCACCCTCGCCCACCCAGTGCTGCAACAAGACCAGTCACCATGCACTTATACTAACTGGGGAATATGCTTCAATTGATTACAATACATGTGTTAAAATATCACAATCAATGATTTTGTGAGTATTTTGTGAGTATGTGTGAGAGTATACGCAAGTGTGCATCATCAGCTTCACTTTCCTTGACACGTCCAGCATTACCAGAGGAACTCACAGGCATGTGGGGCCTGGAGTGCTATCTGGTGTTGAGTTTTGATCCGTAGCACTCAGCCGTCGTTGACTATAAGTGTCAGGTTTCACGGCTAACGAACCCAGGCGCAGACAGTGTTAAACAGAAAAATCTCTTTTTATTTATAAAACAAAACAACAGCCCACGAGGGGGTACAACGGGAACCAAAACAGCAAATAGAACTGGAACAAAAGAGCTCCAAAAAAAACGGAGCTTAAAATGAAAAAAAAACAAACAGGGCTGACGCGGGACAAAAACACGAGAACAAGGGGGCAGGGCAAGACGCGTGACCGGAGAGCACATGGCGAATGTAAACAAAACAGAGGCCATGTGCTTCCACACAAGACGAAGACCAAGAGCGCACATTCAGATCCCAACTCCAAGAAACAAGAACCAAGACAAGGAGTCAGGATCAAAACAACACGCTCTGACACAACATGCAGGGCATGTCAGGATCCTGGCGATATAATCAAGAAAAATTCAAGACAGAGAGCCAGGAACCTGACAATAAGTGTCTATTCTAATGTGTGCATAACGTAAGATAACCATGATAACTATACGTTTATAATCTTCATAAATGTTATGGAGAGGTATATCAAAATAATAAACATAAAATCATCTAATGTTTGCTTACACAAGACTTTAATTCTTGTGTGTTTAATGATTTCAAAAACAAACATAAAAAGTAAAAAAAGGAAATCCCTTCCTTACAAAACTTACATATTAAAAGTTTATCCATGGTTTCAGAAGTATCGTCTGAATGTGTTTCTGAGTCAGCTACTTCAGTGAGTGCACTAAACATAAGACCCTGAAGACCTTGATGTAGGTTCAGTCCTGCTCACACTGACATCTGCTTGGCTGTTGCCTGGGTCAGCACAGATCTGAATATAGGAATAATACAGCAGAACAGTATAACAAAAACAACAAAAGCAATTCCACACCTTATGGCAACTTTCCTCAACAATTTTCGCCACCAGCTGCCCCATGAACTGAACCAAACCATGTGTCAATGTACATATCAGAGCCAGCATTATGAGTGATTTCATGACTCACATTCTTCAATTTCTCAATAGCCTTAGTGAATGATCCATCAGGCGCTGTATTATTGGAATGTATGTGCAGCAAGTATCACCAAACATTACACACACACCTCCTTTTTCTGCTAGTAACTAGTCATGTGCTTGTCTGTTTTGCCAGGCCATTTTACTTGTAGGGCTAATTGTTCCCCTGTAGGTTCCAGTGCATCATTGGTGTGGTTAATGAATCTCTGCTGATTGTAATACAGGTAATTTATCCACTTAATATTTTTTGTTGATGGCTATCCAGGGCAGTATAGATTTTAATCCAGCTGCAATTTCACCTTTAGCCTTATAGGGTATGCCTCTTGGCTGTTCAATTGCATCTAACCAAACATTTGGATCGCTCTGATATGCTCTCTTAGCTCTGTGGTTGACTGGCATGGGTTCAGTAGGTTTTTCAAAATCCCAAGGGAATACAGTAATGTCTTAAGGGAATACAGTATTAATTTAACTCTTGTACACAGGCCTTTCCAGTACTTAGGATCTTAATTTAGTGCATCCACAAAGCCTAAAATAATGAGCCACTGCAATAAACTGGTCAGTAAATGGATAAATAATTGTGAGAACTATAGTTTTCACAGTTTTTCTCTTCATGATTGTCAACTATGGGTGTAAAGGTATCAGTGATTGTTGCTGTGGCAAAAGATGGCTATCAGATTTAAAAACATTATTCTGTTTGTACATACACTGGTCCAAATGCCAAATTGTCACACAGTTACCCTTGAAACTGCCAATATCTTCAGCACCTGTATCATTTGTTCGGCTGAAGCATTCATATTCTAAAGCATAGTTTATATAATATACAGTTGGGGTTTCAGTGGCGTCAGGGGATACCCTTACATCTATTTGCTTACACAGCCCATTTGGAGCCATTGAAATATCTATAAAATGTAGGGCTACCTGCATAGCTCAGACAATCCGCTAGGCAGAAAGGTACTTCATATTTCTTTAGATAACAGTGTTTACCATAGTATGTAGCACATTGTCTGTAATCATGAGGATTAGGAACAATAAGCCTACTTAATGGAGATGGTGTACAAAACACACAATCAGTTAGGTGTAAATTGTGCCCACCTATACCATTCATTGTGAACTGCCATGTCCGACAGTCTTTCATATTGTGGTGAGTCATCATAGTACTTCTCACTCCATGGGCTATTTGAGTACTGAGAAGTCAATAGTTGGGAGATCTGCATACAGGGGATGCCGTTGGGGTTGCCCTGAGCCTGCGGCAGATTCTAGAGTTGGTTCAGTAGGACCAGTATGCAGAACAGAATCATCTTCAGCTCTCTCCAGGCCATGTTGTTGTTCTACTGTCACTCTGCATCTGTAATTTTCGTCAGTGTAGCAGTTAGTTGTCGCATATAATTTCTCAGTTCAATTGCAATTGTTCCAAAGAAGTTCCCTCATAAGGGTCTCTTAAAAATTGAACTGGTATTGGTCTGCCTGTAAGCATTTCATGTGATGTTATGTTTGCAATCCTGTTAGTTTGCATACAATAACTCATCAATGCAAGTAGCAAAGCATCAACCCAGTTCAGTTTTGTGTCAGCACAAATCTTATTGATTTTCGCCTTGAGGGTTTCATTCACTCTTTACACCATTTCCTGTAATTGTGGATGATAAACACATCCCAGTCTTTGTTTTATTCTTAACTGTTGCAGCACAGTTTTTACTGTCCTTTGAAATAAAGCTGATCCAATATCAGAACTGATCTGTGATAGTCTAGGGATCTAGGGATCACATCCCTTCTTAAAAACTTAATCACAGTTCTGGCTCCCTGGTCTGCTGAGGAAACTGCCTCTATCTGCTCAATCTGTATGTTATCACCAACAGATATCTTTTTCCTCTGAATGACTTTGTCATATCCACATAATCCATCACCAAATGTTAAAAGGTCCCTCAGGCACAGGTATTTGTCCTATTGGTATAGTTGTTCCCTTTTTTTTTGTTCTAAGCACAAATGTCACATCCTGCCAAAAATTCATCCACCACTGCTTGCAAATAGAGAGACCAGTATCCTTGTTGCTTTGTATTTGTCAATATTTCTGCTCTACCACACTGATCAAATCCATGTGCATCAGAAATCAATACAGTCAAAAGTGTAGTTGGAGCAATCACATATCCTTCATACAATCGCCATATTCCACTACTGTCTCTAGTTGCCCTCCTTTGTTGCCATACTGAATACTCATAAGCACTTGCTTGCTATTGAATATGAGCAAGATAATCAATCTGTGGTTGGGGCTGTATGAATACCATAGGTGCCATGACAGCAGTATGACACCCAGAGGCTTTTCTTGCCTTCAAATCTGCTGCATTATCACAAAGTCATTGTCTTCCTTGTGTGTCTGACATTTAATAATTGTTAAGTATTTTGGTAGCATAACAGCTGATATTAACTGTACAATTTGCTCTGCATGTTGTATTGGAGTTCCATCACTCTTTATAAATCCTATTTGCTTCCACACAGCTCCAAACAAGTGACACACTCCATGAGCTTACACTGAGTCAGTGTAGATATTTACAGTCTGGCCCTTTGCCAACTGGCAGGCTGCTGTGAGGGCCTTCAGTTCAGCCAAATGAGCAAAGCATGGTTGCTCACAATGCTGTGAGATAACAGGCACACAAATCCCTTTCTTCTAACTACAGAGAAACCAGAATGATTTCCCAGAAAGTCTCTGAAACAAGATCCATCAACAAAAAAGTCTGCAGTTGCATCTTGTATTGGTATAGATTCTAAATCAGGCCTAAGACGAGTGAAAGCTAATGACTCTGCTACACAGTCATGTGGTGTCCCTTCACCCTTTAAAGGAAAAAAAAATGCTGGATTTACAGTAGTACATTGTTTGATTGTAATATCTGGATAAGTTAAAAGAACTGAATGCAGGAGTTCTGACCTGTGTAAGAACAAATTTTCCCTGCTCTAGCAATTCAGCAACTTTATGGTGCATGTAAACAATCACTGGGTAGCCCATAGTCAGAGAAGAGGCTTTTTCATAAGCATAATATACAGCTGCAAGTCCTTGATAACATGGTGGGTAGCCATGTACTACATTATCAAGTTTAGTACTAAAAAATGCAACAGCTGCTTGCTTCACCCTTTACATGTTTCTTACATCAAAACAGCAGGTGCAGTTTTCATTGCATAATCCTCTACCCAATCATAACTAAACCCTGTCATTTCCAAAAATGTCATCATTTGTCCAGCAGTTGGCATACGTGCCTTACTTATGCCCTCTAGTTGACTTGGTGATATTGCTTTGATCTTCTTGGGCAGCTTTTAATAATTTATTAGGTAATATATTTATTAGGTATCTTGATAGGCAAATGTCAGCTTTCCTCCGCTAAAGTGATGCTAAAGAAAGCAGAGCATAAATCAATCATTGTAAAATATTTAGCTCCTGGGGGGTTGTTTGTCAACAGTGTGTGTGGATTGGGCACATCAGTTTGGCAATCTTCACCTACATCATTTACAGCGCTTAGATCATGCACCAAACACCACTTTGATTTATCTGTTTTGACAACAGGTAATATGGGTGCATTACAACAGCTGGATGTTTTGGTGAACCTTTGGTGAGTCTGGTTTCACAGCTGCTTCTCTTATCTTCTCACACAGTCACACACTCTCCTTTCACTATGTGAAGCTTCACACATCCACATCATCACATTAACTTGGGCCTATTCACAAACTCACTGACTTTGTTTTCATCAGCACAGTTCAACAACACACATTTAACACATAACACAACACATACATGTCTCATGTTTGACCTGCCTTGCAGGATTGTCAGAGTGCCATCACGCCTTGCATGACCTTTTATCTTAGGCGTGATGGCACTCACATTCACACACTTTCACACACCTCTTTGAGATCTGGAACCCCTTTTTATACTTCACAATACAAAATAATTTATTTCAATTAATGCAATACAATTAATTTATTTTATTCAATTACATTCACTCAGTTTAATTTGGAGAGGTCTAGTAGTCTCAACACAGCTCCAGTCTCACCTCTAACAGACCGCACAAACACTATAGTAGTGCACGAAACACACACTTTTTCAAGACCGTCGCAGCCCTCAGTCCTCCTGCCTTCTACCAATCACGTCAGGGTCACCAATGTTATGTTGTGGAAAACTCTTTTCACAATTCAAGTTTCAACCCTCAGTCAAGGGTTCCAGGTGCCAAAAAGTAAAGGTCTTTATTGCTGGAGACAACAAAGCTCAAAGAAAGATAACAATGTATCTTCATTATCAGGTGACCTCATTTTTGTTTATATAATTTCTTCCAGTCCATTCTAACTGTGGTGAAAACACAGCAGGATAATTTTGAAAAAAAGACTAAAAATACTAAAAGATTTCCATGCAGGGTATTTATAAAACATGTGCACATGTGCAAAAGATAAAATTGTAGTGCTCAGTGACTATTGAATTATAATCATGCAGATCTGAAAATATACCATACAAGCAGCTGTTTAAAAACTATAAATGGACATTACAGACACTAAATACAAATATTTTATATCTAAAAATACTCAGACATTTTCCTCCTGTACTTTAAAAATGAATGTATCCTTCAGAGACCTAGACCTCAGAGCTCTGCAGAGTAGGCATACAAAGTAAAAGATACGTGTTATAAATGTTAAGTACATTTTATTGACAGATAACCAATGATGTATTATGTATAATTCATAGCTTATTCGATTTTATATGATGAGATGTAGTCAGATCGAATACTGGTTTGCAGATTTCACTGTAATGTATGGTAAAGTGTATTTGACATATTAAGAATGAAATATAAAGTGTAGTGTAGTAAGTGTTTAATACTGAACTCTGTATGACCATGGGAACGAAACCATCATTTTCCATGGAGGCAGAGATTTGTGCTCTTGAGAAATCAGTGGATGAATATGCTAAAAAAGGCTGAATCTTCAGGCAATCTGACCTTAATCACTAAATCCAACCGCTTCCCCCGTACTGCAAAGGAAAAGAAAGCATCTCTGCTCAAAATTGAAGAACAGATTGATATGAAGCTTTCAGAAATGAAAAAAATAAATGGGGTTGATGTTTTTGGGGGATGTCAACTTGTTAAAGACTGTTATCCAGCTAGGTTAATTTATGGTAGTTAAAGTTTAGGACAATGTTGCTGGGCACTTTATTTTTTAGTTTAACATTATTGCTTCCTATTGATTTATGTTCATTATCTCCCATGTATTACGTTTTTCTAAGAGGTTCTCAGGGTTTGAGTATTATTGAGTATTAAGCATTTTATGTAACTGTGCAAGCGTTATTGTCATATATTTTAGTAAAAATATGCTGTGGTAAAACTTTTTCTTCTTATTTAACATGTATACATAGACATTTCATGAAACATTAGGTCATGAATATTTACCTCAAAGTCATGGAAAAGTCATGGAATTTTATTAGTTAAAATGTGTATGCACCCTGCCTTAGAATATGATCTGTTCATTAATGAGAAACAGTATGTTAATTCATATAGTATGTAATGTCTGACTACTAATGTTCACTTTCGAGAGCATTTTCCTGCTGGGTCGACGTACCTTTATAGCCGATACATCTTATACTGTTTTTGCATATTCGTCCCATAAAATTCGTATATCAGCGGCCCATTCTTTTTTCTGCTTAATTCATTGATGGCACTGGGGTCTTTGTGGTGGTTTAGTGTATCTGTCCGAAAAGTCAGCATCTGTTTTATTCCAGACAGACCAGCCCATGCAACATTTAATCAGCAGATGATTGGTTCTTTTCTTAATTAACATTGGGCTGGCCCAATCAAATCTTTAAACAACAACTCTTGGGATCTGTGTGAGCATGCAGCATCAGTGTGCATCTGTCAAAACAGTCAGAGAGAGAAGGAGAAGAAACGCAAGGGACGCACAGAGAAATTATGAGAAATAAAGAAACAGTCCCTTTGACAGATGCTGTCAAAAGTGACTGTCCACTCGTCAAAATAATGTTTTCTGCTGCAGCAGAACCTTCATCAGCTCCCGTGGCTAATGATGATAGTGGTGGTTGTGGCGGTGGCACTGGCAGCACCAGCACACACAGTGAGGAGCATAAGGAGAGGGAGAGAGATGAGGGAGAAGTTAGTGTAGTGCCTGCGGTAAGCAGAACTGCTTTCAGAATACTTAGGCGCTGAGAGAGAAAAAGAGAGAGAGTAGGGACTCCGTGCTCTCATTGACTATTCCATGCTATAGTATGGAAAACAGTGATCATCTAATCAACAATTTATCATATCTCTTCTCTTTCTTCCTCAGACACACAGGCACACGCAAGATGGATGTCATAGCCTGTTTTAGGTTTCATCAGTGTGGATTATATAGTTCTATTGTATTAATAAATTACACTTTCTAGAAGTATTTAATGTGTCAACTCCCAATGTGTCTCTTTCCTGCCTATTATATGGCTTTAGTGCTTTTATGGAATGATTGAATGTACAGTCGTAAAAAAATTAGGACACCCTATGAAAGCCTGTGTATTTTTGTAACATTTTTGCAACATTTTGGATATATGGATATTCAGTTTCAATTTTAACAATACAGAGAGATTAAAGTAATTTATCTAAGCAATTAAAACTGAAGAAGGGATTTTCTGTTAGGACAACCTCACATGTATTCTCCCCTAAAATGGCTCAAATCACACACAGGTGTATCACACCAAGTGCACATAATTAGTAGATTGTTACTCAGCATTTTGAATGAGGCTTGCCCTATCTAAACCTCAGACATTTAGTTTGGTGTGCTCCTGACTGTTGAAGTGAGAATGAGCACCATAGTGAAAGCAAAAGAGCTGTCAGAGGCCTTCAGAAAACAAATGTAGCATCCTATGAGTCTGGTAAGGGATTTTAAAAGATCTCAAAAGATTTTGTAATCAGCCATTCCACTGTCCGGAAGATCGTCTACAAGTGGAGGGCTTTCAAAACAACTGCCAACATGCCCAGGTCTGGTCGCCCCAGCAAGTTCACCCCAAGAGCAGACCGCAAGATACTAAAAGAGGTCTCCAAAAACCCTAAAATGTCATCTCTGTACCTACAGCAGGCTCTGGCTACTGTTGATGTAAAAGTGCATGCCTCTACAATCAGAAAGAGACTGTACAAGTTTAACTTGCATGGAAGGTGTGCAACGAGGAAACCTTTGCTCTCTGAGAGAAACATCAAGGCCAGACTGACATTTGCCAGAGAGAATGTTGACAAAGACCGGGACATCTGGAATAATGTTCTTTGGACAGATGAGTCCAAAATTGAATTATTTGGACACCAGAGCAGAGGACATGTTTGGCATAAACCAAAGACAGCATTCCAGGAAAAGAACCTCATCAACTGTGAAGCATGGAAGTGGAAGTGTCATGGTTTGAGGCTGCTTTGCTGCAGCAGGACCTGGTCAGCTCACCATCATAGAACCCACCATGAATTCTACTGTGTATCAGAAGGTGCTTGAAGAACATGTGAGACCATCTGTTAGAAAATTAAAGCTGAAGCGGAACTGGACCATGCAACATGACAATGACCCACAACATACTAGTAAATCGACCAAAGACTGGCTGAAAAGGCAGAAATGTAGAGTCCTGGAATGGCCGAGTCAAAGTCCAGATCTGAATCCCATTGAGATGCTGTGGGGTGACTTGAAAAGGGCTGTACATGCAAGAAACCCCTCAAACATCTCACAGCAGAAAAAATTCTGCATTGAGGAGTGGGGTAAAATTTCCTCAGACCGATGTCAGAGACTGGTAGATGGCTACAAGAAGCGTCTTACTGCAGTTATTTCAGCCAAAGGAGGTAACACTAGCTATTAGGGGCTAGGGTGTCCTATCTCTTTCCTAAGTTAAAATAGGCATTTTTGTAGAATTACATTTACAGAAGATCTTGAAAAGACTTTTCTTCAGTTTTAATTGTTTAGTTATATTACTTTAATCTCTCTGTATTGTTAGAATTGAGACTAAATAACCATATATTAAAAAATGTTACAAAATACACATGCTTTCACAGGGTGTCCTTATTTTTTCACATGACTAGTGGACCGGTCTGGGCCAAAATGCCAGGGCAGATTTTTTTTGTACCAGTCCAGCTCTACATGGCAGGATGAATTAATTTCTCATTTATTTCAAAATGACAAATTCAAATCATCTAATACACATGGAACAATCCTTGACCATAAACTAATTTCAAGTTCCCCCAATCAAAATGTGGGTTTTTGCAGCTTTCTGAGGTTTAAATGTCTTAACAGTACTTGAACAACTCTTGTTGTTTTTAACATTTCTAATTCAATTGTTCACTTTTTCACTTAGATGCTGTGACAAAATGCTGCCGAGCTACAGCATGTGAGGTGGAGGCCTGCATTGAAACAACATGGCTCCGCAATGCAAGGGACAGGGATGACGGACAGCAAGAAAGGGCTAGATGGGCAAAAAGGGTCCTTCCTTACTTCCTGCACACCTGTTTCCCATTATCCCACGTATTTAAACCCTTGGCTTCCTAATGCTCATTGTGAAGTCTTGTTTTGCACCGGTGACATTTACTGAGCAAATTTTTTTTATTATTATTTACATTTCTTGGATTACTGATTTTTGGATTGTTCGCTGCCTCCCTTGTTTATTGGACTGTTTACCCTGATTATCGATTGTTTACTGCCTCCCCCGACCCTTGCCTGCTTCAAGTTTATGATCTTGCCTTACCTCTGTTAACCCTGTTTGCTGTTTCTGACCATTGCCTGTTTACACTACAAAATAAAAACTGCAAATGGATCCTCGTTAGTCTGCCCCTTCGTTATACTAACGTGATCGTTTTAATTTACTTTAACATGTGTTTTAAGTGTTCTGTGGTTTTGTTAGTTTTGTGTTTATTGCTGTTTTAAATGGCTTTTTAACGTGTTTTTTATTGCTATTGTTAAAAATAAACCTCAACATATTCTATTGTTACTATTATTGGCTGTGAATTAATAATTTAAAGCCTGACACAATATTACTGCTTTCTGTATATGCAGAACATTTCCCCACACTTTGGGCCGTCCCATTGGGGGCCCACCATGTGCCCTGCATTTCACGACGGTTTTGGGGCCCACAGGTGCTGCCTGCGTGGGCCCTAATGGGGCATGTTTGCTGGTTAACGATACGTTTGCATACATGCCAACGCACAATCACGATGTCATTTAAATATTAAGTCTGACGTGTGCATAGGTAATGGCTTACCTAACATCACGTAATCCATCACGAACAGATTCGACGTATGACGTTTAAATGTGTATATACCATCCTACCATCACATCACATACCATCACATCAAGGCAAATATATCACTGAATACAGAAATGGCATCGGCTGGTAGGCTCTTTAACGCAACAAAGACGCTAACAAAGTATCCGTACAAACTGCGTGTTGACGCGTCCAACTTTCACGTGTCACGTTTTAATGCTTTTGGCCTCGGTGGCGTTCTATACATTTTAAAGCATTTTGGCCCATTCGCGTTCCATAATGGTCTGATCTGTCAATCAAGACGCGAGTGGGCGGGAATAGAGGTTCTGCACCGGAGAGCGCTGTCTGGGTCAAACAGTCTGTTTCCGGTGTT
Organism: Chromobotia macracanthus; assembly: GCA_036877525.1. NCBI lineage: Eukaryota > Metazoa > Chordata > Actinopteri > Cypriniformes > Botiidae > Chromobotia > Chromobotia macracanthus. The sequence continues at coordinate 5,910,736 of JAZGTH010000081.1, forward strand.
ATCAAAATGGCGTTGCAGGAGCTGAGCTCGCTGGAGAATTTTTTAGGATTAAAGAAGCCCAATAAATACAGCTCACAAGGACAGAAGGTGAATGAATACAGATGTTATATGCGTAGTATGATACGCCTGTAATTACGAGCTCGTAAGTGCATTATATTGATGTGTTTGCGTGCGGTAATATGTCATGTTACCGTTCACGTGAATGAATTAAAGAGTGAATCGATGTTTAAACTTTTTGAGGGTTTTTTTATTTAGTGGCGTTTTGTCACGTTTTTAATAAGCACCTTTTAAAGACAGTCTGTAACTTAAATTTATAATAAACTAAATTTAAACAGGTGAACGTTTTGGCCGACGTGTGTCGTGGTACTGTGACAGATGGAATACTGAAAACATCACAAACATGTTTCTTAAAACACACTGTAGCGCATTTGCTGACCCCCAAACTTTATTTAAATGTAATAGTACAAATTCTTTGTACATTGCCTAATTTTTTAAATACTGTTTTAAATGTAATGTCAAATGAAACTTAAGATGGTTAAATGGTACAACAGGTGGTTGAATTGTAATTTCCTTGAGGAGAGTTTAGGTGGTATGGCAAAGGATCAAACACTGATTAATGCATAACATAAACATCATCTTATTTGTAGATTTTTAACATTAGTGCGATTTTAGGTCCCTGTTCTCCAAAACAACAATGGACCAGAATTGGTTGGTCTGGTCACTATAGCTACTCACCTGGTTCATGAAGCCAAGAAAGCAGATTTGCTAGGAGACAGTGCTAAACAGAGGGCTGTGGTCCAGCAGTGGCTTGAATACAGAATAACCCGAGTGGACAGCTGTCCAAAGGATGAGGTCAAAGTAATCCTGAAGGTAAGATGTTAATGAGTAGTGCTGTAACATTACAATAATTGGGTATATCGCTCCTGTTTTGAATGTATCTGTGGTATTAGTGATTTAAACCCTCATTGTGTTTATTAGTTCAGGCCGCCTATAGAAGTCTGTGAAAATTCATTGAAACACATTTAAATAAACAACCTAATTTAATTTCTGTTTTGATATATCCTTAATATATCTAAAATATGTCATCATCTGGCAACAGACTGTTGAGGACTATTTTTTTTTTCAAATGACCAAATATGTTCATTAAACCAGGATCAGAACCATGGTTCCTGTTGTTAACTCAAACATAGCTGCATTATTCTGCTTTTGGGACAGGTAAGACTTGGGCAGGGTGTTGTGGTGAGTTCCTCTGAGCACTGTTTGGGTTTGTTTCCATGGCTGGTTCGGGTCAGGGTGACTCTCTGCAGTGACTCGAAACGAGTATGACTGTCCTCTCTTTTGGGTCTACTTATGGGTCTCCAGATGGCTGTAGAGGCCAATCCGTGATCCACATACTTTGGTGCAGTGTGGGCAGGGGAAAGTGGTGATCTTTAATGGTGTTTTTTGCCTTTCTCCTTGTGAAGCTGTTGCTTTTTCTCTGTGGCATGGCAGAGTTCTGTTTCATGATGTGTTGAACCGTTTTGCATGGATTTCTTCCAGGAACTTCTTTCCAGTGCATTGTGTTCCCAGATGCTCTATGTAATATTGATTTTTTTTTCTTTTCAAATAATATTGAACAGCTCTGTAGACCAGGAGTTTTGTTTGGGCTGATAGGTCTCTGTCTTCTAAGACTCTTTCCTGAGCCTAGCATAGGCTGGGTCATTCTTTTGTTTAATTTCAGGCCTAGGGCTCTGTACGCCTTGGCAAAAGCATTCAGGATACCCTGGAGGTCCTCTGCGGAGTGTGCAGCGATGACATTATCATATGCGTACTGAAGCACTGTTATGGTGGTGTAGTTGACTTTACTTTTGGCCTTGAACCTGTTAAGATTGAAGAGGCTGCAATCAGTTCTGTACATAATTGGAATCTCCTGGGCAGCTCTTTACAAATGAGTTGGAGTATGGCTGCAATGAAGATGGCAAACAGAGTGGGTGCAATGATGCATCCCTGTTTGACCCCTGTTTCCACTGTAAAAGGCTCAGACTCGGTGCCACCATTGCTGAGCACTGTAGCTGACATGCCGTCATGATGTAGCCTCAGTATTCTAATATAAGTGTCATGGCAGCCGTACCTTGATAGTATACTCCACAGAGCCTGGCTGTCTACCATGTCGAAAGCCTTTGTCAGGTCTATAAAGGCCATGTACAAATGCTGCCTTTGTTTACTGTATTTTTCCTGTAGTTGCCGTGCTGTGAATATCATATCTGTTGTACCTCTGGATGGGCGGAAGCCACATTGTCACTCTGGGGTACTTCCTCGGACAGTGGTAGTAGTCGGTTTGCAAGAACACGAGCAAGGACTTTACCTGTAGTTGACAGGAGCGAGATGCCCCTGTAATTTCCACATTCAGCCTTGTCCCCCTTCTTAAATATGGTCACTATTAGAGCATTCCTGAGCTCTAATCAGACCTCTAGATCAGAGCTCTAATCAGATCTAATGAGTCCCCCAGACTTTGAGTAGGACATGAATGTGGTACAGGAGCTCTGATCCACCTTTCTTTAAGATCTCAGCTGGGATCCCATCAGTCCTGGCGGCCTTGTTGTTTTTAAGGCTCCTGATATAGTTGGAGGTTCCCCCATATCCTCTCTGATGGGACTTTGGGGGATATATTTGGAAATGTCAATTTCAGTTGAGCTGTCACTGTTTAGGAGTTCTTGGAAATGCTCCTTCCATCGGCATTAATGGACTTGTTCTTCAGCAGCAACTGACCATCCTTTGTGCGCAGGGGGTTTAGGCCATGGTTGCATGGATTATAGATGGCCTTGGTAGCACTAAAAAGCCCCTGGTATAGTCTACCATTCTTTGGAATTCAAGGGCCTTTTCTGTCCATCAAGAGTTTTTTAGCTCTCTTATCCATCTCTGGACATCTGCTTTGGCTCTGGAGTGAGCCAACCTTTTGGTCTTGCAAGTTACATAATTTTGCCAGGCACAGAAGGCTTTTCTTTTCTTGGAGATGAGTTGTTCTATCTCTGTGTCATTCTCATCAAACCAGTCCTGGTGTTTTCTGGACTTCTGGACTAGCAAGGATGGTAGATTTTAACAGACTCCAGTGCCCTTCAATTTCATCAAGGTATTCTTGTTGGAGGTGTTGGAAACTTTTCCTTCAGAGACCAGGAGACGTTGGGATATCGTTCAAGCAGAAGTTACTCTTTATTGAGGACTCGCTGTGCGTCGCTGTAGTCATCCAAGTCTGACTATAGCTCAGCACAGTGGAGTTTATACCCTTCAAGGGGATGTGATACATAGAGGTGGAGACAATCTAAACAAAGCATGCAAATGTAGTACAGGAATCAGCCGGTTGCCGGCGTCTCCTCAATCCTGATCTAATCAGCATAACAGTGCCATTCAAATGCATAGATGTTAATCCAATCAATTTGACAGTATGGCCCATACCTTCACATTATCATAGGGACAAAGGCACAGCTGTGCCTTGATCTTAACTTGGGACCCTGCCAAATGCTCAGGAAGTGCGTAAAGACAAATGTTGAATGTCTCAGACGCCTGGGCTATCTGAATTGACCTACTTAGAATGTTAGCATCTTCACCTTAAAATGTATTTATCATTTTATAAAATTTGTAATCCCACAGTTCCCCCTTTGAGAGTTCTAATAACTCTCACAAAATACAAATTTAAACACTTAAAAGTTATTTCTTGTAACTTGTGATCGTTACAGGCACATTGCACTTGTTCTGTGTTGATTGTCTGTAGTTACTAACTGCATGCTGACACAGAAACAAACATGCAGCTTAGAGTTGGTGAAATTTTTACGAGTAATAGTCTTTTATGGTTGGAACTGTCATTTCCTTGTGATGGGTGTGGGTTGATTGTTGATCTTGATCATGTTGATGGATGACCTGAAGTTCTCGTATGTGATACTCTGCGTTGTGTTTTTTTTTTTTTTTTTTTTGTAGTGGGTCTAGTTGTCTTCTATAGGTTGTGGCTTCATATACAGGAGAGGAGGTTGCTGCGTGTGGATCTCAAGACAGCCATCAAGTGGTATCTGCACAGAGAAGAAAAGAAAAACAGAGCAGTATTTTGTTGTAAAAGACTGCAACTAGGGTTGCAGTAGGGTTCCTCTGTTCAGTCTGAGTCTGCTATTGTTGTTTCTTCTTTCCCTATTTCTTATTTATTTTATTTTGTGACACCTAAAGAACTGTGAGGATAAAGGGATGGACTAGTGGTTGGGGAAGGCCTATGAGGGAGTCTTCACCGCAGGGGTGGCCCCTGAAGCCTATTGCATTCAGATCTTCCCTGGGCTCCTCGTTAGTTCATGTGTCCTATCCTATCCCTGTAGGAGGGGGAACAACTTTACAGTGTGACACGTGGGTCCAGGTTTTCCTTTCCTGACACAACACTGCGGCTGCTGTAATCAACATCACTCTTGCCTTAACATCAGCATCTCTTTCCCATGTAGTTAAACAGTCTAGGTTACTGCTGATAGTTCTGTTAGACCAAGATAGATCTAGGAATGGCAAGGCTTTTCTGTACTCGACTACAAGACCATCTGACCAGATGCGGACTAGGGGTCCCTTGTCATCTAACACACTTTCAGGATCATCAACTATCCCACTGTAAGTTACTGCTGACTGGCAAAATCTTTCAGTATATTCACTCACAGTTTCATCTTTTCTCTGCACACAGTTCGTGATTCTGGACCAGTCAATTTTGGGTCCCAAAATATTCTTTAGAATTTTCAAAACACCTTCTCTTAAATCACTTTTACTGGCATGTTGCAGTTCAGAAGTAACAGCAGACTCAAAACTGTTGAATTCAGATTCAGTTAGAATGAGTGACATCAGCTGTGTGACTTCTGCCAACGACATGTCGTAAAGGCGCATTTTACTGATCAATGCTCTTCTAAATTCAGAAAAATTTGAATGTGCTGAGGGTAAACTCTGGGATAGTCTCTCTATATCTTTAGGTCCTAGCGCTTTGGCAACAGTTTGTACTTGGACAACAGAAGAGTTTGGAGGAACACTTTCAATTCCCTCAATTCCCTGCGATCTTCTCCTAGCTCCACATACCTTCACTGAATCTATAGGCACATCAGTTACTGATTGGATGGTTACATCCGTTTCAAAGAAAGCTTGTAAGTCAGGATAAATGTTACTTGACTGACTCACATCTTCCCCATCAGCTTTTGCTGCCTTTTTGTTGCAATTCAATTTTTTAGTTAAAGCAGATACTCTAGCACGGAGCTCTTTGTTCTGTTCTTCTAGCTCTGAGTTACGCTGGGATTGTTCTGTAGCTAGAGCTAAACCAAATTCTCTGTGGCAGCAGATAATACCTTTCACATTGTTCTTGCGAATACATGCTCCAAGTACTTTTTTACACTCATCTACCGACCAAGTTTTGTCTGGATGGATCTCATATTTCTTAGCTAACTCTTGTCTGACTTTCTCAGTGACTATTAGGTTCATTTGCTCTCCTAACAGTGATTTGAATTCACTATCTGACCATAAAGGAGTCGCAAGACCACCTTTCTCAGTTGTGGGGACAAGTCTAGGGCTCTTCCTAAACATTTTGTGAGTTTCTCTGTTACTACACAATCAAAACACTAAAACTTCTCTGATCAACAGAGGGTACACTTGTAAACACAAAACAACTAACAAATTATTAGCACTGTATGCTAATTCTTCCCTGCCAACATACAGAGGATAATCCAATTCTTCTCTGTCTAAAACAGAGGATAACTTTTCTTCCCTGCCAAACACAGAGGATAAACCAACTAGCAGTTTATGCTAATTCTTCCCTGCCTGAAAACAGAGGATAGACCAACTAGCAGTTTATGTTAATTCTTCCCTGCCTGAAAACAGAGGGTACAAATATTAACACGTAATGTTAAATCTTCCCTGCCTGGACAGAGGATAACCAATATTAGCACGTAATGCTAATCGTCCCTGATACCTGAAGCACAGAGGATAACCAATATTAGCACGTAATGCTAATCGTCCCTGATACCTGAAGCACAGAGGATAACGTTCATCTCTAAAATACAATTTCTTAGAGGATATCTTAGTTAACCAAACCCTACAGCTGTCTGTTAACTCTTCTCTGACGGCGCAGAGGATAACAAATTTTTACTGGTCTTTAAAGGTTCTTTTGAATAGAGTGACACTCACCAACCCTTGGTTGTACAGAGAGATTCAGTCTGGAACAAAGTCAGATCTTTGTTGAGCTTGAGGTTTCAATCTGGATTCAGGTGAGGAGCTCTATCCGGGTCACGGCACCAAAACTGTTGGAAACTTTTCCTTCAGAGACCAGGAGACGTTGGGATATCGTTCAAGCAGAAGTTACTCTTTATTGAGGACTCGCTGTGCGTCGCTGTAGTCATCCAAGTCTGACTATAGCTCAGCACAGTGGAGTTTATACCCTTCAAGGGGATGTGATACATAGAGGTGGAGACAATCTAAACAAAGCATGCAAATGTAGTACAGGAATCAGCCGGTTGCCGGCGTCTCCTCAATCCTGATCTAATCAGCATAACAGTGCCATTCAAATGCATAGATGTTAATCCAATCAATTTGACAGTATGGCCCATACCTTCACATTATCATAGGGACAGAGGCACAGCTGTGCCTTGATCTTAACTTGGGACCCTGCCAAATGCTCAGGAAGTGCGTAAAGACAAATGTTGAATGTCTCAGACGCCTGGGCTATCTGAATTGACCTACTTAGAATGTTAGCATCTTCACCTTAAAATGTATTTATCATTTTATAAAATTTGTAATCCCACAGAGGCTTTCCGCAAGAGAGACCTGAAGTTGCTGCTGGGTGGCAGTTTCATCAAGACTATCAAGTTTCTGTCTTGGTCGGATCTGCTTTTTTTAAGTTCTCCTCTTCCTCTTGAGTTTAATTGACATTGTGGACTAGGTGAGGCGATGATCTGTCCAGCAGTCATTTGCATTGACCATGGCCCTTGTGATGTTCACATCATGGCAGTCTCTGGCTCGTACAATGACATAGTCTATGAGATGCCACTGTTTGGAGCGGGAGTGTCTCCAAAATGCCTTGAATTTGTTTTTCTGACGAAAGAGAGTATTAGTGATGGTGAGATCATGCTTAACACAATTGCTGAGAAGCATAACGCCATTAGAGTTGATGTTCCCAATGCCTTATTTCATATAGTGCCTTTCCAGAGGTGTTTAGCCCTGCCAACCCTGGCATTAAAGTCTCCAAGGAGAATGATCTTACCTTCTTTGGGGGTTCTCGACAGTATCTTGTCTAAGCAATCATGGAAGATCTCTCTTACTTACTCTTCAGTCTAAAGTAGGGGCATAGGCACAACTGTTGCTATCTGGTTGTTGGCAAGCACCAGATGGATGGTCATGAGATGCTCGTTGATCCCCACAGGAAGTTCATAGAGGTGGCTCATAAGCTGGTTCCTAATGTCAATTCCATCACAATGGATCCTGGGTTCATCAGCAGCTTTTCCTTTCCAGAAGAAAGTGTAGCCACCCTTCTCCTCTTTCAATTGTGCTTTGTCTGCTATTTGGGTTTCAGAAAGGGTGGCTAGATCAATCCGGTGTCTTCTCAGTTCTCTAGCAATAATTGTGGTTCTCCTCTCTGGTCTATCACTGGTTTCACTATCTATCAGTGTCCGCACATTCCAGGTTCCAAAGTTCATAGTTTTGTATTTTTGACCGCGAATGGTGATCCCTCTGGATGCGGTAATCCAGTCAGGATGTTTGAGGCAGGCTATTTTTAGGGCACCTTTTCTAGCCCCTTCCCCTTGTGGGATGAGCAGAGTGGATCCTAAAGAGGGGCTGCTCAGTCGTGGGTGCAGCTGCCGAAGGCTTCTTTCTGCCTCGTTCCAGGAGCCCAGCGACTAAATCTAGCACTCACCGCCTAATGTGCCAGTTAGTGACTAAGGGCTTCCAGATCTCACAATTCTATCCCCATCGCCACTTTCTGGTCGCCATAGGACTTAAACCGGAATGTTTGGGTGGTTTCCCAAAAAGAACGCCTATGCGTGATTTTGTTTAACTAAGGAGACTGGTGCACAAATAGCCACCGCATAGTCTTGACAATAATGGGTCACAATCCAGTGGCATGGAGTGCAAGACAAATGGGGACCCTCTTCTGCTGCAGCCTTCATCCGCCTTTGCAGCTGTTGTGACGCTCCCATAGGGCAAGCCATCATCCTCTGCCTGCTCCACTGTTGTGGTCTTGGTTGGATTGCTTTTTGTCAGGGACCTCCCCCTTGACCTTACCGTGTCCCTACCAGGAGCATAGCTCCAGACGGCATTGCTCTTGGGATCACAGGACTTGGGCTACTCCATGGTGTCTCAGGGCATTCTGTCTGGTACTTAGCTGTTCCTTGCTGGCAGTGACATCCATTGGATGTCACTGCCAGCAGTGACATCCAATGGATGTCACTAATGGATTTTAGTGACATCCATTGGATGTCACTAAAACACTGAGTACTTTTGAGACTGTGACATGTAGTCAATTAATATGATAGATGACAAGTATAAAAAGCCACATCCAGAAGAAGATCCAGAACAATTAGAATTGACAGGGAGCCTGCAGCAATTAACAAATAAGTTGTAACCATTAATGCTGTTTCAGTGCTATGTAATTTATAAAAGCCAGAGAGTAGCGAGTCATTTACAATACTCAACAGAACAGGGTCAACAGAGACAAAACATGATTTAACCAAACAAGTTGGTACAGGGTCCAATATAGGTGGTGACCTTCATTTGTGAAACTACTTTGCCCAGAGACATTGATAAAAATTTGCAACAATACCATGTATTCTGTTTTCCGTGTTGTACATGTTTGTATTGTTTGAATTTGTCCTGATTTCTTCATGACAAATACACTACGCCTTAAAGCACTGACAAGTTATGTAAATCGACGCCAGTACACAGCCATCTGTGAGCTTTGTACTGAAACAACCACACCAAGATGTTATCCGATGAGGAGTGTTAAACCTTTGCCCAGACGCACAATGTATGTAGCGTGAAGGTCACAGAATTACAACATTTTCGGCAAATAATAATTCTTTAATTTCAGCAGATTACTAACAACTATAGACAGGATTAAAACACAGTTCTGCATTGCGCCAATAAATAACCAGGAACTTCAAAATCCACAATTACGACTCACAGAACACTGAAAACAAAAACAGGGGACAGTAGTGGCAGCCAAACGCGCCAGCATTACCTTTCAAGCAGAAGCAGAAGACAGAAGATTAAAATAATTATTTGTGTTTCAGTGTTAACTGTGACATTTGTCTTTACGTAAAGTGTCCTTGGGTTCTTGAAAGGTGCTGTATAAATAAAATATTACTACGGGTCCAGGCACAAGCATAATTTTTGTTTTTATCATTATAGCTAGGAGGTCTAAGCCCTAAAGGGCGAAGACCTCCATTGAATCTGTTACTTTTCTTCTTCCTCCGCACTTGAGTCTATGGCAGCCCATAGAACCGAATGATAAAAAGTTGAGAAATTGGCACACAGAGAAAGGACAGTCTGAAATCTTACTGGACCAGATTTGGTGTCTACCTTAAACCCTTTAGCACCAACAGCACCCTCAATTCCAAATTCCATCTGAATTTTTCTGCCATTTAGAATTTTCTGAAAAACCTCCTTTTTTTGCATGAAACTTATGTAGCATCACGAGACACTGATGACAAAATGTTATTAACATTTTTAATAGACCCAACCTTTCTCATATACTGTGTTAATGAGTTTGACAATGAGGCCAAAAATGGATATGAGGCTGCATCTTCACAAATTTTGTGTATTGACACAAAACTTGGTACGTCATCACAGGCATGACCTGAGGCTGCATGCACAGTTTTTGTCCCAGTGCTACCTATTGGTCCAGAGCTATGAAAAATAGGTTAACGAAATCCTATGAGAAGTGTTCATTTTGGGCGTCGTCCATATTTGTTTTTTTGTAAAATGCAATATCTTACGAACGCAATTGTGTTCGTAATACAATTACAACACAATACTTGGTATGGTTCATCATCCTCATTATCTGAGAGTACTTACATAGTTTGGAGCCGGCACCCCCTAGTCATTAAAAGTTTAATTTTATCAAAATTTACGAAATTGACTTATTGTCTTCAGACTTATCCTTTTAGATCCTTGACTTATGTCAAGTGCTACGATACCAAATTGTTCATAGTTCACTGTACTTCCTGTCCTTCATTTTGAGTTATTTTGAAAACCTACTTTTATTGAACTCCTAGAAGCATTAGAAGACCAACAACTAAGTGAGATCATGCATCTTGTGATTTTATGTGAATCGAGCAATAGCTAGCACTACAGCAGTTATAAATGTTAAAAACACTATGGTAAATTACCAGGATTTTTTGGGGTTTTAAACAATCTAACAAAATTATTGCACCCTTCCAAACATGTCTGCTGTAATATACTTTTGTTTTTTGTGTAGTGTTATTAGGCTAGGCATTTTAAATGGGCTAAAATTACTACTGAAGTTTATATAAAAATATAGTTTATATTTCCATATATAACTTAAAAACCACTATTAATTAATACATTTACATTTAGTCATTTAGCAGACGCTTTTATCCAAAGCGACTTACAAAGGCCGAGAGCATTGAACATTTTGTCTTGTACGCCAACGAGCCAAGTCTACAAAGCTACATTTACAAGCGGACATTGTATTCTGGTACTAGAGAGAAAGATGGACTAGAGACAGGGATTTTTTTTGTAAGGATAGAAGGATATGATAGAGGGATAGAAGAGCATTAGGGTTCAGACAGGTGTCTGCGAAACAGGTGTGTTTTGAGTTGTTTTTTGAAGGTTGTGATGGTCAGCAGATCGGGTGGAGGCTGGCAGTTCATTCCACCACAAAGAAACGGAATAGGTGAAAGTTTTAGAGATTGATCTGATGCCTCGTTGTGGGGGAACAGTCAGCTGTCACTCGTTAGCTGACCGTAGCTGGCGGGAGGGGACCTATGTCTGGAGGAGTGAGTTGAGGTAGGAGGGAGAGGTTCCGGTTTTTGTCCTAAAGGCAAGCGTAAGAGATTTAAATTTGATGTGGGCGGCTACAGGCCGCCAGTGGAGTGAGGTCAGGAGGGGTGTGACATGGGTTGTTTTTGGTTGATTGAAGACCAGACGTGCTGCAGCATTCTTGATTATTTGCAGGGGTTTGGTTGCATTGGCTGGAAGGCCAGCCAGAAGGGCGTTGCAGTAGTCCAGCCTTGATATTACGAGTGCTTGGACTAGGAGCTGTGTTGCGTGCTCGGACAGGAAGGGTCTGATTTTCCTGATGTTGTAAAGCACATACCTGCATGACCGAGAGATTGTTGCAACATGTGAAGTGAATTTCAGATGGTCATTAAACATCACCCCAAGGTTTCTAACGGACTAAGTGGGTGTGAGAGTGGATGATCCAAGTTCAGCTGTGAAGTTGTGTTCTAATGATGGGTTGGCCGGTATTATCAGATGTTCTGTCTTGCTGAGTTCGAGCTGGAGGTGCCATTTTTTCATCCAGGCTGAGATTTCTAGAAGGCAGGAGATCTGGGCAGCAGTGGTGGGGTCGTCGGGCTGAAATTAATAATAGAGCTGTGTATCATCAGCATAGCAGTGGTATGAGAAACCATGTGATTTAATAACTGTACCTAGAGAGGCTGTGTATATTGAGAAGAGGAGAGGAGCAAGAACTGATCCCTGTGGGACCCCAGTGGTTAGCTGATGTGATATTGACTCCCCGTCTCTCCATGAAACCTTGAAAGATCTGTCGGTGAGGTATGAGCTGAACCAGTTGAGTGCAGGTCCAGAGATGCCCAGGTTGGAGAGTGCGGATAATAGAATCTGGTGGTTCACCGTGTCGAAGGCAGCAGAAAGGTCAAGAAGAATGAGGTCAGATGACATGGAGTTGGCTCTAGCCTGCCGTAGACCTTCAACCACTGACAGGAGGGCAGACTCCATGGAATGTCCTTTCTTGAAGCCAGACTGTCAAGTAGGTTGTACTGTGAGAAATAGGAAGACAGCTGATTAAACACAACCTTTTCAAGAACCTTTGAGAGAAATGGTAGAATGAAATTGGTCTATAGTTGCTGACCACTGAGGCGTCGAGCAGTGGGGGTTTTTTGAGCAGTGGAGTTACCCGAGCCTGCTTGAAGAAAGAGGAAACATTTCCTGTAGAGATTGACATGTTTACAATGTGTGTGAGTTCAGGAAGGAGTGATGGAGAGATTGCTTGTAGTAAGTGTGAGGGGATAGGGTCAAGGGGGCAGGTGGTAGGATGACTGGAGAGGATAATTTTGGAGACGTCTGTCTCAGAGAGAGGAGAGAAAGAGGAGACACCCTCAAGTGTTGGCCTGGAGCGTTGGCGTTGCGAGTGTTAGAGGGCAGATATCGTCAAGATAGGATGTTAAAGTTGTACAGAGAGTATCAGTTGCTGCCTCCGCGCTGAGTGATGAGAACTGGGTTATTGATGGGATGGAAGTGGAGACCTTTGATAAAAAGCGAGTGGGTGAGAGTGAGCGGAGGTTACGACGCACAGAGACAGGTGGGGATAGGTGGTGAGCATGGAGGGAGGGTAACAGTGAATTGTATGAAGAAATGATCAGACACATGTAGAGGTGTAACAAGGACATTATTTGTGGTGCAGTTACGAGAAAAGATCAGGTCTAGTTGCTTCCCTCCTTTGTGGGTGGGAGGAGTATTAGTTAGTAGGAGTATTAGTAAGTAGGAGGTATAGTATATAATAACTTTATACAAATCAGTAAAAGGCTCTATGTGCTTGAACCTCATAAATTGCTGCTTGCAGCTATATTTATTTTCATTCTGCCCTAAAACTGATCGTACAGACCAAACCAAAAGGCCTAGAGACTTGAAACTTGGCCAGATTGTAGGTCTCAATTTGGTGAGAGGGTGGCAAAATATGACCTCCCATTGGCCAATTGCCCAGGGGGCACTTCATCAATCCAAAATGTGTTTGTGCTCATAAGTCCTTCACTGTTTGTTCTATCAACAAGTACCTTTGGAATGCTTGGCTCAAGACAAACAAAATGTATATTTTCCGTTTTCATTTCCACCATGAATTTTTTTTCTGCTGTTTTGAATTTTTTTAAAACCTACTTCTGGAACTAATCCTACGTTTTTTGGCAGATCAAAATATATTTTGTCACTTTATCCTGTCTGCACTTAAGAATTAGGCTAATCCTATTTCTTTGTACTCTTTAAAACATGTCTGCTGCAATTGCTTATAAAATGCTTTTTTATAGAACATTTTGTTATATGGAACACATTCTGGACATTCTGAGCCAAGTTTAATAAATATGTTTAATGAAAGAGGAGAGCAATTTTATTTAAAGAATAAATTTAAAATACATTAAATAAATGCAGTTTCCTCTGGTTTATAATTTGTTTGCAAATAAACATTTATTTGCCAAGAATATACATAGTACAATAATATTTTGATCATAAAGACAATGCAAAGACATTCTCATAAGATCACACCAGATTTATGTAATTTAATTAATATCATAAACGTGACTATTCAACTAATGGCTTAAATGAATGCGTTTAAGGGAGGTCCATTTCACACCGTACCTTATAACACTTACAATTCCTGTAAAGCATGGCAACTCATGGTGCTGCTTCAACATTGCTCATCCATTTCAGTGTTTTTGTAGGAATCTGTTAATTTAAGTAATGTAACCACTTTAGCCATTTGTGGTGAAATTTTGGTTTTATAAACCTTTAAAGGTGTTTAAAGGCACGCGAGCGAGCGAGCGAACGAGAGAGAGAGCCAGCGAGAGCGCGAGCGAGAGAGCGTGTGTGTGTGTGTGTGTGTGTGTGTGTGTGTGTGTGTGTGTGTGTGTGTGTGTGTGTGTGTGTGTGTGTGTGTGTGTGTCATCAGTGGCTTATCTGAACATTGTTCACTGCCTCCATTAGCCCTTAAGACCGTGTGGTGCTGTGTGCACAAGTGCTGAAGATGCCCATATCCCCAGAGACCTGCAAACACACACACACATAGTCCACCCCCGCTGTAGCATCTAGGTTTCAGAAAGTTTCCCATCAAACTCCCTATTACTCTGTTAGCTGAGAAAGCGGAGATGGACAACCTACGGACATATCTGTGTTAGATCGGAGTGTGTTGAATAACAGCCTATGGGTGTATATTATGAGAGTGCCTCTGCCCTGAAATTTGCAGAGGAAATTGCTGTGAATTTGACATCGTACAAGTGCTACCATTGTACTATACATAATTGTACATTCATGTTATAAAGGGCTACAGACATTACTAGAAAGCCATGAAACATTTGGAAGATCTGGTGAAACCTCACATTGACCCAAAAAAAATCTGGTGACTTGCCTGTCACCAAATGCAATCCCATCCAGTTTTATCCATTTTAGTCACAGTGTGAAGTTCTGTAATCCACAACTTTCATAAGTGATTGTGCTTTTAAAAAGTATCGGATAACATGCTTTATTCACTAGAAGCAACAAGATCTGCCATAATCATGGCTTGCAGCTCTGCATTCTGATCTATAAGTCACTGGCAAACTTCCCGGCCACGTCATGCCACACACCATAAACAACACAAGTTTGGCCCATAGACTATTGTGTGATAGACTTCTACAATAATCTCTCAATAATCAAGAGCATTTCTCTGTCTAGTTGCAGCATTGCTTTGTTAATTTGCCAGAGGAGAACTGGCCCTCTCAGTTGTGATTGGTTTCTCTCAAGGTTTTCTTCTCCACTTAACGTCACTGGAGTTTTGGTTCTTTGCCACTGTCACTTTGGTTTGCTTACTGGGAGACTGCTAACATACATATTAAGAGACGTTTTACAAATTTCACTTTCAAAATAACAGGTCCAAATACTAACAGCTATAAATCCCAGTGTACATTTTACGTGACTTTTGCTAATTTCTATTTCCTTTCACTTAATTAAATTTTATTGTAGTACTGTGTACTCCAGTATCTATTTTCCTCAATAGATCATGCAGTTTGTATATAACTTGACTCTGTAAACTCACTTTGCAACAATGCAAAATTGTGAAAAGCGCTAAATAAATGTCATTAAAGTATGTCTTTTACAGTAAGTGCATTCAAAGTTTTACTCCAAATTTGACACTATGTCAGAAACGCTATTAACTCCCCATTTTTGATGGCACAGTGACTCAAAGTGACTTTCTTTCTTGTTTGCAGGAACTCAACCAGTACTTGGAGGATAAAGTTTACCTAGCAGGGAATGTATTCACCCTGGCTGACATTCTCATGTATTATGGGATTCACCACATTATTGTAAGTGTTTCCCTCAGCAGTAAACTTCAGTGGTTCAATTAAAACAGTCAGATGCTTTAAGCAAATAAGAAACCTGATACAGCAGTAAGATGATGACACAAAATGATGTCATTTTCCAGGACAGCAGCCAGGGAAGTTTAAGGAGCCTGAAGGAGCCCATTAAAAGAAAGAGAGGGAAGAACTGAAAATTAGAAAGGAAATACAACATCATTACGTGCCTTTACTTGTCACTGGGTTTGAGTTTGTAACTGGCTGACTGACTGACAGAGTTGTTACTACCTAGAAGGATTGGTGTCACTTAAAAAATTTTTAATTCAAGATGTTGGCAGGATGTCTGTCAGTAGCTGTATTACTGTATCTCTTCTCATATTTGCAGTAAAAGCGGATGCAAAAAGTTTTTAATTTGACAGTTTCTCTATCAACAACGAGTCAACAGTGGACTTTTATAGAGTTAATAGGACAAGAAACTGTCGGAGTGTACAAAATATTTCTGCATACTCTGTCACAAACTACTGGATAGGACAGGTAAGAGAAGGTGGTCTTGTTTGAAATTACTGACAACGAGCGGAAAGCACAGTCAGACGTGCACAGGAATAAACTGTGAAAATGCCTGTAGTGTTTGCATGCACTGTGAAGTTGGGGTACTGAGCAAAAATCTTCCTGTGCAGATTAGATTTTGCTTTAGCTGTTTATGGCATTTCTTTATTAAAAAAATGTATTTTTGTGACCTTATGTTATCAGATTAATGTTAATTATCATAATAGCATATACCATAATCACAATAAAATTGCATGAGATGTTTCTTCTAAACCACTTTACTATGCCAGTATATCCTCTTGAAGAGGGTAATAGCTGATATAAAGTGTAATTATTTTATATCACTTTGAGATCTGTTTTCACTTTGATAGATTCAGCCAGAGATAAGCTGGAAGAAGCTCAAGCACAACCTGCAACCCTACATAGGATACATGTTATAGGAAAATAGATGGGTGTTTTTAGCTTTACAGAGTTAATTTGTTCAGACCAACCAAATCCACTCTATTTAAATTCAGTGCCATACATAAAAATGTTAGTTCAAGGGAGGTGAATCATTCATTTTGTAGGCAGACTGCTGGATGTCTTTGTATTGTTATGGCGTCTCATTTATGCTCACTTTCTCTCTCAGGTGGAATTGGCCGTACAGGAGAAAGAGCATTACCTGAACATCACCAGATGGTTTGATCATATACAGCATTACCCAGGCTTACTACACCATCTGCCTCCTGTGGTCGTTCTGAGGAACAGAGTTTACCCTAGTGGCCACCACTAAACCCCATGATAAGTTTCTCCTTTCAATCCAGGAGTCCCGGGTTGTCAAATAACTAGGGAAACGAATATCTTAGACATTATTTTATGCATAATTAAGCAATTGTTTTCTAAGAATTTCACATCTATGGCTAAAGAGTGTTTCACATTCAGAGTTCTTACAAGAATGAAAGAAAAATTGTGTACATATTTTTGGCACATTCACTGCTGTGTATATGCTGACAGAAACATCCCTTTGTTCCATTTATTATATGCCCTTTTCTGTAAGCCTTCTTTATGCTGTGTCTGGTGTTCTCGGGTTTGTGTTAATGTCAACAGTAAGTTGTCCTGTGCCAATAAAACAAGAAAACTGTCTTTTTTGTGAGTCCTCTATGGCATATCCTTTTTGCAGAATTCAAAGAATTTCCATCTGACATTCAGTGCATCTGTAAAGAAACCACAATGGAAAAAAGATGTGTGTGCAAGATGAAGCAGTGATAGAACAGGCCTTGTGACCAGATAATGGGAATATCCACAGCGAATTGTCTGTCTGCCTATTTATTTCTGTCTCCAGATTCAGGTGGTGGCCAATCTAAAAAAAGCTTCCCTTGATGAATTATATCGGCTCTTTCACATATCTGCAAAAACCACACCATATCCACACCAAGCAGATTTTCCGGAATAAACAGCTTAAAATGGGACATCGAATACCCATCTTCCACATACCCATTTTTTTCAAGAAATGTCTGTAACATAATTTGATTAAAATTACTCAAAGGTCATGTAAAACGGCACCCTTTTAACCTTGTCAAAACAGCTGTTTACTGCAACCTGTTTCAGTGCATGTCTCTTTAAATGATAATGAGCTAGCTGAATACAGAGCAGGTTGGGTGCCAATATCACATTGTTGTCCAGCGCTTTCTAAAACAAAATGTACCTTGGTTAGCTAGCTTCACTACCTGTGTAGCAAACGGGTATACAGTCATAAATGCAGGCTATGTATATGGCTTGGAATTGGTCTTATTCAAATAGCTAGCTATCTACATCCGTTCGCTGGATGAAAGTCTTTCAGACTCATACATCTCATAACAAACTGGCTGTGTTTTCAGCTTTTTAAGCTGGAAGACATACCAGACACCTAACTAAACGGAAAATAAAAAAAAATTCATCTGATGTCCCATCTAAAGAGTTTACAGCTGAAGTTATCTACATTTTAATACAGTTGAGGTGCTCTGGGTTCACTACAGTTCCAGTAAGATAAACAAGATGTTTTAGGTCATGAATGATCCTGAAAGATTTACAGCAGGAGGTCTGGGAAATTATTAGTTTTCACCTTGATCAAGTTTGAGGCAATTCACTTTTTAGTTAGTAGTTCTGACAGCTCCCCATGTTTTCTGCACACAGCAGGAAGTGATAGTTCTACCATGCACCCATAAAGCAGGCATGTGATTGTCTACGGCAAATACATGAATGAAGAAAAACAGGAAGAAAAAGTTACATGGTGGTAATGCACATACATTTTATAGCTTTATGGTAAATTTGCAAGAAAAAAATTGAAGTGACAAAATGCTCCATGTAAGGCAGTGTAATTGTCAAAAACATTACTGTGATTCAACGTCTCAAAGTCGAGCACATTACAGATGCAGCTATGCATGTTACTGCAGAATGCAGTATTCTGAGCAAAACACAACCATCAATTTGCAAGTAAACAGAAATTGAAGTGTCTTTTATTTGGAGTGTTTTGCGTCTGCAGTGTCTTCTCGTCTGGATATGTCAAGTCTTGCACTAAGATGGCAGATTGATTGCAGGTGTGCTGAGTCTTTTAGGCTTCTTGCTCACTTCATCAATCACAGAAAGTATCTAAAATGAAAATAAGTGCTCAAGTACGTGTGACCGCAGGCACCATGTTGGGACCTTAACAAGGACATGAATGACAGACTTCTGTCATCCGTAAGAAATAGACCCTGCTCCACGAAGATCTGGCCCAGCTGCACAAAACACTCCTGAAAGGAACATGGCCTTGTGCACCATATGTGTGCTGAAATGCTCATTTAAGGGGTTATGGATTTGGCTTGAGGGTAAATTTAGGAGGGTTGAGAGGAAGACATTTAAAGATATGAAAACTCAAGAGAGGAAGGGAAGTCAAGAGGTTTTTAGGGGTCAAGAACAGAGCAATATTGCATTATTGTATGTGTTGTTCTTCAGTATTAGAGTCTGTGGAAGCCCTTTAAACCAAAAGTTGAAGAAGCTGTAAAATTTGGCACATTCATGGGGAGAGTCTACATTTCTGCTTTGCTATATACAGGATTTCTACCTCAAACCGTGTATGTAACCAATGGTTTAAGATAACAGAATGTTCTAGAAACAAAATATTATATCCTGGATCTGGCAAAGATGACTGGCTTCATTTTCTGTACAACACAATTTAATATTTTATGCTTTATAATAAACATCTCCCCCTATAGCTTATATCGTATCACAAGCTAAATTTAAAAAAAGTCAGATTATCCTCAGGCCATGGCATTCAAAAATGTATTAACAACATTTTATATACCAAACCATTTATGTAAAAATGAAGCTGTATCTTGATATATTTGGTAAATGTCATTGATGAACCTCTAAGGTTCAGTTTATGGATAGGCAAATAAATAAATAAAATTCCTTTAAGTAATTTTCTATCGATCTGGTTTCTTTACATTTTTGGGACAATGCATCTAAAGAAATCAAAGACCATGGACAACGAAATATTAGGGCTCAATCTGTGTTCAGGAACAAAACAGAGACTGAAATTGTACATTCTTATTTAACAGACAAGAGGATATCTGCTTGCATATGTACCTCACCTCCTCCTCCTTTGCCCTATAGGTCTTGCCAGGAAACTTTAACAAAACCTCCTGTTTTAATGTTTTCTGAAAGGATATCTTGGGGTGCTGTGAGAAGTGATACTAAAAGAAGTTCCAACCCAAATGGCATGATGAAGAGCATAGTTTTTATGAGCTCTCTTCTCCTCCAGAGGCATAAGACTGAAGGACTGTAGTCCAGCCTGCAGATGTTTATCAGTTCATATGTCAGGTGCAGTACAGTTCCCCCAGCTACCCCACTAATGGCCATTGGTCACAACATTTCATTAGCATATCTTCTGTTCGAATCTGCATATTTGTCATGCCAGTTGTATATTGTAATATGTGCTTCATTGCAATGCAAGCTTTAATTATTCCTGCCTAATTTATTTAAACCTGGAGTGAAATTAAAAGTTTCTCTTAAAGCCATGATTTACTTGTCTCAGTTCTGTAACAAACAAGGAAATAAAATCATAGATACGTATATTAACTCCAAAATGACTGAGAAAAGTACAAATTCTATTTGAAAAATCTATTGATAAGGATAGAAGTTTAAGTTTTATCAATTTTATCTTAATTTTTTATAATATTGTTAAAAAATAGTGTCAGTGATCAGTATTTGCAGAAGTGATTAAAGAAACACAAAGTCATATGTAAGTCTATGAAACAGGAATGAGTTGCAGAGCATCATTTTATATGTATGTATGATGCTTTTAGTGGGCACAGCAGCGGCTGGCAGTCAGATGGCCCATTTCTAATGGAGTACCCTATACTCCTGCATGACTCTGTCCCTGCTGTACAGCCTCCAATGTTCATGGGCTACATGGATGTCTGCAGATATATGGCTGCAGCATAACACTCTCAATATACTACATGTACACATGCCAAACATGTCATTACTCCACCACCCCCTTATCCATATGATCTTTCAAATTACCTAATATTATGTTGCAAACTATATAACGCAACAAAATGTATTTCTAGCTTTCAAAGATATTTTACTGTTTTTATGGTGTTTGCTAAAGCGTTACTATTGTATATTATTGTATATTATGTCCTGTGTGGCATTTCGAGGACAGGATGTGCTATTATGTTTTTAAACAATTTGGCTTAAAATTGCACCGGGAGACAATAAAACAGGCCAGATAGTACACCTAGTAACGTCCTAGAAAATGCACATTCTAAGTTTGATCTAAGCAGATTTATTAAGGCCCTAGAACTTTCAGTGCTAGGGATTTTATTTGATTGTCACCAAACTTGGTAAGCATCATGCCAAGACATTGGAGATTCAAAATTGATTCCCAGGTAGTGTATGTACTAAAAACATGTATAACTTCAATGCACTGCAAGTCACTTTGAAAAAAAAAACACCTGCCAAATGTGTAAATGTAATCTGACTTTTGTGGGTAACTGTTAAACTGCACCATTACTTCTTTTGATGTAATGGTGCTTAATATAACTTCACCTGGGGTAAATAATAAGCGGAGTTTTCTACTGACTACTGTCTACAGGCCACCAGGGTACAGCACAGACTTTATTAAAGAATTTGCTGACTTTTTATCAGAAGTAGCCACAGATCAAGTCTTAATTGTTGGTGATTTTAACATCCACATGGATAATGAAAAGGATGCATTGGTGTCTCACAACACGTGTCAGAACCCACTCATTGTCATACCTTAGATTTAATACTGTCCTATGGTGTAAATGTTGATGACATTAATATTTTGCAGCAGAGCAAAGACATTTTTGATAATTATTTGGTATCCTGTATAATATATTTACCTATGGTTGCAAAATCAGCTCCTTTCTTCAAATACAGTAGAACAATAACTTCTGTCACTAAAGATTGTTTAATCAACAATCTACCTGCACTGTCTCAATTCTTTAGCATAACAGATGATAGCATAACAAAACCTTGATAGCGCAACAAAAAATGTTAACTTTTTTTTTCTAACACCTTAGACAAAGTTGCTCCTCCACAGTTAAAAAAGATAAAGGACAGCAGCCCAACGCCAAGGTATAATGAGCATACCCACACCCTAAAAACAGCAGCCCAGAAAATTGTAATTGGAAGAAAACAAAACTGGAGGTATTCCGTACAACATGGAAGGAGAGTGTTTCAGAAAGGCCTTAGAAAGCCTCAGACCTCCTACTTTTCAAATCTTCTAGAATAAAATACACACACCCCTAGATATTTAACCAAAGATAAAGCATCTTCTGCTTCGGACAATTGTTAGTATAATAGTATTGATTATTTTATGAATTTCTTTAATAACAAAATAGATACTGCCAGAGAAAAAATCATAGACATGCAATTGCCTGCAACACAATCACATTGGATGGTGCATCATAACATGCCCAAGGAACAACTCCAGTCATTCTCTGCTATAGATAGGGATGAACTGTCAAAAATAATTAAATCATCTAAAATAACAACATGTATGCTAGATCCTGTACCTACCAGGTTGCTGAAACAGATGCTTCCTGAAATTATAGATCCTCTACATAGTATCATTAATTCATCACTGATGTTAGGATATATCCCAAAACCTTACAAACTGGCTGTAATCAGACCCCCTTATTAACAAAACACAGCTTGATCCCAGGGAACTAGTAAATTACAGAAAATCTCAAATTTACCTTTTAATTCAAAAATACTGGAAAAGGTGGTGTCTTCACATATATGTTCTTTCCTGGACAGAAATGGTCATATTGTCAGATGTAATTAGACCTGACAGTTTCTTATCAATACATATCTGTCTGTATCCAAGAAAGTTACAAATTGCAGCTTTAAAGTGCCAGAGGAGAACTGGCCCTCCCGGTTGAGCCTGGTTTCTCCCAAGGTTTCTTCTCCAACTATACCCACTTAACTTAGGGTTTTGTTCATTGTTATTATTGCTTCTAGTGATATTATATAATTACAGTTCAAAAGACTCTTCTATTTTGCTACTCCTTTGTTTCAAATTGTCTCCTATTCTCCTTCATTGTGTAATTTTCAGATATGTTTATTGTATGTATTTTATGTATGTATTTTATTTTGTGTTGTGCGTATTTCATGGTACTATTGCAAATCCCTTATACACTCCTGTCCCATAAGATCTATCTTTTTAAATGATATAATTATCTTTTTAAATGCCATCTCCATGTTAGCTGGAACAGCATATCTTGCTTAATGATTTTGTAGTTTTATCAGTTTAGTCACCCTCTTTTTTAAACCTATAAACCTAGTATGCGTAATTAGCCTTATTAATATACATCTCACAAATTAATATAATTATTAATGCCATGTATTCTTTGTTCAACATGTCTGACATGTCTGACATTCTTTAATATAATTCTTTTTTATTATATGTAAAGCTGCTTTGAAGCAATGTAACATTGTAAAAAGCACTATATAAATAAAACTGAGTTGAACTGAAAAAAATGTAATGGCATGTTTCTCCGTAAATAAACATGATTTGGACCAGAGAGGTATGAAAAGACAAGGGGAGGTATGATAACTGTTCTAAACTAAAGCTTTGGAAAGATGTCACCAAACATCTCTCATCCCTCATATCTCTCAGCTTAGCAAACAGCAACAAATGGCGACATTACAAGTTCATAGCCATGCCAGCTATGCAACCAGTTACAGTACCATAGTAATCACCCTTTAGACTTCTATTGAAAAACCCAAACATTTAACACTGGGCAGATCTTTGTGACATCATAGTTCTGCATCAGAATGTCATAGAGACTTGGGGGTGGGCTAATAACCCTTGGCTTAGCAAGCAGCACCAAATGGTGAAACTTTAACTTCATAGCCATACCCTAGCAACCATGCTAAAACATGCTAGCATCACGGTAAATCATGTTAGCATCATGCTAAGCCATGCTAGCATTATGTTAATTTATGATAAAAATGCTAACATTATGCTAAATTATACTAGCATCATGAAAATACATTAACATGTTAAAACATGTTAATATCATTAAAATATTCTGGCCAAAATTTTCCATGGCAAGCACCACTCACATTTACCTATTATTATTAATTTTCTTCTTCCACTCTTGAGTCTATGGCAGCCAACAGAACCATACATAGGACAGTTATGATATTTGGCACACAGATAAAGGAGAGTCTGAAATGTTTCTATAGCAATTTGGAGTCTCTACCTCCCACCCTCTAGCACCACCAACAGTTCAAAGTTCCACTCATGTTTATGCTCATATCTTCTAAACCGCCATTTTTAATATTTTGAAAACCTACTTTTTCAAACTCTTCCTAGGGCATTTGTGTGATTTTCACGCAATTCGGTGTAGCATGTAGCATCTAAATACATTCCTGACAAAAAGTTATGGAATTTGTGTCTTGCATACCGTGTCTATGATATTCTTAAGTAATTTAATAACTTTCCTACGTACGGTTCTAAAGAAAGAGAAGAACAATAATGGATACAGTAGGGGGTCATAATGTTCTTATTAGGTTTGACCCCTAAATATAGCTGCAATCAGCAATTACGGGGTCAAGCTCATCAACAGCATTCATAACTTTTGGCCAATAGGTAGTGCTCTCTCCAAATTTATATGAGGTGGTCAGGATGTACTTCAGCAAAAGTACACCCAACAGCAATTAATTAGACAAAAAAGCGAAAGTGTTTTTATAGTGACGGCTTTAATTCTTTCCACATCAGTAACATGACAACTCCATATATCCTTATAGCCTCCTTATATTTGGCTTTAATGCTCTTTATTTTGCACTGGCATTGTAGCCAGGTTCGGTACATGTGTGAAATGATGACATTCAACGCAATCCGCCGTAGAACATGGACGTTATAGACAATGTGAATGTGTGTTTAGACACAGGTCGGCTGTCTGGATAGCGGATATATATCCAATTTAAATCTACATTTGAAAGTGGCCCAGATCGTCCGATATAAAAAAATCAGATCTTGTGTTTACACACCTGCAACAAATTCAGATCTGTCAGATGTGTTTAAAAAATTGTGTGTTGTGCCAGTGTAAACACTGCCATAGTCTTAATAGTACATACTATTTTTGTTGGCTGTCTGGATACATTACCCTCTCATAAACCTCCAAGATAGGTATGAGCCTTCATATGCAATGACAGGTATTTCTAAAACACGTCCATTTATTCAAGTAGTTCAAATGTGTTGCAGTAATCATCAGTTTAGTCAACTCTATTCACAAACCAGTTACCATCTTAGTACCCCTAATTAGTTTTACTAATAATGTAATGAACAATAAAAATTAGCAATAATACCATGTATTCTGTATTCTGTTATACATGTTTCATACATGCCCTGTTGTTTTCCTTCTGATTATTATTTTTTTAAGGTTTTCAGGGCCTTTGTGTACCTTAATATGCTCAAAAAGTCCTGAAATTTGGCACACATCGTCGTCAGTCAGGGCCAGCAAAGGCTGGTACATGGGTGGGGCAGGGGGGCTCGGTAGCGCCTCCTGGTATGGGGCACAAAAATATGGTGCAAATATCATACATACATGCATGCATCTGTACGTAACTTGGTATATGTAGCGGTCATGTCAAACTGAACAACTTTCACACTAACACCCCTCCACCCAAAAGGAAGTCAGCTATGCATGCCACAAACTTTTAAATACTCCCCCTTGGAAATCCATAAATGATGCTTGGTATGCATCATTTATGGATTTCATGTGATTGACACAAAACTTGGTAAGCATCATGCCAAGACATTGAAGATTCAAAATTGAAATTAATCTTGAATCAAAGGGATTTTTGATATCTCAAATCTTGTGTTGCCATGGCGAGGTGGTAAAATGATGGCAAAAAATGGGAAACAAAGTCTCTAATATCTACAGGATGCATTAAATGGTTAACATCAAACTAGGCAAATGTTTATTGTGGTGGATTTATATGACTATTGTGAGTCAAAGTAAATAGTATTTGGGCTGCTAAACATGCTTGGAATGGCCTAAAATTTGGCACACACATCATGGTGGCCGTTATACGTGGGCAAAAGCTTAGACATGGGTGTAGTGAGATGGGTTCTGTAGCACCTCCTTTTGACTAAAGTTATGGGGTTAGTTTTGCCTATGGTCACCAAACTTAGTACATATTGTTCTCATCAAGCCAGACAGCTTTCAAAATTACATTAATTAGCTCCAACCATCAGGAAATTAGGCCATTTTGAATTGTATGTGATTTTTTTTTGACAATTTCTGGCTCTGAATGTTTAAGTATTTCTAGGGGATTTATGGGATTGTAACCAAACCTGACAAATATTATGCCAGGTATGCTAAATTGCAAAGGGATTTTTAGTATCTCTAACAGTGTTGCCATGGTGTTGCAATACATTTATAGCAAAAAAACTGATGCTTTGAGTGGCAGCAGAAAGTCCCCTTAAAATAGACCTTAAATACTCCACTATTATTTACCAAAATAAATACCTGCTGTGCACTGTTTTCAGAGAAGGTCATTGTGGCAATGGCGCCATAGTGCTTGGGTCCACCATCATTACTATATTTCTTCTTCTTTTTCTTCTCTGAAATGAATTGCATTTTTGAGGGCCATGCTTGAAAACAGCGTTTAGTCAACATGCTTAAAAACTCAAGAAACTTTGCACATACATTGGAAGTGGCAAAAATCTTGTTCAGGTTTCACAATTCGTTGTGGCGAAATGGCTCAGTGCATGTTAGATTTCACAAACATGTATGAAATGGTAGGTACATGTAACATCCCAATACCTACAAAAATTACTTATGGCAAAACCCAAGAAAGATATTTAGAGTTTTCTTTGTCAAAGTCATTTCATTGTTTTCCAAAAATAGTTTTCCACCTGCACAAAAATTGCAAAGTTCTCCTGTACAACTGCTTAAATGCATATTGCCTATTGTTCTTTGTTTTTCAAAAGCCACCGGGTGGTGATGGCACCAGTGTGAGGGCTTTAATTATTTAATTATTATTATTACTGATTGCAGAAACAAAGATGAATTAAAAACACTTTATCCCTGTTGAGTATGCGGGGAAACATCACTTTATTCTTTCCAGATCTGTGAGTTAATTTGACAGCACATGGGGTGTTTTGGAGTCTCCTCTGTTAGAAAGGTACCCTAGGGCAAGCCAGCTGGATTGTGGATGTTTATAGATTTGGCTGCATCTTTGTATTGGGTGTCATCTGTCTGCACACTCCGCTGCTGCATCGCTATTTTTTTGTCCTCCTGACATCATGTGGTCGAGCAGTCTGTGCCTGGCAGGGTTTGTCTGCCATCAAACCAGTAAGCTCCTAATCCAGCATGGCACCGGTCCCGACGCCGGCACCCTGGGCACCGCAGCACCACGGGGAACCACGGGCCACAGAGAGTGTCCCCACTTCCACTGTGGGAATGTCACTTCAATTGCATGTTCCACACAAGATCCACACTTCTACAGATTTGGGCATCTCTCTGCCTGTTTGCCGGCAGATTGACTCAGCACTAATGCAAATCCACAGGGGGAAGTGACAGGGACACACACACATGCATGGATGTTTACTGCCCCTCAAATCTGCTGTGAATATTAATTGTGAAAGACACAATGATTCCACCCAAAGAGATCTACAGTTTCGCATGGCCAGACGGGGCTGACAAGGTTGCTAGGGTTTTCAGAAAAGCACATGATGATAAGTGCATATGTTGATTCTCAGACTTCAGGAGGGGACCAGCAGGCTCCATTTAGCCTTGAGAGAACATACAGACACACTGACCATGATGGGCTGTTTTTCTGTCTCTTTTTCTATGACACTTTCTACACTGGACTCTCAGTGGATAAAACAGTACCAGGACTGGTGACCTTCTCTTTTGCTCAGGGCTGGATATGACTGATGAAGAGATAGACAGAGAAAAAAGTGTCAGACAGGTTGGTCACCACCAGGATGAGAACTCTGGCAAGGGCTGTGGGTCATGAAGAATCCTCCACCTATTCCATGCCACCATCAGCCTACTGAGACCCTGCAGCTGCCTCTGTGGCACAAGACCAAGACCTGAGGAAGAAAATGAATATAAAAGACAGTGAGAGCAAGTAAACAAGAGAATGAGAGTGAGAGAGAGAGAGAAATTAATCGCAAAAAAATGATACCTATTGTTAATATGAAATCCGTGGCCAGAGATGGCGATGAGGATAAAATGTGTGCATACATTCCTATGCTTGTGAGTCAGCCTAGGTAGGCATGTTCTGTAGCGTGTCTTAGACCCCCTACTAAATATATTGAATATCCACCAACTGCTCCAGGAGTTAACAGCTCATCTGCACATTATATAGACCTGTGCTTTTACATTCATGCTAAAAACATTTGACCAAACTCAGTCATATTATTTTAGTATATTTGTGATTTTTTTAATAAAATAAATAATTAATAATTATCCTTCAAAAAGTTTATTTTTTCTTACAGTTATAAGAAAGCGTGTCTGAATTTTGAAAAAAAAGGTTATTCGTATAATATTTATATACATGCAATTTCAAAATGTGTAGTAATGTACAATTTTAAATTTATGCTAAAGATCTATTTTATGTAACAGCATAGTTAAAATCAAAAGTTAATTTTAAAGCTAAGAGAGTTGACCAAAAATGCCTTCCGGCAATATTTACCATGTAACAAAAATACAACAAGTTGGAACAAATAACTTCAGAAAGTTATCCTTCTCCAAATTTTCTATCTTATCTGTTCCTTGTCCTTGTAAAATCTTTGTTATTTAATTAACCCTCATTTTTTATTTGGCAACTGACAAACCCCAAGGCAATTTTAATAGCTCAAATAACACACTGTACTTGTTGTATCAGTGTTGTATCAGGTTGATACTTTCTGACTTTCCCTGACTTTATAAAATATATAATGAGAATGTAATAATTAAGCTAGATAGCATACTAAATGACCTCCATAATAAAGTTACCTTACTTCTTTATTGTCTATAATTTTTCAAACGGTAATTGGCCCCAAACTGAAACTAACATATTTTCATAAAAAATGTACATTAATATTTCATAATACAACAGGGGGTTAAACCACTTATCTGCCTGTTGGGTTTTAAGTTAGAGGAACATGTTAGAAAAAATTAAAAATAATCTGAAGGGAAACATCTTTCATTCTTTTTACATTTGTGTTCTTTAAAATAAACAAAATAAATTAAAGTTATTTAGGAATTATTATTATATTTAAATTCTGAAGAGGGACATTTCGTTCTGTAAATATTTTATTTTGCTTTTATTCATTTTTACTACACATTTGTAATAGATCAATAGTACACTATTTCAATATATTGCAAAGTACATAAATATTTTATGTAAAATGATATGTAAAGCTGCTTTGAAGCAATGTAACATTGTAAAAACCACTATATAACTATATACGTTTTGTGTAAATTCATTTTTTAGTCCTTGACATATCTATAAATCTCACAGTCTCAGACATCATGCCCATGGACCTTTGGCTGAAGAGCACACTTAACTGGAAACACTTCAGCAAATTCGAAGTCATCCTCTGATTGGTTGAATTCGAATCCGTCTGATCGAACCAGAAGGCTGTCGCTGTTAAATCTGTGACTATGAGCATTCATCAAGATTGACTAATCTCAATTATGGGGCAATCTGGGGTCAATCTGAAGGTCTGGCTATGTGACACTATGCATCTTATAATACTATGGTTCAGCTCTCAGGTCCACTAGGTTACTCTAAAACATGCCATGCGTCCTGATGATCCTCTATGAGTCAGAACCAAACGCTAAGCCAGAGTAATACTTTGCCTATTCAAAACAATTACATTATGTCAAATAACATGTCGGAGCTGTTGATAAAAATAACCTGTTTAAAAGGACTTCCCAAGGTCTCCTGACAGGTAACATAAACATACTCATGATTAAATTTGGATATCTATGGTGGTATCTAATGTCCTTAGAGTACGTGTGTATTGATGTATAACCATAACAATGATTACATTGAAAGACATAAGCCTTAAAACCATTAAACTATCACATATTATTCTGTAATTATAATTAGCCTCCTGGTGGAAGTTACATGATCTCATATCAGGTACATGGAATAGAATGCCAATGGAAGAATTTGATAAATATATTTTAACATTTTATTTATTTATTTATTTTGCAATCAGTAGACAAAAATGCACAATTGTTTTCTGAATCATATAAAATCCTTCATCAATATCAGTATTTTATAGAGCAGAAGTTACACATTGATTGCACACTGATGTGGTATAATGAAGAACAAGATTTCAAATATTATGTACAACTATTGTACGTCTATTTATATCTTAAACTCGCTAAACACGTTATGTTTTAGACGTTAAGTTTTACATAACAGCGTTTTGAAGAGACTTTAATTTTGACATTCTGATCCAAACTTTTATTTTGAATTTGCTTTTTGTTATAGCCAGAGCCGCGTAAAGGCAAGCCTGCAATTATGTCCTTTATTATGTGAATTTATGTGAACGGTATTTTTACTGTAGGTTGGCACTATGATTATATAAATGTGGTATTGTCAGCTAATCTGGTACATTACGTGTTCAAAGTTGACTGTTATACGTTCTTCAATGGTAGATTAACTGAGTCTGCTATCTTCCCCATATTGATAGAATCTCTGGTTATAGTTTGATCACGACATGTTCAAGTATGATTGTTTAATTTTGTAAAGAAACGTTTTATTTACTAGTTTACCGTAATTAGTCATTTGAAGTTTATCTGTAGTACTATCTACTAGTTTATCTGTACTACATCTTTATCTGTAGTTTATAATGCAAAGTAATGTCTGGGTATTGCAGTTTGTTGCCCTTTGACATATATTTTATTAAAAATCACATTAGGCCTATTTATTATGTTTATTTATTATAACAGGTCATTACATCATAAACATTGTCAACAAAGTCTAAACATGGTATTCAAATTGCCTGTAGCCCTGTAACCGAGGGAAAATTCTCACCAGACATTTTGACAGGTTAAGGAAACTAGCAGTATTAATATACTCCATTTTATTATAAAATAGCAAACTTTTAAACACAATTTTACATGCTCAATGACCCCTTCATGCAGAAATTATGTATAAAAACATTGCACGCATGTAAGCATTTTAGGGTTAACTACAATTATTATAAAGTGTTTAAGTTAAAGTTTCAGTATTTTTTTATGCACAGATGTTAGTGATATTCAGTTGAGACTTATTGATCACAGAATTAAGTATGCATAGTATGCATGAATTTGAGGTATGCATGGTTTTATCATATAACTTTTATTTTGAAAGTAATAAAATAAATGACAACGCTTTAATTAAAATCTATATATTTATGCCTATATTTCATGACATGTCTATGTGTAATCAATGAGAGCAGGTTGTAGAGTTTATGATGTAAGGGAACACTATGAACATTATTAACAGCAGAAGTGTTTGTTGTTCCTCAGCAGAAGCGTCCTTTTAGGGAATGCCATCAGCTTGAAAAGCTGAATACGATGATCTGCCACAGAGCAATGAGAGTATGCACCAGCAACTGTGTGATGCTCTCATGTTGTAAGGCTCATTAGTTATAAACGTATAATTATAATGAAGTATTAGTAACAATATCAAAAGAAAATTACAATTATTTTTATGTAACAGGAGATGCGAAGTTGTGTATAGTCGATTATTTAAACGTACCTGTGTTATTGATAAAATTCATTTCTAATTTAAACAGGCAATACTATTTAGTGTGATCAAATTATGACATCTTCTGTAACTATTAAATAGTATATAAATATTGTGAAATACAAATATATTTTTACATCAGTTACACCTACATAAGCCTTAAATGTCTGACATATTTGCAGAAACTATGTTCTATATAACTATATTCTATAAACTATAGAGAGAGAGAGCATTCAAAGTGTTAGTGCTTTACATGCAAGAATATATGCTCTGCATCTGTGATCTAATGTTCGTATGGCACATCTGATTGCTGATCATCAAGTTGCTCTTCTGTGTGTGGATAATATTCTTGCAAAGATTAATTAAACAATATTTCAGACTACAGTAAGCATGATGCAAAGTGTGTTTTACTGTAGCTTGTTTAAGGTGCTGCATTGACCTTAAACTGCATTGGGTCATAACATTGACTTTTCCAATCAATAAAGTCATCTGGTAGACATCAAACATGACTCTAATCACAGAACTTCTCAAGTCTAAAGTGAACTAAACTTGATTAAATGCTGTCTGATGCATAATAACATTTGCACTCAAAAGGGCTGAACACGTGAATTTCAAGGGGAGGACAGCTTTTCAGTTCAAAGCATAAAGGAGTTCCATGTTTTATCCATGTAATATTCTCCAAATGCTATGCAGATTTCATACATAAAGTGGGATTTTTTGCATATGGTTTAAAAATATAAAATGTCAACTAACTAAGGTCCACCCAGTAAAATTCTAGGCCCTTAGACATAATTTTACTAACTAACTAAACTAGACTTGGATCAGTAAGCCAAGAAACCTTCAACACTCAAGAAAACACAAAGCAACATGCTAACAGCCGCATGCCTTAGTAACCACACACCTAAATGCCTTAGAGCAGCAAAAAGTCTTGTTAATGCTCTCTTCAATATCTAGAGATTTGTCTGTCAGTTTGATTTAAGGCTAATAAAGAGCTAAAGAAACAGTTGAACAGGGGTAGTTTGTCAATGGATCTCTCTGACCATTGTGTTCCCATTGGCATATGAATTTGCCTTGAGTGTGAGACATTTTTAGCTTCAGATATTTTGGGTTTAGCATGTTATCCAGTCGGTTGTCTCCATGCCAAATCCAAGTCAGTCATTGGCAGCTAATGATTACTGACACAGCAGAGACATGCCCCTCTATCGCCAGCAAAGCTCCTTTCATCTGCACATGTTTTCTTCTGCAATTCTGCTTGAGAAAAGTAAATAAACAGAAGATATTAGAAAGGTCAAATAAAAAATCCCAAGAGTGTGATTATGACCATTTGATAATATTTAATATTTCTGTCACTGAATTTAAATGTTTGTGCTAGAAATTACATTATTGTGTCTGGGATGTAATACACCTTCAATTACAGTGATGTAGTGTTAGTATGGCTGATGCATAATATATGTCCTCGTCAGCTCTTATTTTTAAATCCCAGAATTGAACAGCATGCACATGGACTGCCCACAGACTGCCCGAGGCAAATTTGCATCCAAAACTGGAAAGCAAGCAAACAAGACATTATTTTTAGTTTAGTATTTTTTTTTTAGTTTTGATAAGTCTGTAGTCAGTCGGCACCAGGGCTGGCCATAGCTTAGAGCAAGAACTAGCTACTTAAAAGCTGTATGACGTTTCTAGCCTATTGGAGGGCCACAATACCAGGGGTCAACATATAGCAGCGTTGTGTGTCAGTGTCAAGACTGATGTTGTTTGGAACAAAGACTCTTAGTGCCAATGCATGCTAACCCTGGAGAAAACCTCCCTCCTTTTCCAGTGTCTCACACAGGAAACAACATTTGAAACGATCATTTCCTCTCTGAGTTGCTTACAATAGAAAATCTTAAATCTTAAAACCACTGTAGTTTATCAGAGCATGTCCCAACACACCAGTGGCACAGGAATGTGAGCTTGTTCTTCATCTACTCTCTAGCAGTTTCACAGGGTTCTTCCTGTTTTTGAGGGAACATGGTGATCCAGCAGGGAAGCTGAGCACCCTGCCAACATAAATCGTAACGAAAAAGAATTCAAGACCTTAGCAATGAGAGAAGACTCTAGAGAAAAGGTCAAGAAAATGTTTGATCTTAGGAAGGTGGACATTTACTCAAACACAGGGACATCCATTAACAGCTACTGTCATTCACTTCACCTCCAAGCATAGCGGAATCACTATAGGACACACATTTTTATGCTAGTCCTATTATGCTTGTGTGGTGCTTGTGTAAGCCATGTATGCTGTTCATTATAAGGGTTTTGAGCTCGCTGAGTTCTCTTACTCTATTGTGTTTCTCTATAGCAATAGAAATTACGAGCTTCTCCAAGTGAAAAGAGCAGTGAGAGGTTTTGGGCTACCACCAGCTTAATAACTTAGCATTACTGCACCGCAGGGTTTTTTAAGTTCACAGTGAAACAGGTGGCAAAATGAATGAATTCTTTGGCAGTGGCCAACATTCACCCTGAGAGCGCATAAAAGGAAAGAAGAGCTCTTGCTGGGGATGTTTGGGTGTCATAGGGATTAGGAATATGGCTGCATCCCAATTCCTATACTTACATGATGCACTGAAAGTGTGTACTTCACTGACAATGAGAGATCACATTTGTATGTGGTGGCACAGTACACCAGTGTTAGGACATACTAACACTTCATAAAATTGTGTCTTGATACTACAGGAGATGTTTATTTAATTGGAACAGGAATTTTAGGCAGAACATATTGAAGCAATATTTTTAACCATGCTTTACTAACAAATTTTAAGTTGCCAGTCAGTGGCAGATGGTATAAGGGGAGGACATTTACAAACAATTTTATTAGACAAAATTGGTGTTGAGTTAAATTGGCTAGGAATGACAAATTGGTCAGTGTTTTTGTACTGTAATGACCTCAAAAATAAAACAGCATAAAGAGTTGTGGGTACTATTAGCTGATAAAAGTGTACATAAATGCACACGTACTGCATTTGTTGTGTTTTTGATAGAACTGGTGGTATAAAGAAGTATTTTTGCTGAACAAAACAAAAGCCATGATCCTTCACCCTGCCAAGTCAAAAGTAATAAGAGCACAAATAACCTCAGTTTCCTCAGTCAATCACGCTGCTGAACAATAGGCAGCCCAGGTGGTAAATGCCTTGTCAGAGTGCTGTGGTCTCAAGGTTAAGGAATGTCTAGATCAGAAGCAAAATACTTTGTGTGGAATGGAATGGATCCCCATTCCAGCAGGCAATAATTGGACTATATTTGCACCAGGATTTCTTGAAATCCTAAATCCTCCTAACATTCCAACAGTGACATGCAGTTAAATGTGCTATTTATATAATTACTTGGGTAATTTCTCTGGGCATCAAACTCTGTGAATATGATTCTGTGATTCTGTAATGACTCTGATATGAGTCTGTAATTTGCCTTTTTTATTATTTACTCACTCTGTCAGTTAGTCATGTCTTTATATTAGCCCATGAATGTGGGTACAACAGATTAAAAGATTTTGAGAATAAATTTGTAACTTACAAATTAAGTTTGATTTCTAGGCATGGACTGATTTCACGAGAGTAAAGTTTTAAGTCATAGCATTATGAAAAAACAAAAGGAACTTGTAATTTAAGTTATTTCATAGTGGGATTACTAGTGTAGCTGGGGTTAATTTTGCATTGTTACAAGCCTTTATCAATAAAATTTATTGCACTTGTTTTATGTTCACACAGTCTTGTTATTTGCCTTTAAGCAATTCTAAGTCCAGAGCAGTAAATGTTATATTTGTGTTACCTTACACAGGTCTTGTCGGACTCAATCCCTGGTCTCTAGAGACAGAGAGTGCTAGCTTCTCCAGTGGTCTCATTCTTATTACACACATGCCATCTCTATTTCCTCATTAACTGTGTTCAAAAGAAACTATGCACTAACAAC
Source organism: Chromobotia macracanthus (assembly GCA_036877525.1). Lineage (NCBI taxonomy): Eukaryota > Metazoa > Chordata > Actinopteri > Cypriniformes > Botiidae > Chromobotia > Chromobotia macracanthus. Next base: position 5,945,721 of record JAZGTH010000081.1, read on the forward strand.
TTTACATGGCGCTGACTTTACTCTCAGCCTCATGACAAACATCAGATTTGTGTGTTCTGTGTTTAAACACATTGAACTATTTTGAAAACAGCCCTCATGGGGCTCTAGAATCATTGGTTGCACATATTTGGCTTGAGCATAATTTAGCTCTTTATTGTTGACAATTTTAACAGAATTTAATTCATTTTACATATTTTTTATGAAATTAAAATCAGTTTGAAGATGGGGCTAATGTAACAGGTAACAGACTATCTTTAGGACAGCTGGCTTTCATCAGACTCTGTTTAGCTGATGTAATGTCTACATCTGAATCTAGCTCAAAGTCAGTTCAGTCATGATAAACATACATAAAAATGTTTTTTTAGGAATGTTGTCATTTGTGAGGTAACTTTGATTTTTTAATCGAAGTGTTTTAGGTCAAACACAAAACTCCCTAATGAATTAAAAAGCATTTAAAAAAACTAAACACAAATAAATACATCACCACATGACCACATTTAGATATCAACAATCTACTGGGTGATCATAAACTTGGCCCATCCAGTCCAGGTGATGGTAATGTGAAAGCCAGATAGGTACTTATATTGTTAGTTATTCTGATGTTTAGGAATATAAGAATATCAATATAATTCACCAAACTGTGTGTACCATCTGCTGATTTTCTTATCCTTCTAAATGGAGTTTATATAATAAAGTTTTGGAAGAGCATGATCATGTAGTCCAACCAATCATTTGCACAAAAAAGTATATATAGATGTCCCATGACAGTTTTTGCACCAACCCCCATCCCAGCCACCCCATTGCCTTACTTTTCACCGGTATTGACCTTAATCAAGGATGGAGGAAATACTCTGGCTTCAGTCCAAATTCAAAGCTTGGAGCCTCCCCCCCGGACATGCCAAAAATGCATTTGTTATAACTGATTACATTGTAGTGCGAACCTGTGATATAAACATTAGAAATGCTGTTTGTGTGATTGTTTTAGTAAAGATCACTTCATGATCATTTCAGTGATCATTTGTAAAATTTGTGTTGAACATTTTAGCCTGGATGATTGTTGTGAATCACAGTGTAACACAGGTTTGGTGAGAGGCTTTAGGTGACAAAATAATAAGCCAAAATAATAATAATAAGCAATTAATAAGCCACAGTAATAATAATATTAACATTATTATGAATTGAAATTATATATATATATATATATATATATATATATATATATATATATATATATATATATATATATATATATATACATAGCATTATTATACTATTGTAATATATATTATTAACCTTATTATCCTTATTATAATTATTAGCAGTCAAGCCCTTGTATCTGTTAGTTTTCTTGTTATTCTTGTTATTCCTCCGCCATGGGAGTCTATGGCAGCCCATAGAACACTACATAGGAAAGATATGAAATTTGGCTCACAGAGGACAGTATGAAATGTTACCATAGCAAACTTGGAGTATCTACCTCAAACCCTCTGGTGCCACCAACAGTTCAAAGTTTCACTCATATTTATGCTCATAACTTATGACATCATGTAAAATTTTCCACCATCTTGAATTTTCTGAGAAACCAATTTTTTCTGACTCTTCTTACAGCATTTGTCCAATTTGAACAAAATTTGGTATGTAGCATCTAGAGAAAACCCTGACAAAAAGTATGGAATTTGTGTCAATGCCACTTACCGTTCTCGTATTCTGCGTTTACAAATTTTACTCTAAACACACAAGAATATATATGAGGCTGCATTTTTGGAAATGCTTTGGTGTACTGACACGAAACTTGATACATGTCATAATTTCATCACAGTGCCACCTACTGGTCCAGAGTTATTAATATTTGCTATTTTTTGCCACTTTGGTCTAACAGTGGTCTCTTTAGATTCCTTGAGGCAAACTATTCCCAATGTTTCATAGTCAGCTATTTTGGGCGTCGACCATTTTGAATTTTGTTGAATTTTGTTGTAAAATGTATTGTATTCAACAAACGCAATTGCATATCATTATGAAACTTGGCATGGTTCATCATCACTGTAATCTGAGGTGACCTGCAATGGTTTGGGCCTAGTGGTTAAAAGATATAAAAAAATTATGAAACTGCTTATAACACATAACTGAAAGAACATATTGTCTGAGATGTCCACAAATATTTCTCTTAGTACCGTTGATGGGCTTGTCCCCATAATTGCTGCTTGCAACTATATTTAAATTCTATATTTATTTACGTATTATTGCTTATTGCTTACATAAAATAAGGCACTTCATTTAATATATAGTTCAAAACAGTCCCTGTTTTGCATTTTTCAGTCACCGCCTTTCTAATTATCAGCGAAAATGAATAAATACATTTCTCCTATGGTCTACTAGATTTATTGTGGAATGATCCCCCATATAAATCCTGCTTCATTAAAGTATAGTTACTTTGAAACCAGTGAATTGGAGATCTTCAGTCCTCTTGGCCTGCAGATTAAAGTTTGAGAGGGAGCTGGACTGGGGTTACAGCACCTGCTGCTCTATCCTGGCCAACTCAAACACATTATTTGGCCTGCATAGCTACTTAATGGCTTCTTTGGGGAGCTGGAAGAGCACAGCTACGGTAAGTTCACCTCATGTCCTGTGACAGGAAGTGCCCTGCACACGCATGATTTGGTACATCATACAAATCAAATGTGGGCTGATGGTCAATGAAGGCACAAGAGCAAACACAGTTCTACTTCTGAAACTTTGGAACTGTTGACTACACTCCACCAAAATATGATGCTGTCAAATATAAACAAAGGTTCACAATGGCATATAATAACATGTTTCATTTACACCACACACACACACACACACTAGAAGTTTAACAATACATTAATATTGATTGATGTATCGAACAAATGTCTAACAATACATGGATGCCACACATATAATGTCGATATGTACTCTTCACATCTTCACATTAACGTGAAGTCTGCTATGCATTTTCACCAGAGCGTATTTTCATTTCCTCACTATACTGTCTGTTTGCCTGTGCGTCACATGCAATGCAACAAAACGGTGGTAGCAGCGAAACTACAGACAGATTTTGTGTCTGCTGTTGGACGCAAATCATGGGTATGGAAATATTTTGTATTTGGGAAAATAGATGGGCAGACAAGAAAACCCATGGAATTTTTCTAAACATTGCCAGTGCCAGGTGAAATACTCGGGAAATACGACAAACTTGTCAGTGCATTTAAAAAGAAAACATGGAATTGAAGAAAGCACTTTGACTGACGAAATACAGTCACCTCAAATCATGTGCCTATTATTTTTCTTTATTTAAAAAATATAAACGAAAGCATTTTTTTGGAAATGTCCCAGTTGGGATACTGGATGCGCAATTATTAAAGAGATTAATTAAACATTCATGTTATGTATTTTTGTTGAATTTGTGAGCATTGTGAGAATAAAAATGTAACTGGTTGTGAAAACAATATCTACATATCAAAAACATTGATCAATATACCCCCCAAATGAATCGAAATGTCATCATATCACTGATTTTTTTAAGGTATTGGCAAATATCGAATCGCTGGATGGGAGAAGCGATATCATATCATATCATGGAGAGATGTCTGATTTACACCCCTAAACCACACATAGACACACACGCACCTGGTAATGTTATACAGAGCCCCCAATCTTCTTGATTTGACTGTTAGGTAGCATATGCTCTCCACCAAGTATAAGGAGTGGTTTGCATTGGCTAGGCATCAATACAGAGCAGTGAACAAATCATCACTAAGAAAAACAGAATACCTCTGTTTGGGGACTTGGCCCTGATCTCTCTGGCTCAGTCACACTTCAGCAAGGCAGGTCCATTTTCCATGTGAGTAGTAAGTGACTACATCTGCAATTCCTTTTCAAGGGGAAAAAAAAAAAAAAATCTTGACATAACGTTGCCTCACTTAAGTGTCTTGCAACATGTATAAACTGAACTAAAGGGCAGCATTCAGAGTTTCCTCAACAGTTAATGTTAATGTTAGTAAGCAGGATGACCTTTATGAACAGAAACATCATTGTCATCTCTCTTCTGGTTTTCACTGGCCTTCATGCCCTTTATTTAGTGGCATTAGTAGAGGCTGACAGGAGTGCCACACACAGCCAGCAAAAAAAATCACGACTGACTGGATTATACATTGATCAAACACAACTGAAAAATTTGAAGCCTTAAAGTGCTATAGCTTGCTTACAGAACGAAAAACAGCGGCTGTTTTTATTAGTCCTGCAAAGCCATCAGGGAAAGACATTCAATATCTTCTCACTATTTGTTACATCAGCATTCTATCTCTGTGAGAGAGAAATGTCTCAGTGGTTTTGTCTCCATACAACAGAGGTCAATGGCTGCCACTGTTCTTTGGTTACAAACATATCTACTTTTGTGTTCCTTAGAAGTTAAAGCATACAGGTTTGGAAAGACATGAGGCTTAGTAAATGATGGAAGAGTTTTAATTTTTGGGTGAACTATCACTTTAATTTTAAGTCCTGTGCATATATATTAAATTAATATATATATATATATATATATATATATATATATATATATATATATATATATATATATATATATATATTATTAAACATATATTGTTTGAATATTTCAGTTGGATGGTTATTTTTAGTTAAAGAGACATATAACTGCAAAGTTTGAACCTCTCATTTTAGAGAAGAGAGCAATAGGAACAATTGTTGTATGTTTATTGTAGTGGGGGCCCAGAAGGGGGAACACATCCAGGAAAAACCACATGCGAAATGTACAGTACTGTGCAAAAGTCTTAGGCACATTAGTATTTTCATACCCAAAAATGGTTTTAAGCAAGTTATTTATATCTTTTGTTGTAGTGTCAGTAGGAATTATATGTTTACATTTCCGAACATTCTTTTTGCCATTAATTGTAATAATCCAGTGAGATTTTTGTTGGACAAAGAGACTGACAACAGCCAGTGCTCCACAGAGAGATCTGATCTCACAATCATCGAGTCTGTCTGGGATTACATTATGAACCAACAGGAAAAACTGAGACAGGCTAAATCCAGAAGAACTGTGGCAGCGTCTCCAAGACACTTGAAGAAACCTAATTAAAAGGAAATTAAAAGGAAAGCAAAAGCAAAGACAGGTAACGAGGGCAGGCATGTGAGGGGAATGAACCAATGATGGGATGATAAACAAGGTAACAAGAGAGCAGGGTCAAGACACAAGACAGGAGAGCACATTGCAAAGTAAACAAACAATGGCCACATGTTTCCACGATGCTTGATAGGCAGCCAGTGAAGTGTTGACAGAACTGAACTAATATGATCATACATGTTCGTTCTCGTAAGAACTCTGGCTGCTGCATTTTAAACCAACTGGAATTTTTGTATTATTTTGTATGCAGGGCAGCCACCCAGTAGGGCGTCATTATTGTAATAATCAAGTCTTGATGTCATGAATGCCTGAATTCATTTTTTTCATGTTTGACAAAGAGAGCATGTCTTAATTTTACAAATTTTGGAAAAAAGAATACCCAGCTTCTTAGGTAATGAAGCAGGCTTTATAGAGCATCCATCAAGAGTAAGATGTCTTACCCAATGTTACATCTGCCCAATGTTAAGTCTATGGGATTTTCTTTCAGTGTAAGTCTATGGGCCGGTTGCTCGGGTACTGTTGCTAGGGCATGGCTATGAAGTTGTAATTACACTATTTGTTGTTGCTTGCTAAGTCGAGCGAAATGAGCCCATCCCCATGTCTTTACGAAATTCTGATGACGTCACAAAATGTCACAAAAAAGGCCAATGTTCAGTCTACAGAATTTTTTTCCCCACATTTTTCATACGCCCAAACACAAATTGTACACCCGATCACTAATAAAAGTCATAGCACACCTCTCCTCAATAAGCCTGATAATTGCCATTCATGGGTCTACAACAGACAGTGTAGGACGACTTATGTACCAAGGTTTTGTCCAGAAAAAAAGAAATAGTATGCAAGAGTAATAGTAATGGTTTGCTTCACAAGCACCACTAATAAACAACGAAAGACAGAGAGAGAGATTGCTTTGTGTGAATGATTTAACACCACATACAGGTATACAAAGATACAGAGCAACAGAGCTGACACAACAAAACAGTAAAGCCATTGCAGGTGCAATTAAAAAAGAACAAGCAGCAATGCCAACTTTTGGTAAGAAATGTGAAATGTGAAAAGGCAAATCACTTTGTAGCTAAACATAGAGCACAACAGAGACAAAGAACCCATAAATCAGTACCAAAAATAACTGAACATGACAGTGATAAGTATGAGGACATTCTCACTGTTGCTGTATTAAACCCAAAAACTGTAATTATGTAATGTAATTCCTATCAATCTTCTAAGCCTAGATATAAAACTGATGGGATACTAAGAATGTGCTAGTAATGTACAACCAAAGGGAGACCACTAGGAAACCCAATAAATCACAAACTGTACAGGCTGGAATTATGATGGTGGATAATAACTGTACTGTCCCTCTAACTGGTAAGAGAATAAAGTGAAGTGCATTACGAGAACATTGTTGCAACAGACAGCATAGTCACCCCAGAAAAATGCATTTTAAAAGAAAAGTCCACCCAAAAATGATATTTTGCCCATAAATTACTCAGCCTCAACGCATTCTAGAAGGATATGGCTTTCTTCTTTCAGCCAAACACAAAGTTATATTAAATCGTATCCTGGCTCTTCCCAGTTTTGAATGGCAGTGAGTGGTACTCATTTTTTGAAGCTCCAAAAAGCACATCCATCCATATAACCCCAGAGGCTGATAAATGTCTTCTGAAGTAAAACGATACGTTTGTGAAAAACACAATTACTATTTTGAGCATATTTAGTGATCTAAACTGTATGTTTCAATGTAAACATAGTTGTAGTTAAGACTGCAATGAACATGGCAGCACGCTGGCTCCATGTCAATAACACAGAATCTTATTGGTTAATTAGTGACTCATTGTTTTAAAGTTCTCTGAATATTAAATACATTAAAGCAGGGGTGTCCCATTCTGCTCCTGGAGGGCCAGTGCAGTTTTTTGCTCCAACCCTAATCAAACACACCTGAACCACCTAATCAAGGTCTTACTTGGTAGATTAGAATCTTTTAGGCAGGTGTGTTAAGACAAGCTGGAGCTTAACTATGCAGAACACAGGTCCTTCAGGACCGCGTTTGCACATCCTTGCATATATGAGCGTATAGGATGCTCAGGGGGTTCAGGTTTAGTGCAGCAAAGATGAAGATGTGTGTTTCTGGTAAGAGAAACAGAAGAGGGAATCCCAGTTTAACCTAATTAAAGGAGATTAGTATGTTATTAGTATGTTATTTCACAAAGGTGTGTGTGGTCTATAATAAACAGAAAATAAACAAGGAAAACAATTGTAAATGTATCAGTAAATTGACAAACATTCAAGTATTAAGTAATATGTATTAACATTTCAAACAACAGTGAACAAACCGGGTGATATAAAACTAATAAGTGAACATAATATTCTATATTTTAATAGAAATGCACTTATTTTCAACCTTACAGTCCAATGAAACACATCTTTGTGATGCAATTTAAACTGCATTCAATTTACAGGCAAATATAGACATTCAGAGTGATAATATTAATTACAAAGGCAAAATATATGTAAAAACTCACCCACAGTCACACAAGAGAAAACATACAAAGTTGGATAAACAGTCCAGCCAGCCTGATTTGTAACCTGCTCCTGCCAAGTCAGCATGTCCGCACCTGACTAAGCTATGTGTGCCACAGGCCAATTATGGCACATGGTAAGGGCTTTCTCACACTGCGTTTAAGGAATAGCTTACCAAAAAATAAAAATTCTCTCTCATGATCCCAACATTTTTGTCTGGGTCTTGCCTGATTTTTGAAGTCCCACCTTTTACGTCCGGGCATTATGTTAGGATCCTGACTCCCTGCCATAGTCTTGGTTCTTGTCCCTTGGGGTCAGGATTTAGACACTGTGTAGTCTCTGTGGTTATGGGCTCTCTTGTGTGTAGTTTTCTGTTAAGGGAAATGATTGATGATCATTGTTTGCCATCTGGTTTTCTGTCCTGTGTTCATTGTGGAAGAACATGGCTCTTGTTTGTTTTCTGTGTGCCATGTGCTCTTCTGTCATTTTCAGTGTGACAGTATTTCCAGTGACCAACTACTGACCTGGCATACATAATACTTTGTTTTTAGTCATTTTCATGTATCTGTGAGAACAGAATCACTTTTACATCATTGTCATGTCTATGCAAAACATTTTAAAAATGCAGAGAAAACTTTTCTGTTTTAGTACATCGTTGTTGTGAAAGTCATTTGTATTGTTTTCTCTTTAGGTATCAACATTCCTCTGTCCAGTTTGTGTTTGATTTTATTAAATAAAGCTCGTTTTAGATGCTCAGCATCTGGCTTACTATCTCCATACCTGAGTCTCAACAATTACTCATGTCATCCCAGATGTATATGACTCAAACTGTCAGTATATGTAACAAACACATATTACCACCCAAGTATGGTGACACATCGATAATTTAAAATCTTATGGGTTCTTGTATGCCTTATGAATAGTTTGATATTTAGTCACAAGACATGAATGAAAATGCTAAAGTTGTTTCAAATTTGCATAGTTGCATACACCTATCGTTTGCCTTAGAAGACATTTATAAATATTCTAAAAGATTAGAACTACTGGCTTGTAGTTGTAAGTACACACAAGACACACAGTTGATTCCATAAGAATACAATGTTAGCATGCTAATAAACTAATAATGCAACATTCTAAAAAGCAAAAATGCATAGATATTAGGTAAAATAGTACTAAGCAAACCCTTGTTGTGAAGAATTCTGAAATTGCCTTCAAGATAGGCAGCTCACTAGGAACAAAACTTCAGTTTAGAGCATAGTTGCCAAGCAAGTCAACTAACCAAGAATTCACAGCATGCAGTGTGAACAAAGTTACCAATCCAAACACTCCCTGAAGTGTGTGTGAGAGTGGTTGTCTAGACACAGGTGTTGATCTTTTAAGAATTCCTTGTATCCCAGACGGGAGAGGAAAACTGATCATTCCAGCAGATTTCCAGCAGAATTCTGGCTAGAGATTACATTCTCAGCAGAAGAGATCCCATAAAACTCCAATATAATACTGATAGCCCTAGCAACATCTCAGTGTTGTGACTGTCCATTCCAGATAAAAGCATGTCTGAGATTGTTTCCATAACAATTGGTTGGCTGCTGTGCTGGATTTTCCCATGATGACTTTTATAGCAGTTTGTCAGCATTTGTTTATAGCAAACGGTCACTTCCTTCAGCCCTAAACTACAATGAGATGGCACTTTCATTTTCTTTGTACAAATATATTTATCCAATGTTCATTTATTGTATAGGTTTAGATATTGTTATGTCATACATGAAACCATCAGGAACTAACATCTTACTAGGTGTTGATAAATATTTTAAAAGTTTAGTTTCAACACACCTGCCTACAAGATTCTAATCTACCAATTAAGACCTTGATTAGGTGGTTTAGGTGTGTTTGATTATGGTTGAAGCTGAACTCTGCAGGACACGAACCCTCCAGGTTCAACTTTTGCCACCCATGTTTTAAAGGATATCCTGCAGTATGAGGCAGTGAGGCCACAAAAGCTCATAAAACTACATGAAATCTACATAAATCTGACAAACTTACTAGTCTGCCTGACATACTCATAGATGTGTTGTCAGGATTTACTCATTATTGGATTTTTAAATACATGTCTCTGTTACATGTTACAGGTACTTACTATAGTAATAACAGTTAATTATGCATAATTACATGCAACTAACCCAAACTCTAATCCTAACCCCAATCCAATAGTACGTACATGTTGCTAATTAATATTACTGAGTTCTTAAATGAAAAATAAAGTGTAAGCAAACATTGCAATAATGTGCTGGAACTATGGAAAATCAGCTGACATTTGTGGTATTATTTCATGCTTTTAGCATGACTGTGTGCTTTATTTAGTACTTTTTCACACATTTAATTAATTAACATCCCCTTTCAACCTAGTATTACTTTAGGTAATTAAGTAAATAACTATCATGTCCTTTATATAATCGGTGGCATCAGTATTACTATTGCTCATAACTCACAATAATTTAACAACCAAACATACAATTTCCGACTAGTGAATGTTAAGAACAAACATGGTAAACAAACTATAGATTTTCACTATAGAGGGGTCTAAGCCCCTTTTAAAGACCAGATTATATAGACTGGGGGTGGACTCTTTAAGCAATGACAAAGCATCCACTCAAAACCTTTCAGAATTGTAACTGTAAGTTTTGCATGGGGAAGCACTGCTCACATCAGTTTCAGAATCTTGGTTATACATCAGTGTTCAACATCATTGTGCTGAATAATTAATCCACACTAAATCTGAAATCTTTCATTTCCCCAAGGTCCTGTAGTCAGCTGGATCCAAACATTGAGACCAGATGATGGGGGACAGGATGGTACAACTCCTGAGTCAAATCATCGGGATTTGATGGACTTCTTTAGTAAACTTACCATTATATACCTACACACCTCCAGCACAGTTAGTTTCGATACTTTGTTTCCTGCAATTAGTAACATTTCTCAGTGCCTGACATATTGTCAGATGTAATTAGACCTGACAGTTTCTTATCAATAAATATCTGTCTGTATCCAGGAAAGTTACAAATTGCAGCTTTAAGGTGCCAGAGGAGAACTGGCCCTCCCGGTTGAGCCTGGTTTCTCCCAGGGTTTTTTTCTCCAGCTATACACCATTAGAGTTTTGGTTCCTTGCCATTATCGCCCTGTTGGCTTGCTTACTGGGAGACTGCTGACATCTAACATGGCTTAGGGTTTTCTGAATTGTTAATATTGCTTCTAGCAATATGATATAATTATAGTCCAAAAGACTGTTCTATTTTGCTACTCCTTTGTCTCAAATTGTCTCCTATTCTCTTTCATTGTGTAATTTTCAGGTATTTTCATTGTATATATTTTATGTATGCATTTTATTTTGTGTTGTGTGGATTTTATGGTACTATTGCAAATCTCTTATACCCCTGTCCCATAAGATGTTATCTTTTTAAATGCCATCCCCATGTTAGCTGGAACGGCATATCTTGCTTAATGTTTTAATTCAATCACCCCTTTTTTTCTACCTACTATAAACTTAGTATGCTTAATTAGTTTTATTATTATACATCTCACAAATTATTTGCAACAATACCATGTATTTTCTGTTGAGGATGTCTGACATTTGTTCTGTTCTTTATTATAATTCTTTTTTACTATATGTAAAGCTGCTTTGAAGCAATGCAACATTGTAAAAGCCGCTATATAATTAAAATTGAATAAAGTTCTTACAACAATCTGTAGAAACTAAAGTGATCTTGCCTTCTGTGTAGAGAAAATATAACAGCATCTACATTTGTCTGTATTAAACACATGCGCTGAGCTATTCAGAGGACTTTAAGCATCTTGGAGTATTCAGTGAGGGCCGGCCAGGCATGAGACCAATAGGTATATTGGTGTTAATATGGTCTATTAAAGAGAAAGGGCAAAGCTTTCAATTTATAAATCTTTTATGTTCCAATCCTAAGCTATGTTCATGAACTATCCCTTACAAAAAATAGCCATGGTTTTACTACAAAAGAAACAAAACACTTTTAAAACATTATTTACTACAGTTAAACTGTGGTAGCCAAAACTAACCATGGTTTTGCTACAGCAACCATAGATTACCATGGAAATTGTAGTAGTAAAACTGTGGTTTTACAAATCAATGTGCCAAAAACCATGGTTACTACACTTTTATTATAAGAAAATAAAAGTGGTTAATTTGGTTAATGGTTAATTTTTGTAATGGATAGTTAGTCACCAAAAAAACAGGATCAAGGATGCAAGTGGCTAAATTGTGTTTTCTCCATAAGATGTCCACAGGATGACGTTTTACATTTACATACTTGAATAATGGTCCTGTCCGCCAGACTCAACGAGAAGAACACAGTACGAGAAAGACAAAATATTCAGCCCTTTCTCTTTTTTCCTGTCAATATGCCCATCAGTGTAAAAATGTCACATATAATTGCTTAACATTTAAGTTTTTTAACATTTAAAGAAATTTGTATTTCAATGATATTACAGCAGTCCAGGTATATTTATTAAAGATGTTTACATTTACATTACAGCAATGCGGCAATGTACACATGTACAAGTGTTTAATATCAAGTTATTTTTACATTTAGATTATAACACCAAACTATAAAAACGTCACACCCAGTATGCTTTGCTACAGGCGAAGTTTCAATGCCGCCAACTATTTTAAATGAGAAGTAGCTAATAGCTTGCCAATTAGCATATTCACAACATCATACGTGTAAACACTTTACATTTGTTTCACCTCTCACTTGTGCTCACATACTGTACTTTAACAGAACCGAACTAACCTGTCAGGAACACACACAGAGATCCAGTAGCGGAAATGAGTTTATTGTAACTTGAGAAACAGTTCACAAAATGATGGAAAACAAGAGGTAGATCTGGCGCAGACAAGCAAGCGAGTGGTAGTGCAGCAGGAACCGGGAGGGGAACGGATGTAGCAGGAGGTAGGCTGGGCGACGGCCGGGTGGAGAACGGGCGGTCGGGCAGAGGAGCAGGAGCGGCACTGCAGATCCAGAAAACGGAAGAGAACAGAAGATGAGAGGGAGACGACGATGATGTCGGTAGCGTGGTTGGCTGTAACAAAACAGAGGAAGAAAACAAAAAGGCAGAAAAGAGAAAAATAAACCACAACGGGCTTGGGCCTCTAACGGAACGTAACGGAACGGGACGGGACTTGAGGGTATAAAGGGCAAGTAATCAAGGGCGAACATGTGAGACAGATAATAATAAAACAAGGAAACAAGGAGGGCGGGAAGACGCGGACACCGGAGCACGTGGAGAGCTGTCAAAATGAACGCGTGCTCCGACAGAGAACAGAAACAAAACATACAAACAAAACACAGACTGGGGCGATCACACCGCGGACCTGACATAACCACTTACAAAATGCTGCTATAAAATTTCTATAAATTTGATAAAATCACCATAAACATAAGTTAAATACAGCTGCTCTAAAGTGATTTTGGATATATTTACATTTAAAATGATCATTAGAGAGGGAGTTAGAAGCATCTTTCCTACTCTTACACAGCGCATAGCCTACAAACTATGTGCATTGCCGCCTGTTGAAGAAGCTAAGGTTCGTTGATTCACTAGTCGATTTTTGGGGAGAAAAAGCTGAGCTGGCAACACTGAGGCGAACAGTGTACCTAAAGTTAAGCCACGGGCACAGATTACAATACCTTATCAGGCTCTGTGCAGTTTGTCACTGACCAAGGCAATGATGCAATTGCCTCTCCCCCGGTTAAATGTATAGAGCAAAAGTAGTAGCAAAAGTCAAGGCGTGAAGATTTGAAACTGCAGGGACAGATTTGACAGGTTGCAGGTGCCTATTTGTGGTTGTACTGCAAATCTGAATTTAAGTATATTTGTAAACATGTGCTACACATTTGTGTCTGTCATTGTATTCATGTGATTGAGGTTTTACACATTTGTGACTATTGGTCTGCAACTTCAAATTCAGAACACAGGTGTGAAGTTATTGTCCATAAATGCAAAACTTTTAAAATTCTGATTTTTATTTTACAGGGCTGTGAGTGTATGTTTTAGTGTACAAATATTTAATTTGTAAAATTAAATATTTAACAAATATTTATTGTACAAGTTCTTAAATTCAAACCCACAAGCTTTTGAGTATTGCTACTCTTTTACCTTCATATTAAACTGTATAACTGTGGTTGGTTTCATGTTTTCTTAAAGAATACCTTTATTTGTCTCTGTACCATGATGAATCTAGAAATATCTGTATATGAAATAAAATACATATGTACAAATAAAAAAAATGTACAAATAATCCAAGTGGAAGAACACAGGAGATACAAATAAACAGTGTTTATTAAGCTAAATGAAACATACAGGAGATATTGACATAGTTAGGCAAGTGTAGGAGAGACACAGTGGAACATAAAATGTCTACACAATATAATAACCAACCAGGAACTGGTCAGAAACAGGGCTATATAAACACAGGAGAAAAACAAGGAAACTAAACAAGACACAGGTGACAATAATCAGTAACTAACAAAGGTAGTAATAAACTAAACTGAATAGGAAACACAAGAAACATGAATGAAAAGACAGTGAAACTAAACATAACTCTGACAGTAGCATCGAGAGTCAAATGGACTTTGAAACAAGGGTAAACTGCACATTACCTTGTAAGTGTTGTGATGTTTTGGGGATGGGGCTGTTTGCTGATTACTATAATTTTACAGAAGAAACACAAAATGTGCAGCTACAAGAATCACCAACCAGCACTGTTGCATCTGCAGAGTCTGCAGCCAACAAGTGTGTTAAGCTTAAGCATGTGATCAAAATGGCAAACATCTCCAAAATGTGATGAGGCTGCAGCACAGAAGTGATAATATTTTTCTTAGAAAGTCATACAACTGATTTATAGATACTTTATAGATACTCCATTTGGCTCAAAACTCTGAGGGTACACATACCCCTTAATTTGAATGGGCATGCCACCTCTGTTTTGTGATAACGTCTCCTAGAAGAAGCATATACAAGGAGAAAGCAGAGGACCTAAAACTGATCCTTGTGGCACGTCATGCCTAGTCTGTCATTTATATGGCATTCCTTTATTTACATAAAATGAAAATGGTTTTAATGCCAGACCACTATACTAACAGAGTTCACAATCTAGTAGAATGGCATGTTCCTCTCAAATCACTTACAGCAATGATGAACAAAGCAGACCAATAAGATTATTAGGACACCAGGACAGCTGGCCAAGCCACTGTTCTACCTACTAGTAAAATTTTCTGATGGACTGTTGGAAGCATCTACTTTCCCACAGTTAGCCCAAAGTATTAGTTAAAATGTTTTCCCCTTTTTTTTTGGAAATATCAGTCTAATCTGGAACAATTACCATGTATGTAGTGGGTAGTGGGTAGGCTTCACTGTCTCTCCTCAACACAATACTCTAAGATCATTCTCAAGTTCACAATGGACATCGTGAGCAGCCTTTCTCATACTGTAAACAGACGCATAGCATCCAAGATAAAGCACAAGATATTCCCCATTAGTTTTCTTTTAAGGAATTATTATTATTTTTTTTTTACTGAAATGAAACAGGTAAACTTTTAATTTAATTAATTACAATGACTAATTAAATTATGGCTGATTAAAACAAGCTAATAATTTAAAAGTTTGAATAAAGCATTTGGTATTCGGGTAGTCTCTGATTGGGAAACCTCACTTTGGTAAAGATAAAGCTGTTTTTTTGCACTTGTCAATAGGAAATATCAATATTGAATTCCAAACATACCATTAACTGCAATAAGTGGTAAAATTGTGTATGAACATAGATCTGATCTCACTATTGAGTCAGCCTGGGATTACATAAGGAGGCAATTTTCCTGTAGCTTAACTGGTAGAGCATTCGCAGGGGTTTGTTTCCCAGGGAACACAAATACTGATGAAATGTATATCTTAAATGCACTAAAAGTTGCTTTGGATAAAAGTGCCTGGCAAATGTTTAAATGTAAATATAAAAAACCGAGACAGCCTAAATCCATATGACCTGTGGCAATATTAAATGGCGGACACAAGCATGCAATGCTTTTTTAAAAACTGTTACTTGATAAGAAAATTGATAAATAAAATAAATTAATTGCATTGTTTTTATATCCTCCGTTTATTTTTTTTTTACTTTTACAGCGGTTTGTCTAAAATATTTTGAAAATAATAAATACTAAAAATATTTCAATGTAGATTGCTCTCATTTCTAGCTCTGTTCTAAGTTCTACTACGCAACTTTTATAAAACTCTGTAGTAGAGTTCTAGGATATTTACATTATAACAGATGATTTTAATTTAATAAAGAAAGTTTTGTTTTTCGAAAATACAAGTTAAACGAAAATTTAAATACATGGCCTTTATGAGGCTCCGTACAGTCGTGGCCCGGATGCACAGCTTGCGCTCTTGCGCAGTCCAGAGATCTACACATTCTGTAACACGTGTCCTCACTTTTGGGTTCAGGTTTCATGTTTTATAGATCAGCGCTGTAACCTAGCCGCTCGCGCTTATTTAAACTAACAGCTCTACTCACGCAGGCTGGTTTATGGCCTGTACACATATGAACATGAAGCCGTTGTTATTGTGTTTTATTTTTTTGGCATCGTTATTTACTGGGATTTGCTGTGATAATGACACAGAAGAGGACGATCACGCCAAACACACGTACACGGTTGAGATGTTTAATGATGCGGTGTCAACAGCTCCACACTTCGTCATGTTCTACGCGCCCTGGTAAAAGAAACTGCATAATATTTTCAATCAGTTCACATTTATGAAGCAGTGCATTGACTTCAATGTCTGTGTTATTTTACGATTGAGTTGCCGTGCTGTTTGAAGTGACTTGAGTGCTCTTAGACATTTTAACACAGACATCCTCCATTAAAATCAGTTTTGTCATAAGCTGCGTATAACGTTCATAACGCATGAAGTTTCTGTGTACGTGGCAGAGCTTGAACAGCCATGATACAAACCTTTACTGCACTTCCTTATCTTTAGGCACTGTGGGAATACAATAGCAAACACTATTTTTACATGGTATAATGGTAATAGAGCTGTGGTACGTTCTATTTTTAGGGATGCACCAGTAGGATTTTTTTTCTGACCAATACCGATTTAACAAACAACTATAGCTATTTCACTCAAGTGGTTTCCATTTTTTTCCCAACTCATGGATGACAAACTACATTTTGTGCAGATTTCACTTTGTTTCGGTCATTTAAGTTACCAAGAGATAAACGTTGAATTATGCAACAGATATTGTACACTGAGCCTTTAATGAATAAACTATTGGATAGTTTTATCTGACTTTCTCAGGGTTGATTTCTGTTGTGCTGTATGTATGTTATGTATGTAATATATTATATTGTCTTAGTATATTAATGTATTAAATATTCTTTATAATTATGTGTCTAATGGTGGGAGCATTTCATTAAAGTAGGTTCCACAAAACCACTGTTGCCAATTACTTAACTTAAGGTTCATTTCTTGCTTTCTTATGTGATATGTGAAGGAGGAAATAACAATTTAAAAAATGTGTTTGGTGTGTGCAGGTGTGGTCACTGTCAAAGACTTCAGGGTACATGGAATGAGCTGGCAGATAAATACAACAGTATGGAACCTTCTCCAGCATATGTTGTAAAAGTCGACTGCACCAAAGACACAAAGTTTTGCTCCAGTGAACATGGGATCCGTGGGTATCCCACGTAAGCATCACAATTTTGGCACTAGCACATAGTGCTACATAAACAATGATTTTGGTACCGAAATTAAAATATTTCGATAACATGGCAAAAAACTAAAACCAAAGGAAAAGTAATTTATTAATATGTGCCTGGACACATGAAACATACAATTCTGTTTAATTTATTAATTAAAAAAAACATTTACACTGTCACCTTACTAGCATATTCCTGCCCTGCTTTTTGAGCAATTCCTCCTCTTTATTTAAAAAAAACAATTACATGCCACCATTACAGGCCTGTGGTGAACAGCAGCTCACAATCTAGCCCACAGATCTGCCGATCTTAGTTTTTGCTGTCTGCTAAGGTGTAACAGGAACATAAAATGTTTAAACTTAAAAGGTTCAATTTGTTACCATTAATGCATTGGCGAACAGGAACAATGAGAAATGTATATTACAGCATGTATTACCTTGGTTAATGCTAGTTTATACCAATACAATTATTCATTGTGTTCTCATTAGTTCTTTGTGCATTAACAAATGTAACGGATACAACTTTAGATTAGTAAACATGTTAACATTACCTCTACAGCATTTATAAATCTTAATGTTTATTGTTAGTTAAGTACTGTTAAACAATGTAACTTTATTGTAAACTGTTACCAAATACAATTTTTTTTCAAAGCTGGCAAGCTACAAGTTTGACTTAAAAAGGCACAAGCTTCATATAGGTTACTGTTATCAGTCACATTTGCTACCTGTTGCTCTTTAAATTTTTTGAAGAGGTTTTTGCTAGTTTGTAGTAATGGCTCTCTTAAGGTATATATTTTAAATATTTTTTACAGATAGGCTTTGTCCCTGTGTTTATGTAAGCGAAATATTGCTGCTGCTCACATTTGCTTCACCATGAACAGATGGACAAACACTTATATTTGCTGCTTTGACTCTCGTTTTGTCTGTTAAAGCTGCAGCCCTTATGAGAGGAGAGAAAGTTTATTGTGCTGAGTGTGACTGCAGGGAGTGCTGCCCTGTTGTAATGCAAAACAGAAAATATGGCTCTTATTAAAACACATTCTTATAACACATTCAAGTCATTCTTAAAGTATCACTAATTTAATGTGAAAGTCCTGTTTTAACAGTGGTGTATCATGGTATTTTTCTAGTATTGGTATCGTGCAACACTACTGTGCTGTTATGCCTGATACTCAAAAGATTTAGTAAAATTAGCACTATGCAGATAAAATAAATCGCCCAAATTGTTTGTTGTATACAAATGTCACGTATGCTTGTTTTATAATCATCTGACAGTAGTGTGCTACAAGTAACAGTAGGTGCACAGTGTTTTGATTACTCATTAACTGACTTGATCTTTGCTTAATGTGTGCAAACTTCTCTTTTAACTTTTACTCTGTTTGTGTTACAGTCTCAAGCTATTTAGACCTGAGCAGGAGGCTGTGAAGTATCAGGGCCCCAGAGACCTGCAATCACTGGAGAGCTGGATGCTGAAAACCCTGCAGGAGGAACCTGAGGTAGCACAATTCACTTATTATTCACTTACAAGTTTATATTCTACTGTGGCTTTTTAAACATCAGTCAGTTGAGGTGTAATTCTGTAATGCAGCATTTGTTTCCCTGACCCTCTTTAGGAGCCCCAGAGTGAACCTGAGCTCCCCCAAGTCCCTGAACCCAAACAGGGCCTGTATGAACTCACAGCCTCAAACTTCAAATCGCACATATCTAAAGGTACCAGCTATTACAACCTGCCATTATGGGACTATAGATATGTTAAGACGGTTCAGTAGTATTACTATAAATGGAGGAAAGTGCAACACTCAATGTGGCTGCTCTGGCGAAGAAAGTCCTGCCTTCCAGTATAAAGGTCCAATCATCAATTAAAGTTAATAATCATCAACTGAAGCTACAGAGTGTGTAGTTGTTACAGCTAAAAAGCGATAATTTGACACCATCGCATCTGCAGTATAAGTGAGTTGTAACAAAACACCTTAAAAATCTATGAAACATTTACCTACTTTATAGCACCTAACCTTTTTGGTTGGTTATGCTGGCATTTTGGGTGGGAGTTATGGGAGTTTCTGGCTAGCAGGTAACTTGGTTCAAGTTCACTTGAATTTTGTGCAGATAGATTCAAATGTTAAATTATAAATTAAATGTTAAATAAATTACATTTATATTGTGGTGGCAGTTGTGGCCTACTGGTTAGTGAGTCTGACTTTCTGATTAGATTCCAATACCGGCAGGTAACAACTGAGGTGCCCTTGAGCAAGACACCTAACCCCCTGGGAGCAGCAGTGCTCCCCAGTGCTGCCCACTGCTCTGGGTGTGTGTGTTTGAGGCTTGCAGACTTTAAATATACATCCATCAGGGTGTGCAATATGTATTGTGTGCGGTTGTCTTGATAATGATTTTACAGACAGTTAAAAGAACAATTGAGTATGTCACTCACTTTCAAATAAACAGCATTCAGTGTCCACAAATTCACTGTGTGCTGCATTCAAGTACTATGTGCACATTCTGAACAAGATGCAGCACATTAGACTGAGGTATATGACTTATAGAAATAAATGTTGGTAATATTTTAATTTATCTGATTGTTCTGTCTCTGCCTTTTGTGTCTGGCATCCGTGTTGGATGCATAACTCTTGCACACCATGCACACAGCAGCAGTTAAAGGGGTGTTATTTGAGAAGTTTTCTGGTGTTTTCTTGACGAATAGTTTGAAATCAACAACTCTATGGGAACATTTGGCATTAAAGCTGAATGAGAGAGGAGAGTGTGAATATACAAAAATACAACTAACAAATTTTAAAACGATCATCCCAGCCAGTTATCAGAGCTGAAAAATAAGTGGGGAAAGCCATTCTTTACTTCTTGTGCTGTATTTGACATAGTTCACATTTGCCCTACCAAGCCCTTCCAGCCTTTGTGGAAGTTCATTTGTAGTTTAACTTTGCAGACTTTCCTTGTTTGGCCCATATAAGTCTCCATTATATAATTTTATTGTGGATGAGGAATGTAAATGGAAAAAAATGTATAGCAGATATTGTAGAAGGATGATGGGTGGTTATGTCGTTCTGTTGATTCTGTGGACATCATTCCTATATGATTCTGGCTATTGCAAATTGAACTGCATGTTTCATTATTTGTGGTAATCTTTTTAGTTGATCATGCTTGGATTCCTGTTGTGGTTGCATTTGTGTCATGTTATTGTCCTGTACAGGTTCTCACTTTGTGAAGTTTTATGCGCCCTGGTGTGGTCACTGTAAAGCTATGGCTTCTACATGGGAACAGCTTGCCACCAGCTTTGAACACTCAGACAGTGTCAAAATCAGCAAGGTAAGAAAGAACATAGTAGACTGACTGACCTCAGGAAGACACATTCTTTCTTGGATTTGTTCCAGGTAATTTGGTGGCAGCAATTGCCGTTTTATAATGTGATATGTAATTTGACCAAATCTCCTAAATTTTAATTTTTGTTATACCTTTATTTGAGTTACTTTGAGTTAGTTTTTGCTCAAAGGTGCAGTAAGAGATTTCCTGAGAAATACTGTTAAAAATCGAAATGAACACCCAAAACACGATGAATTTTGCTAGATGTCTTGTGTGTGTTGAAAAAACATGTTTGCAAAAAAAGTCATTGTAAATGAGAAAACAAAGTGGATCAGGCCGATAACCACAATATGTTAACACTTGTAGCCAGTCAGCAAAAGGGGCTAGTTGTTCCTTGTGTTGCATATTGTGTTTGATATTATGACAGAGCAATGAAGGAAGGGGTGTGTTTGTTTGGCTGTTGAATTCAAATATCAGCAGAAATTACTTGAGATCAGACTATAATTACTTGTTTACTTTGGTCTTGTGTTATGCTTTTTCACTCCAAGTATGTTATAGTGAAATATTTTTTTTGTTTTACAATTGGTTCATTGCTAAAGGTGGACTGCACGCAGCACTATGAGGTGTGTTCAGATAATCAGGTGCGTGGTTACCCCACACTTTTGTTCTTCGCCGATGGAGAGAAGGTAAGTACATATTTCCATTACATAACATTACTTGCTTTTCATTGTTATTGCAAATCTTACCTTTTCTGGCAGTAGTGTTCGGCTAAGAGCTGTGCGCATTGTTTACAGATAGATCAGTACAGAGGGAAGCGTGATCTGGACTCGTTTAAAGAGTTTGTGGATAATCATGTAAATACTGCAGCTTCTAAAGATGAACCTGCAGCCGAAGAGGACCACGCTCATGAAATTCCAGCTACAGCTGAGCCTGACAAACAAGAGGTGTGTGTCTTTTCTTTACACAATACAAAAGAATGTTCATCATTTCCTGCTTGGACTGGAGAGGTTTAATTGGCTTGTGTGCACAGGGGTGCATGTTGTACATGGGTCGATGGGTGGGCAACTTAAAAACTTTTTGTTAATTGGTTTTCTGTCCATTTTTAAAGAATTCTGGAAGGCCTGCATTATTTAATAGCTTTTCTTTTAAAGTGATGTTAGTATGAACACTCAAATTTTTCAGTGAATATTTTGTTAATTGTACAATGAAAATGTACTCTACCTAACAAAACACAGCTCTGCTTTAAACAGTTCAAAATAAGCCTTTATTTAAACTAAGGTGCAAAATTTCTAAAACATTAAATCATGACCTCCCACCATTGGAAAAGAAATGGCAGTTGTGGCCTACTGGTTAAAGACTTGGACTTGTAATCTGAATGTTGTTAATTAAGGTAATTAAAAAAACTTTATATGACCCCTTTGAAAAATATGGCTAGGCTTTGGAAATAGTTAATTATATTTTTAAAAGGTAGGAAAACTGTGTAATTGTTAAATGGCTTCACAACACTGAGATTGATGACCTCACTCTCAAACAATGTTCAGAAGTGTAGTTAATTAAATTATCCAAAGCAAGTAAGATTAACATTTAGCAGTACATGATCATCGGGGGTTGGGGGTTAGTGTCACTGGGGTTTATTCTGTAAGCTTTCCTGCTTTGTAGCATGAGTATTGCGCTATACGGTTAACTTATTAACTCACATCTTAACATGGAACACGAGTGTGAAATGTGTAGAAACATTAATGCCACTGAAACAATGTATTTCTTTTATTTTTTTTCTCAGTCTAATGTTCTGGTTCTGACTGAAAGCAGTTTTGATGAGGCAGTTGCCAAAGGTCTTACCTTCATCAAGTTTTATGCCCCATGGTAAGTGTTTGCAGGAGTTCCACTGGCTTTATATTAAGATCTGAGGTCATTGGTGGGGCTGGGTATGGCATATATTTCTAATATTTTTTTGTTTGTTTTGCTAATACTGCAGTAATCTTAATGTACTTTTCATTTGTGCAGTACACTTTTCCAGAGACTGCAAGTAGGCTAGGTTTATGATTTGTAAAATATGCTTTAAACATTAGTAATAATAGTGATAGTTTGTTGATGGTTTATTTCCACAAATTCTTTTTTTCAAACTATAAATGCAATCCATAATGTAAACAAGAAAGTATTAGATTAATGCAAACAGTAAAACTTTCTAGAACTCTTATACAGAATATCAGCACTCTTGGAATGCTATTTCATTCAATCAAATGGATAATCAAAACTAACTGTTGTACATATAAAGTGAGATGACAAATGTTAAGAACAAGTATTATTTTTATGCATATAAATATGATTACAATTTTTTTGTGAGAAATAGTCAGTGAAGAACATGCTTTGATTACTATGATATTTTGCCCAGCACACCATTTGGTAATTGTTTTTATACACCAGCACATACGTTGGCGCAAGTGCATCTGAAGGCCTTTGTTACACTCACAATACAGTAGTGATAGCAGTAAGATGCCAGTCAAACGCTGTGCTGTTCCTCACAGTGGAAATCAAATGTCTTTTCTAATTCATTGGTTAAGACGTTAGCCAGTCATACAAGTTGATGATTACACCTGAAGGTTTTTGGAGGGGAACACTCAAATCTGACTTTAATCACAGGACTAAAAGTGGTAAAAGGGTCATAAATTACATAATTTTGAATATTTTTCAACAAAAAAACTATACTCGTCAATTATAAAATGGCAAAGAAAATGAACTTTGTTTGTTGACTGTGTCTGCATCAGTTCAAACAGAACGGGAGGTTTTCAGTAAGACCACTGCACAGTACATTGCGTCTTATTCTTCTTGAGTCAGTTCAGAAAGGAGTGTTATTTGCGGATTAAAAGCTCAATGAGATCCTCCAAAGATATTGGTGAATCACAACCAAAAGGTCTCAAATACCACACAAAAATTCAATGCAGTTCATGCATGTTTGACATTTTGGAAATGTAGATTCTGTAATCTATACATTTATGTAACAACATTGACAAATTAATTCAAGAACTTGATATACATATTTGTGCAGTTAAAGTTAAAAACATTTTAACTTTTATTTAGGTGAGATGTATTTGTGTGAGCATTTGGGCATGTAATTGCTTTCGTTTGTGAATAATTTATGAATATTATTTTGATTGCACAAGTCTAATTTTGTACCTGTAAATTGTGCTGTGCATTTCCGAATTGTTTTGTAAATGTATTATTATTTAGACTATTCTGCCTCCATGCATTAGCTCTTCATTTTGAGCGTTTGCTTAATGGGAGATAAAAAAGAGCTTGTAGTCAATGACTGGCTGAGCGGCTTTTCTGTCATGCAGAGCTTCATGCGTGTTCAATGTGTATTGTGTCTAAGGTGCGGTCACTGTAAAAATCTGGCTCCTACTTGGGAGGATCTGTCTAAGAAAGAGTTTCCTGGTCTGACTGATGTGAAGGTTGCTAAAGTGGACTGCACTGTGGAGAGAACACTCTGCAACCGATTCTCAGTGAGTGTTGCTCCTCTCTGGAACTGGAAGTGTTTCTGAGGCTGTATGTTTTTTGTTTTTATTTTTAGGCAGCATGGGGATTAACTAAGTATTAGGGATTGTAGATGTTTGAGCATTGGGGTCAGCATAACATCATGTGTGGTTTATTTAAACAATCTTTCGCTGTGGTTTAATACCTAGTGAGCTGTCTTCCTTTTATGTACTTTCTGTTATACTGTTATTTTACTTCTATGCCTTTATTATTGTTGCACGCAATCTAAGTGATGGAAAAATAAATATTTGATTTGCTCTCTGTAGGTGCGTGGATACCCAACACTCCTAATGTTCCGGGCAGGGCAGCAAGGGGAGGAGCATAATGGGGGGAGGGACTTGGAGAGCCTGCACAGTTTTGTCATGAAGCAGGCCAGGGATGAGCTCTAGCTTTACCCTCATTTTTACTTTCACTCTTCATCTTCACTTTCTCAAACTTCTACATAAAACATGCTGTTAAATTGACTGCTTTTTTTTAATAATATTTCATACCTAATGGGAGGACAGTCCCTTTCGTTTATCACTAAAGATGATGTCTACTTCACTAAAAAAAGGAAATTGTGTACAATGAAACTACTGGTGATTTGACCATGTTGCTTTTAGGTTTGTCCTTTCTCCCTCAAAAGAAATAACTACAGTTTAGACACCACATTTAAGGTGAATTTCTGTAATGTCAGCTATTTGAGGAAATTCATCTTTGGTTTTAATGTCAACTAAGGAAATAAGACCTCAGGGAGACCATGTATCATTTAAAGAGAAGCAAATCTCACATACAAAAAGCACTTTGTTCTTGTATATAGATTTTTCTCCTAAATCCTAAAGGTGGTTTGTTGTCTTTGCTGGTTAACTGGTCTCCCAGTTTGAAGTTGTTCAGGTGGTTGGCCAACTAGTCTGTTAACTTAACCAGCTGACAAGTGCCCAGAATCTCATAAAACCACCAAACCAAGCCAATCTAACCATCTTAAGAGGTCACCTAAGACCAGCAAACCACCTCAGGCTTGTTTAAGCTGTTTTTTCCATCAAGAAAGCTGTTGTTTCACTACGATTTGATTTGTTCTTCAGAAAGTCTTCAATGCCTTTAAAAGCATATGAATAGGGATGGCCGTAGTTTTATGTCTCTAGCACAATGCAGAATGTCAGATGGAAGTATGGTTTACTTAAAATGTACATTTTAACTTGTGGTAGAGAGGTTGTGAAAGGTAAAACCAGTGGTACAGTGAAATTGTTTTTTTGGGATAGTTTATGCTGAGAATGCATTTAAGTTAAGATCTTAGTAGGTTTGCCTTTTTAGGTTCATAGTGTCTTTTTCTTTCACATACTTGTCTCAATGTAGTGTTTGCTGTCTTCACATGCAGTGAGTAACATTTCAATACTGATTAAAACACTCAATATTTTATGATGGTGAAATTCAGACACTAGCTCTGCTTGGTTACATTTGCTTGACGAAAATAGTTAATAGGTATATGCACGGATAGTCTTCTGTGGTTTCATTGATTGAAACAAATGTAATTTGCATTTTTCCTTTTAAATGTTCCCACACTGAGATGTTTATTTTTCTCTTTACTGTATCTGAAATAGAAAAAGGGAGAAGCAATCAGAGAAACCACATATATTCAATGAAATTTTTATGGGAGGCACATGGTCAAAGGCGACCTCAGTGAAAATCACAGTATTTTTGTCCTTTGTGAGGGGGGTACTTACACTGCCTATGGGGTTTTATATAAAGTAAATTTCATAATAAAATGTCTTTCCAAAAATAGCAGTTTTCATTTTCTTTCTACTGCTCTTATGTCTCTGCAGTATATACTTTTAAAAAGATGCAATAAATTAGCTGTAAAATGTACAAAAGTATTTACATACAGATGTCTAAACATGACAGACATGTAAACAGGTATGTAATATAAGGAAATTTTAAGAATTTTAATTCTTATTGCATTAATTACCATCAGTCAACTTGTCAAATTCTAAAAGTAATTAGAAAAAGTAAACAGTAACATCAAATCTGAATTTTTGGTTTAATTTTTTAGGCATCCCCCTAAAAGTTGTTTACTTTTTCCTAAACATTGCTGACTAAAAATGGGACAATTACACTTTTAAAATACTCAGTGAAAAATTAATTTACAGCTGCATAGTAAAACTTTGACCAATTCACAAATCATAAATATAGAAAAGATGGCTGGGACCATGTGAGGATGCTGGTGCACAACACTGTTTTGTCATTTAAAAACATAAAATTTTCAGTTGCTCCTTATGTTTTGTAGGAGGTGCATGTGTGCTGCAGGGAAATTATAGATCGGTGGTTAGACCGCAACACAAAACAGTTCCATCCTTCGAAAACCAGCATAATGGTTCCATTCTTTAGGTTCCGCTTAAGTGTATATCCACTCATTCTGACTCACTGGTGTAAACCACAGGTAGTGCAGAATAAATATTGGGGAACTGAAAATAATTTAATTTTGTCAAGACCCAAAATATTATTCTGTTGGTTCAAGTGAGTTTAGGGTTCTGTAAAAATCCACAAAACGGGAGAAAATACTTCTAGGCATCGTATGGTTTTGGCAGTTGTTAAGATTTGGTTAGTAAGATACAAAATTAAATACAGACTGTATTCTAGTTTTATAATTTACAGTTTGTGTTTTAGATGGCATCAGGTTCATTTTATGTTCATAGATTTGGCAGTTTGTAGTGTTTAAATGTGAACTAGCCATAGGCATGAAGACATAAGGAGAAGCAGCACATTTATCTGGTCTGTATCCACTCCAACGGATGAGTTCTCTTATAGACATTTGTTTATAAATGCTTGCATTTTGTCTTATTGGTTTAATCCTTACACAAAGCCCTTACTGGTGCAGCAGCTGCGAAGGATGAGTCCAGTGTTAGTGGCAGCCACATGACCGCACAACCATGTTCTTGTACTTTTTGAGAATGACGTTGGAATTGTCATCATAGTAAAGTACAGAGATGCCATGCAGTTTAGTGGGAGCACAGCATGGCTTTGGGACATTCTCTGGATTCATCAGATGCACCTGCAAAGTGAGGCAAGATATAGTAAAGAAAACATTTAAGTAATGAGTCAAGAAAGGCTGTGCATTACAGTGACAGTGATTTACCCTGGGTAAACAGACCCTATTAACTATTGGAAAAATCACTGCACCAGAGTGGCTTAGTAAAAAAAACAAACAAAAAAAACATGTTCATGAAATAGTTGATGAATTTATTAATATGAATTAATAATATTAATAAAGAAATTGTATGATTCTATAATATAGCTTTTCATTTTACCTAGGCAGTTTATGATTTCCAAATGTAACAAAATCTCTAAACGTGAATTTCAATCTGAACTATCAGTTTTATAGTTTCAATAGTATCTGTATCCTATACATCCTATACTGTTAAAATATAAATATATATATATATATAACTGAGGGTAAGGTGCATTACTCATGAGCACCTCAGTTGTTTCCAGCCGGCAGTGGAAATTATGCATATATTTTATATTTTATATTTTATATATATATATATATATATGTATATATATATATATATATATATATGTATGTATATATATATATATATATATATATATATGTATATATATATATATATATATATATATGTATGTATATATATATATATATATATATATATATGTATATATATATATATATATGTATATATGTTATATATATATATATATGTATATATGTATATATATATATGTATGTATATGTATATATATATATGTATGTATATGTATATATATATATGTATATGTATATGTATATATGTATATGTATATGTATATATATATATGTATATGTATATATATATATATGTATATGTATATGTATATATATATATGTATATGTATATGTATATGTATATATATATATATATGTATATGTATATATATATATATATATATATATATATATATATATATATATATATGTATATATATATATATATATGTATATATATATATATATATATGTATATATATATATATGTGTGTGTGTGTGTGTATATATGCTCCCCGGGAGCAGCTGTGCCACCCATTGCTCTGGTTATGTGTGTGTTCATTCCTCACCAGTATGGGTTAAATGCAGAGGTCCCATTTCAAGAATGGGTCTTCCATACCTGACAAATACTTTCACTTTGATACAACTCACCAGTGTTTGTACTATAGCGTGATTAGTTGCGTTCATATGGGCATTTAAGGGAAAAGAGCATTCTCCATCACAGTAGTTAGCTGCATAGCCCTCAGGTGCAATAATCCAGTCCTGAAAGAATACAGTTACATAAAAGTATCTGCAGACACTAAATAATTGTATAAACTACAGTTTTACTACATAAACTAAACTGTACTATAGTGTAGTATAAATATACTATAGTTAAATATAAAATATCCCTGGCATGAGTTAGGTGAGAAAATTGGCTACACCAATCACCTATTTGTCAATACTGCATGACTTTACCTGCCAGCCCAATTCTCTGAAGCTGACGTATAGGTCATGCTTTCTGCAGGCAGTCTTCTGATCGCTGTTGTAATCTGTCATTCAGGGAGACAGACATCAGAGACATTAATATGCTATGTGACAATATAAATTCAGTTACAAACAGAATACAAAAAAGAAATAAAACTCATTTTTTATGAAATGAGATTTAGCTTACTGTAAATAGTTCTGTCACTTTGTCTTGAGCACTGTTAGGGAAGTTAATTTCAAAATGTATTTTGTTAAACATTGACTCTAACTAGAGGAGTAAAGTTTGTAAACAAACTTTATATTGGCTTGAGAAAGCCTACTCTAAAAGTTAAAAAATAGTATCAATTAGCATGATGCTAGCATCAGTTAGCATTATGTTAGCATGTTATAGCATGATGCTAGCATGTTTTAGCATATTAGATATACTAAAATATGGCTTATTCATGATTTTAGGAGGTTGCTAGGATGACCTAAATGGTTGCTAGGGTGTGGACAGGAAATTGCCAGGGCAATACCTAAAGCCTGCTGCCAGCCCAAGTTAAATAACCACCCACATGTCTCTGCAGTGTTCTAATGGCAAAATTTGGCTTATTCATTTTATTATATGGCTGCTAGCTACAGTAAATGGTTGCTAGGGTGTAGCTAGACAGGGAAAACCAAAACAAATGTGACAAATGACAAATGTGTGTGTGAATCAAAGGTTTGAATCCAACTCCCATCATGTCTCTATGACGTTCTGGTGCAGAGATATAGCTAATTCATGTTGGTTGCTAGAGTGCTCTAAATTGTTGCTAGGGCATGGCTGGAGAGTCGTTATGGTAATAATTAAAGACTGCTTGGCAGTCTGAGTCAAAAGAGGCCACCCACTTGTCCCTGCGACATTCTGATGCCTCTTACCTTTCCAAATGGAAGTCAATGGGGTGGTTACTAGGGTACTGTAACTGGTTGCTAAGGTGTGGCTATAAACACATTTGTTGCTGCTTGCTAAGCTGAGAAATATGAGCCCACCCCCAAGTCTATTATTTTCTGATGCGGAGCTATGACGTCACAAAATTCTATGAAATTTTTCACCCACTTTTTCATACGCTCAAAAAATATTGTACACCGGTTGCTTTTAAGTCAAAGCACACCTCTCCTCAATAAGCCAGTCGATTTGACACCTCATTCATGAGTCTACGACAAACCGCGTGGGATAGGTTACATACCAAAGGTTATAGGTTACTTACCACTTTGCTTCGCAAGCACCACTATATAATAAGTTTAAAAGAAATAACAATACGTTGGCTTTCTTAAGCCAACATAATGATACTAGTTTTAAGCTCTCTAAACCATAAAAAACAGCTGGCTAGTGAGGCATTTCAAAATACCAAATCATAAATAATTTGGTGTATTTTTAATATCAATGAGATTCAATATTAACTTAATGCAAGGAAAATAGGAAAAAGTGAAATTTAGTGTCAACCTGGATTTTTTGCTAATCCTGTCCACATGATAACATAGATACTCTGCAACATGCTTACTTTATATGTATTGTGTAGTATTATGTAGATTGGTAAAGCATGGTGCTAGTAATGTCAGGATCATGTGTTCCTTTCTCAGAAAAGCATGGACTGATACAATTTATACACCATACAAGCTACACTGTGAGTCTCTTTGGATGTGAAAAGTGCCAAATGCATAAAAAATGTGTGTTCACTTGTGTTCTCATGCGCTAGGTTTTTGCTAATTCAGTGGAGTAAAGCAAAGAAAAAGTCTATTTGTACGGTTTGAACTGATATAATAGCTGAGTCTGCATTACTTCTCTTCCTGTCTGTAAAATTTAATGTCACACATTAACTGTTGTGAGTTGGTCCTGTGGGCCTTCACTGCCCCTTGAAGAATGCCTGCCTACATCTTATGTATGAATGGGAATCATAAGAAATATGTACTGAATGATTGTACATTAGTTTTAATTTGATTCCACTTAATTATTGTATTAATTTACACCTACTGTACATTGATAAAAGAGTGATATTTAAGAACCATAAGTAAAAGTCATAAAAATCATTCTGCATTAAAAAACAGGTTCTGATTAAAAACCGGTTTTCGAAACCTGACTGTAATCATTTCATATGTACATCATTTTACAGCTGTGTAATTCAGTTTAGCTTGTGTGATCTGTTCAGTTTTACTCTCATATCCATGCTGCTTATACTCATCCATTACAAATAGATGCAAAATGTCAAGCGGCCAGTAAATAAATAGACATCAAAATTCCCTTCATAACTAGGATAAACTTTCAGTCCTCTCTCATAGAAAAGCATTTCCTTACAGCTTGGCCAGTACTATAGCAATTACACAATGACATTCCTGTCCGTGATGGCATGGTGGACTAATGGGCATGACGTTCCGCATGGAATAACATCCATCCTGGAAAGAGATGAGACAGGAATGCTCTCTCACCCCACTCTCAAGATGACTTGAAAGAGAATGCAAGTGTTGTCTGCTTCTATGTTAAGTTTATCTTTCTTCCTGTCTTTCATCACTGCGGTTATTAAAGCTGCATCCCCAGAGTCTGCCAATGTCTAATTACACCAATGGTAAACAAAAGGAGGGTTAAGGGAGGGGGAGATGAGAAACCTTAGCTGGCCAGTGCCATGTTATTATTCTTTAAGCAACACTGTTAACATCGTCATACATTTCAGCCCAGCAGCTAATAACAGTTCTGAGGTAATTACAGGTCTAGTGCTGGGGCAGCACTTTACTGAGCTCAACTAGACGCTTGTTAACTTCCCTCAGGCCAAAGGCTGGCAAGCTCCTCCACACCTCCAGCTGTGCATTAGTGCCAAATGTGTTGTTGTGTTTTCACATATAACCAAACAAATAATGTTAACTCTTAATTCAGTCATCATGTGCTTTGCCAGAACTGTAAATGCATACAGAACAATATAGACTACAAGAGTTTTCAAAGGGTGAAAATTAAGTAAAGAACATGTTGGCTCGCAAACAAATAATTACATTTTGCTTAAAGAAATTAAGTTTGTTTTAGGAATATTTAATAGTTAATAGTGTAATAGTTAACACAAACTAACAATGAACAATACCAGCACAGCATTTACTAAACTTTGTTAATGTAATTATTCATTATTTATCTATTAATTTGTGTTAAGTGTCTACTAAGTTCACAAAGCAAGAAAGGTGACCTAAAGGTGTTTACATATTGAGAAACACAAATGCACTGTTGTATTGGGTATAATTATTAGTCTTATGTGTGAAGATACAGCACTCCGACTGTCATTGAATGCGTTGGTGTGACTGATTTCATAGTGGTCTCATAGCATTGTTGATCATGCATATGGTTTCAGTGTCACAACAGCCTCACAACTGTCACAACTTCCTGCTCCAAGTCTAAATATTTATGTTTCAGACATCCCAAGTAGAGTCAGAGAGAAGGGCTCATGTTTTGGGTTAAATAAAGCACAATTCTTCAAAAGTTTTTTTTTAAAGGAATACTTTAGAGGAAATGCTATTTTAAATCAGACTAAACATTTAAATGTTAAAAATGAAAAAAAGAACTATTAGAGGACCTGGAAGTGTTAGGAAATTTGAATCAGATGCCATATCCATTGGTCGTAACCAAATTCCTTATGATTCCCATGTCTACTCAGGAAACTAAGGAATCTCTGGAAACTTTGTTAAAAATAATTTTCACCCCTTGGTCCTTCATGTTTAGAGGCCTCACAATAAAAAAATATATGGATTATGTGGGTTTTAGCTCTCTGACCCCTCACTTTCATTTTACAAAGACCACCCCAATCCAAAGCCATAATGAGAAACAGAAACTAGATAAAGACGTCATATAACTGCCCCCACTCTTTGTATCTAAAAAAGTTGAAAAAGTTTTTAAATGAATTGGTCTTCTGCCAATTTTACCCAATTACAATTGGAGAATGGTTTCTGATATGAGCTCTATAAACTAAATTATAGGAACCAGGAACCAGGGTGATCCCCAAGAACCATTAGTTCCCCTAGTACATTTATTGGTTTTCCTTTGCACAGAGAGTAGGAACTCTGAAGTGACCTAAGCCAGATGGCAGCTTACCTGTTCATCAACTGGCTGGCTGCAATAAAATAATAGAAACCTTTTAAGAATAGAAAAACCCCAAACAACTATTTTCAAAGTAGATATAAAGTTTTTCCATACAAAAGTATTAACAACAATTGTGAAATGATCCCAGGTATCATTAATACTGATGGCTGGTGATCTCTGTAGTCGAGCATCAGTGTGTAAATGGCCACAGCATTCAAACATGCAAACATAAATCTGCCCCAAACAATACACTTTTTACATGTATAAATACCTCTATACTGTAGCCACATCATTAGCGTTTTGTTAATAGCCAATGATCACAGCAGAAAAACACGGTACTGTACTAAGTATATTATAGCTGACAAATGTGCCCACTTGCCTAAAAATATGGTTATGAAAACTAAACTTATCACCTCCTTGTAAAATATGAATTGTGTGTGTGGGCTCATTTTATATGCAAGACTCATGGATACGATTTGATGCAGTTTCACCACAATAACACTGCGATGAATACCTACTTTGTTGGAAAATAACAATGGATGATTATCTTATACAAAATCTGATGTAAACAATAGAATATCATCATTTCTCCAATTTATTGCATTCCTGGACTAAAAGTACAAATGGAACACTGTGATCTCAAATGGATTCAGAACTGACGCACGTTTCATAATAAAGGTATGACATGTTGTTATACACTACCTGACTACCACAAGAGGGTAAGGTTGGCAGCCTTCTTTAGAGAAGAGATGTGGGAATAAGGAGAAGGGAAGCCATTCATGGCCCACTCTGGGAATCTTCCCTCAGCAAAGTATCGTAACTGACATCATCAAAAAGAAAGGATGTGAGGAAGCACTAATGATTTTATCAGAAAATAGACCAACTGGGTTTTATACTAATGCCCACTTTGCAACACTGCTCAGAATACAACACATAGTTGCACTGCATTATGATCTGTGCTATGACATTTTAGGACAAATAAATGCACAAAACCGTAGACAGAGTCTAAGGAAAGTTGACTGTCATGACTGAAAAATGACTTCACATCAGTATACAGGATGTAAAAACTACATATGTACTGCTTTCTCAACATTCTCTAAAGGGTATTAAAGAAAATCTAATTAAAGAAGATCTTGTAGGGACATAAAATTTGGGTTCAAAAAATCTCAGGGATAAACAATCTTGTCAACCTTTTGTAAGGTTGAATTTTACATGGCATTTATTGCTGTGTCCCAAATCTCCATACTAAAGGGAACTTTTGCATTCCTGAGCCCACAGATGAGCTGATAGAGAACAAAGGCTATTGGCTGAAATGTTTGTGTTGCATGCAGGGGGTCTGCCTTTTGTCTAGTACAGTGGGGGTTTAACATGGTCTTCTGATTGGTCACTTTTATTGTCTTAGGTTGGTTTCAGTCACATGGTCAAGAAAAGGATAAAAAGGGAATGTAAGATATGCTCTGTCTCTTTTCCTTGGTGTCTCTTTTCTTTGGTGCTCTTTTCCCCTTGCACTCTTACTCTGTGTGCTCTTCTTTTCTCTCGGTTTCTTGAGGTCTGCTCTTGGATTCTGTACTTACTTCTTGCTCTTCTTCTTTATGTGAGCTCTAGGCTAATCCCTCTCTTGTCTAATCTTTCTTTCTCTAGCTTCTGTTCTTTATCTGTAAGGTAATATTCTCCACATTCACTGTTTAAAGTTAATAGTATATGTCATTTACCATTATATTCATCTTCATTGTATCCATTTTATGTATAACTTCAGGCAGTAATCTTAATAAACAATTATAAATTCTGTACCAAATAGTTTTTTATTCTTTGTTAATAATTAAAGCTACCTACTGCAATACAATATAGTGATTATAGCAATGCTCTTCCATATTTAGCTGTCATAACTACGCTTCTTTCCGTCATTGGTATAAGTAGCAGAAGGATGGAAATTGACAGAAAATACACAGATTTGGAATTCCTATAACTTGAACCATTGTAGTGGTTATGCCTGTTTTATAAAACTGAAAGCGACTGAATGGCTAATTTTTGCCATAAGTGTATATTTAGCTGTTTCTTTAAAAAGAAAGAAAAGGGGCTTAGTTAAATATATTAGAAATATCACAGGCTAACCTGCGTGTGTGGGTCCCTTTGATGCCTCCTGTGGACTGTTGGAGCGATTGCGGCTCGGCTGACGTTGTTTGCCCGTGGATCTGGTGGATCGGATACGGATTTCGCTTACTTTGAAAAAAGCCACCATGAAAGGCTGCCTCTCCAGAGCACCATCACGCCCTACTAACCCTGCTTCTTTGGGACTGATACTCCACCCTGTGCAAAGAAGAAAGTACTTTGATACATGTCCATGTTTTTATCAGTTTTGTAGACCAGTTTAAGGTCTACAGGAAATACCTGAGTGAATCAAATTAAAAAAATGTGGTTAGCCTCCTATTACCGCTGCTGGTCTCCACGCTGATCTGCAGACCAAGGTTAAGATTTGGGCTCATTACCCAGAGATTACTAGTGGCTGTGATGTCAAACTCCAGCCAGCCTTCTTCTGCTGCCCACAATCTGCGAGACTCCAGCAGAAACAGGTCAGAATCCCTGCAACAAGCATTTTGTGATTATTGATTGTTCATGAATACTACTGTCAGGGTCCTGGCTTCCTTGTTTGGATTTTTCAATAAATTATTGTGCCAGAATCCTGAAACCCTGACTCATGCTCTGTGTCTTTTGTGATCTGTGTGTTACTTGTCCTTGTGTGTAAGCACATGGCCATTGTTTGTTAACTTTGTGCCATGTGCTCTCTTGTTTTGAGTCTTGACCCACCCTCTTGTCTCCTCGTTAATTATGCAATTATTAGTTCATGCCCCTCATCTGTGTGCCCTCGTTACCGTCCTTGTTTGCTTTCCCTATTTAATGCCCTTGTATTCTGCTTGTGTCTTGTGCCCTGTTTGTTCCTGAAATCAAGTCTTGCTTTGTTTTGTTTCTGCACCCTCATGGGAGTTTTTTGTTTAATAAAATACATTTTTTGTTTAAAGCTGTCTGCACCTGGATTCTCTTCCTCATTGATCGTGACAACTGTATATATACACACACAATAGATCCGTCCTTCGAAGCTGGAATGATGTTAAGGAGTTCTTCCAAGTTCTTCACAGTCATTCCTTGGATTTAATACTGTCCTAAGGTTTTAATGATGACGTTAATATTCTGCAGCAGAGGTAAGACATTTCAGATCATTATCTGGTGTCCTGTACAATGCATTTACCTATGGTTGCTTGTTTGATGGTTGATTGTTTATTTGAAATTCTTGCATGCTCACTATGTCAGACCCCGAAAAATGAATTCAAGCATGCATGGCATCAAGACTTGATTATTGCAGTGCCCTAGTTGGTGGCTGCCCTGCAGTATTAATACAAACATTGCAGCTGGTTTAAAATGCAGCAGCCAGAGTTCTTACGGGAATTAACAAATAAGACCATATTAGCTCAGTTCTGTCAACACTGCACTCGCTGCCTAATCAAGAATCATATTAACTTCAAAATTTTGCTGATTACTAAAATCTAAAGCGTGGGTGGTAGATCCTTTTCATATTTGGCGCCCCAACTCTGGAACAATCTTCCCAGTATTGTCTGGGAGGCAAATACACTATGCAAGTTTAAATCTAGATTAAAGACCCACCTCTTTATTCTAGACTACACACAGTCCAATGGATTTATTACTCAAATCCCTAAAGGGATTGTTAGGCTGCATTAATTAGGTAAACCTGAATGGACTTTATCCAGACCAGATGGTGGGGGACAGGATGGGACATATGATGGAATTATCTCTTTGTTAAACTATATTTCTTTATTAAACTTCCTATTATCTACTTACCTACCTCCAGCCTAGTTAGATGTTTTTGTTCCCTGCCTAGACACAGCAGCAGTGATAAAAGTGAAGTTATATCTGCAATTAGAAACATTATG
The DNA here is from genome assembly GCA_036877525.1 of Chromobotia macracanthus. NCBI lineage: Eukaryota > Metazoa > Chordata > Actinopteri > Cypriniformes > Botiidae > Chromobotia > Chromobotia macracanthus. The sequence goes on from JAZGTH010000081.1 coordinate 5,982,516, forward strand.
CTTCTGTCAAGTAATGTTACTGTTTTAAATCAATAAATAATTATAAATCATTATTATTAGCTCATTTTTGCTAGCTTGTTTATATACAACAGTTACTAATTGTTATATACTAATATATAACAAGTTACTAATTGCACCTTTAATGTGCCAGAGGACAACTGGTCCTCCCGGCTGAGCCTGGTTTCTCCCAAGGTTTTGTTCTCCATCTATACATCATTCAAGTTCCTTGCCACCCTGTTTTCTTGCTTACTGGAAAAATTATTAATATTGCTTCTAGTGAAATTATATAATTACAGTCCTAAAGACTCTACTATTTTGTTATTGTTTTGTCTACAATTCTCTTTCATTCTCTTTCATTGCGTAAAATTCAGGTATTTGTATTGTGTATATTTTACACATTATATGTTAAGTATTTTCATTTTTGTGTATTGTGTGTATTTTGGTATTATTGCAAATCCTTTATACCCCTGTCCCATAAGACGTTATCTTTCTATGTGCCATTTCCATGTAAGTTGGAGCGGGATTTATTGCTTAATATGATACCAATCATGTTAATTGATAACATGTCGTATAGTCTTAGAAGGACATACTGTTTTAGTAGGCAGTCTGAATATATAGACCACTGAGAGAGGTACGATCCTTTACACATGCATGTTCATTTATTCAAAGGTCCAAATGTGTTGTAATTTTTTAATGGTTCAGTCAACTCTTTATTTAAAAACCAACTACAAACCGAGGTTCCCTAGTTTTATTAAAATACATCATGCACCTATTATTTGTGTTACAATGGAGGCTCCCGCACCTCCTCCGCACCACCAGCGGGAGCCATCTCCATAATATTAGCGCCATTAAGAACTATGTTTCCCATAATGCTCCATACCTGGGTTTGATTACTTCCTGTATGGACACCTGAACTTCAAATAGCTTGTGTATTTAAACCCCATGCCTAACAGTACTCTTTGCGATTTCTTGTTTTGCCTAGCAACAATTCTGAGCATTTATACTACCTTGTTGGATTACCCGTTTTTGATTCTGGACTGTTTTGTGGATTATTCGTTTGTTTACATGCCTTTGCCCTGCCTCTAAAATACCTATTACCATTGTTGACCCTGCCTGTCTAACTATTCTATTAAAACGCTACAAATGGATCCTCGTGTGTCTGACCCTTCGTTACAGAAGACTTCGCCATCAAACGATCCAGCAGCGATTTCCCGTTTATCCTCCGAGCTCTCATTTCAGGCCTCTCTATTGGCCATTCAGGACCAACAGTTAAATCGTTTGTCTGCGCTCACCAAGGAGCTTGTGAGAGCTCTCCAGGATCTGCCCCAACCTCTGCTTCTCAGAACGGCAGGTTCTGAGTATGTACAGGAGTTTCTGGAAAATGGTTATCTCACTGCATATGACAACCTCACGTTAATGGAGAGGTTTTAGTGCAGGCTGGACTCCGGACTGCGTTTTATTATGCCGAGAGCTGATACGTGCTGGTCTTTTCTGAAGTATGTACACTTCACACTCTGGACAGCTGGATCAGCGCTCCTGTTAGACAAGACCGAGTCCAGTCCGGGAGCATTGTATGAGAGCTCCACCAACACAGAGACTTTACCAGAGCCCAGAGAATTACCACCCGCAGCACGGATCCTATGCTGGAGCCCACCACGGATGGAGAGCCGATGCCCGCTGCGACCTTCAAACCTTCACCATCTGGATTTATAGAGCCGAGGATCGTTCTGGAGCCTGCCCCTTCTGACCCTTCTGTGTGTAAGCCGGCATTATGGAACGCAGAGGTGGACACAATTGTGGAATATGACGGGATGTTGGAGGACCCCATCCATGGCACCACCGCTGAGTTTGTTTTGGATTCTGGAGACTCTATTGATTGTGACTCAGAGATTCTCGTTCTTGTGGTTTCCAGTGAACTGTTAGCCTTGGGGGAAAACCCACCCAACCTCCCTATCCCGCCTCCTCTCATGCCTGTGTGTCCTCTATTTCCTATGTTGCCGGAACCTGTCTGTCACTCTGCTCTTCCTCTGCCTGCCAGCGGGGTTGTGGATTTGCCGCTGATCTGCCAGTCTCCTGCTCCACCCATGCAGAGTCTGGAGGATCCCTCGACTCCGCCTTTGGCCTTCAGCACCCAGACTCCTCCTCAGCCTTACGACCCTTCGGCTCCACCTGGTCTTCCAGCTCCCTCGTCTCCACCGTCGCCCGTCTGTCCACCAGCTCCACCTGGCTCCCTCATCCCTCTGGTCTCACCCTGGTCAGTCGTCGACCCACCATCGCTTCAGGACTATACTCATTTGGTTGCACCTCATTGCTCCATCCCTCTGGCTCCTTTGGACTCCTCCTTCCCTCTAGCTCCTCTTCAGTCCTCTGTCGCTCCGGCTCCACCACATTCCTCCGGATCTCCAACTCTGCCTTGGTCGCCGAAGCTGCTCCACCTTGGCCCTCCGGATCCTCGTAGTCACCCTGGCTCGTTGGCTCTCCGTCATTGCCTACCCCGCCGCCGTCGGTCGGCCCCATGGAGTCATCGGTCTCTCCTCCACCATGGTTCCTTCCTCCATCGGCTCCATCGTGGGTCATCCGGTCAGCGGTCTACTGGTCTCTCCTGTCTCGGTCCTGGCTCCTCCCTCCACACGTGGGAATGCAGGGGCTTTCCCACGTGTTGTGGGAATGCCCCTGCAGCCCCTCATTATTGCTGATTTATTACAGCTTTCTAAGTAGCTCTAATTGAGCTGCTTCTTTGCAGTGGTTCACACATAGCACATGGCCTTCAGCTCAAGGTCAGCACTCAAATGCCCCACTCGTCACAGTTTTACAGGGATGCGAGGCTGTCCTACATGCATGTGGCATCCGCAGCCATGGTCACACCACTTGCATTGTTACATATAAGACCACTGAAGCGCTGGATTAAGACTCAAGTCCAGAGATAAGCATGGCACCATGGCACACGTCACATGGCTATCATGCCAATCTATTGATGTCTCTTCAACCCTTGGTTGGACCTTGCATTTCCATAGGCAGGAGTTCCTTTAGTCTCCAGGTGTGTTGTGGTTACAACAGATACCTCCAAGACAGGCTTGTGCAATGGGCTTGTAGTCTCATGGTCCTGCACATCCTGAATTGTCACATCAACTACCTAGAGTTGTTGGCTTTGAGGAGGCTTCGGAAATTTCTTCAGGGCAAGAATGCATTAGTCTGGATGGACAACACAGCGATTGTGGTGTATATAAATCACCAGAATAGGATCCACTCTTGTAGCATGTCACAACTTGCCCACCATTTCCTCCTGTGGAGTCAGCAGCAACTGAAGTCACACTGTTTATATCCTGGTCGACCTCAAGGTCATAGACACTCAGGAGAATGGAGACTTCATCCACAGGTGGGCCAGCTGATATGGAGTCGATTCGGGGAGGCAGAGGTGGGCCTGTTCACATCCTAAGAATTCACTGGGCTCTGTGGTATTCCTTGACATAGGCTCCTCTCAGTATGGACGCACTGGCACACAGCTGGCCCTGGGGTCTAAGCAAGTATTTCCCCCAGTGATCCTCATTGCACAGACCCTGTACAAAATTAGGGAAGATGAAGAACCAGTCCTAATGGTTGCGCCCTATTGACACAACCAGACTGAGCTCATGCTCATGGCCTTGGCCCCTTCCTCTAAACAAACACCTTCTTTCTTAGGGTAAGGGCACAATATGACACCTGCACACAGATCTGGTCCCTGGATGGGATGAAGAGGAACTCGGAGGTCTATCCCAAGGGTGATAGATACCATCTCTAAGGCTAGAGGTCCTACCACTAGGCAGCTCTAAGCCCTGAAGTGGTGCATTTTCACTACATGGTGTTCTTCTCAAGGAGAAGATCTACAGAAATGTGACCTTGGGTCACTAATGTGTATATCTTATCTATCATCATCTTACGACATGGTACAGTAGTTTAGTGTAGGAACATTTAAGCATTTAGCATAGGGACGCCCATACTGTCGGTTCAACACGTGTTGTGTCCGAAAGAAAGTGACAGACAAAAAGGGAATGTCTTAGTTGCATAACATCAAACATGAACTAGTCTTTGTGTCCTTGTATCTCAGTCAAGAACACAAGAGGTGAACTATTAGGGTCCATCCCTAATACACTATAAAGAAAAAAGTACACTATAAAGAAAAAACTAACTACTAAACACTAACCTTTAACCCTTTCTCCTCTTCCACAACAGTTATCGTCTCTACCATGTATTGAAGTGTTGTAATCTTGGTAACTATAACTATGTATAGCTAATGTTATTGCCTCCTTATGATTTATCGTTTCATTGTTTCCCTCACTCTGTAAGTCGCTTTGGATAAAACCGTCTACTAAGTGCCTAAATGTAAATGTGGTCATTGCAAATACTAACTTTATTTTGACACTCAGTCTATTACAGTAGTTTACAAATGATGGATTAGTTAAACTCTTGTCTGTTCACCTTTGGTGGTTGCTGCTGAAAGTTGCTTTGCATTTGCATAGTTACATTTTTCTGAACTTTGTTGTGTTGCTTGACATGCCAACATCTCGTAGCCAATGGTCGCTGTCTGTCCTGTCACTGGAAGTTGCTCTGTTCTGCTGCTGAATTGCTGATCGCTGTCTGTTAGGAAATGGAAGTCCTGTCTTAACCTAATTTGGGTAACAATACTACAACACAAACTTGAAATCATTACATTATATTGTTTCCTTACATTTAAGGCTACATGGAACTTGTTGACTTGAGGTTTGTTATGCTGCTGTTTTAGGTGAAATTGTCTTGCCACATACTGTAGGCTAAATTAAGTCAGATTTACAGCCCCCTCTGCACAATTTTCTAAACTAAGTTATTTTTACTTCATGGATTAAAGACTTCCACACTTCAGAAGTTTCTCTCAGCCATCATGTGCATCTGCCTAGCTCAGCGATATCACATTTCCCTAATCAAAGTGTTTTTTAAGATCATAAACCATAAACAGTAATTATACTGTTAAAACTTGACAGCTTTGCAAATTAATCTGTTTGTAAGCACATACATTTTGCAAGCCAAACAACATTTGGGATTTACAGGCACAAAGTGGCATGTAGGGAAATGCCACAAAGCATGTTGTAATTTGTGTCAAGGTAAACCTTGATGTACAGTCATTATATATGTGCCTTGATGTGCTGGCATTATATATCACAAAAAATCAAGTCTTCTGCTGTGAGTTTGTAAAAAGCTACTCTTGTTCAACACAGGATGAACGCAACATAAAAACATCTCAGAACTTGTTTGTAACTAAATAAAGCAAATAAGAAGCTATTATTTTTTTGCATAAATACAGCTAGTTTCATAGTCATACCTCATTGGCTTGTTTTTGACACTGTACTGGTCACAACATTCACCTTTCTTGAGAGCTATATCTCCCACCACCCACAAAGTCAATGTTTGGTGTGTGTTGGTTGGGATCTTTTTTAGACACCAGACTAAAGCTATTTCAGTTGTGCGTTTGTGGTTATGGCCTTAGTCTACATAAAGTACATGGTAGACAACCTCTGCTGTGTTCAGTGAAAGAATGTCTGAGCCCAGTTTAAAACACACAGTAAATTACTGTGTAAATCACAGGAAAACAGAGGATAGGCACCAACAAATAAATATTTTCATTCCTGGTGAGAGCTTAACGGTCCCTAGATCATAACATTTACCTCTAAATCAAGGCTTCAGAATATGAAATAGGATGCTGAATACAGGATCCTGAATACAGAATCTTTCTAGTTTATAAAGCTTTTATTTTAGCATTAATATAAAAGATAAACAATTATTTTTTTGTATTTTTATAATAATTATAACAATTATTTGTCTCTTCTGTATATGACTCCTACACTACCTGAACCCTCACCCCATTTATAATTAATTGAAACAATAGAACATTGGCCCATATCCCAAATGGTGCACTACATTTTGTATTATGTTTATGTAGTTTATGTGAAATGAAAATACCAATTAATTTGTATTCACTCAAATTTTAGAACATTATTGGTTAATTCAATTGAAATACAGTTTAAAAAAAACTGCTTTGAATTGCAATATTTAATCATTAGAGATACATATTGATTGGCTAGTATAAACCATGCCCTTATCCGAACAACTTTTACAGGACTTTGTGCAGATGAATTATTGATGAATTATATATATGCACAAAGGTGGAGGGTTAGGTGTTCATCATGGCCTACAAGTGAACAAATTTCAGGACTGTTGCTACTCCCCTTAAAAGTCCTGCCATGCAAATATTACTCTAATCCTAACGGAACAGGCTGGAAGAGTAACAGCACAAGAACTCCAGAAAACTATTTATAGTACACTTTTAGAAAAAAATAATGGTATTTATGGAAGGACACTACAAGCAAATAAAAAAGCACTGTGACACGTCTCATGTTTGCCCAAGACCATCTGGATGTTCCATAATACGTATGTTCTGTAGATAAAAAAAATAAACTTGAAAATTCACAACTTTATATGTGAAGAAAACAGGACAGCTCAGCAGGAATAAACATGTTAAAGGGAGCATTATGGTTTGGGGCTACTGTCTCAGGGCCATGATGCCATGCAATCATTAGGTGAACAATGAATTTAAAAATGTGTCAAGAAATTTTACAGGAGAATATCATGGCAGCAGTCTATGACCTTCTCTTTTTGGCTGCAGAAGAAGATTTGTGTTTTATAATGACCTTGGGTCAGAGTCCTGACCTTCACTTTAATGAGATTTAATGTTTGCCAAATGTGTAAATGTAATGTATAAATTATTAAATTAACTTTTTTCAGTCTGCACTGTGAATTATACTCATGTCTTTAATACAGTATATCTGTTTGTGTGGTATTAGTTTAGTCAGATTGTGTGGTCTATTACTGTGACTTAGGTGAAGATTTAACCACATTTAGTAAACATTTAGTAAACATTTAGTAAACATTTAGTAAACAATAAAATGTATCTGCAGTACATTGATACTAAGATAAATTATATCACTGAATATTACTGGTAAAATGTGTATAGGCTTTTGTTTAAAAATGTTTCATACAGAATAATCTATTCATTATAAGTGTTTATTTACCTGTCCGGGCGTTCTCCAACCACCTGGAATACACGAAGCAAAAACGTATGATTGCGGTAACTGCTGGTCACACATTCCTTGTAGATCCTGAATTCAACAGCAGTGATGGCCTCACCCTCTGGGATCTGGGACAGGTTGAATTTAAACTCTTTATGGTGTCTTCTCTGTGGAGACAACTCCCTGTCATACTCCACTGTCCAAAGAAATACAGTAAGACAAAATTACTTAGAACACTAATAGGCAACAGAACGTTTGTGCTTCAGAGACAATAAATATTTTCTTCTATGAAGAAAAAACATTTATGATGTTTTAGAATACTACATATTGCATCCATATAGTTCGAATAGTTCTGATTCCTTATGCAGGTTAATACCTGTTAAATACTCAATGAAACACCTGTTTACCTAGCAAATGTGCCTAGCAAATACACAGCATCCACAGAGGCCAACTAATAACCTTAGTTTACTGTCCATCTGGAACTATACTTTAGCAGTTAAATGGCTCTTAATGAATTTGCTTAATAAAGTAACATGCCTGTCAGTGCTTTAACCCATGGCAATATATACAATATTGCACAGCCTCTTGTACCTTAATGCTTAAATATAATATTCATACTGTTATAATAAAATACATTCCTACAGGTTGTTGTTATGACACTAAGAGAACAATAAAGAGTAACATTTTTAACAGTAACATTTTAACCTTGTATAAACAAACTAAACTTAAACATAAAGATGTGGTAAGCAATGTTTGCAATAATGGTCTATAATTGTCTGACCTAATTCATCCATATGGTCCATACATATGCATTTATATTACAGCACCACTTCACAGAGCACCAGATGTGCAGGGCATGTGTTATAGTAATGATTCACTATTTCTGGTAGAACACTAATTCTTTATTCAAGCTGTTCCCACAGCAAAGGACAATCATGGCAGTACAGTTCTCCACAGTTTAAGTGCTAGCAGTCACACAGATTCGGAAAAAAGGGGAACCTGCAACCAGAGTGTTTTCTCATTGGATGACAGCTTTGTCCTGCTGTTGCACTGCTCTTCCTCACATATCACCAACAGCCCTTCCTCTCGTTTCTACAGTCAGCCCATGGGCTGTATTTATTGCTGTAAGTAGAAGTCCAGCCAGATGCCCCACTTATGGGTCCAGGGTAAAGTGTACTGCTCTGATCGTATTTCCATGCCTCCCCAGATGCAAACACACCCTCCCTCCTCAGAAGAAAGTTGGGGAGTTAACTCAATTGTGGGAGAGAGGAATCACAGAAGGTTTTATGTCAGTTTTCTTTGTTTAGTGAATTACATTGTTTAGAGTTCTCAGTGTTATAAGGGAGTAACCTCTGGTCATCAAACAGGGACAATGTTCTGCTGTCCACATAGCATCTGTTGGATTCTGACCCTTATGTGAAGGCTTATGGAGGACCAAAATAGAAAAAAGAGGCATAGGGAGAATTTGCTTTAGAAGCTATGCTTTGCCAATGCCATGCTAGTCATTTCATTGCTGTAAAAATATTATAAAATACCTTGTTGAGAGGATAATGGATAAAGGAGGCTTACGAAATGAAGCACTTGGCAAAGATTGTAAGAAACACAACTACAACCACAGAGCTCATATGATCCAATACAACTGATGTGGTTTTTCAGCAGACAGATGCAAAGAAGACCACAAAAATAACTGTGTGGCCAAATACAGAAATGTATAAGTGCAAAGTGTTGCTTGAGAAAAGGGCATTCAAGAGATACAAAGTGAAAAGCATTGAGTACCTTTCATTGTGTTTATCTTTAAAGAAACACTTTCTCCACCAAGGATGTTGATGACAGTGATCCATGGAGGGGCACACACATTAAAAATTGGTTTAGAGGAAACTCTATGCAAACATAATTATGTATACTGTACAAACAATACTGAAACTTTGTCAGGGCCTCGATGTGATCAAAAATTGATTTTACCTTAAAAAAAATACTGTTTTAGACCATACAAATGTGTCCTCACTGCAAAAACAGCATGTGCTGAATTTGTCAAAACGTCTCATTTTCTACCTTCTCCACACTGTGATGTCACATATATGGCATTAGCATCTGACTTACTCTACAACAACATCCCACCCAGAAGTGACACGGAGAGAGGATCTAAGGTATAGGCAACCTCCCACCCTTGGTCTAACCAATACTAAATATTAATACAATTGTTGCTAAAAGCAGCTAAAAAATGAAAATTCTCATTTGAAATTTCTTATTTGCAAAATTAAATTTGTTTCTGTTGAGTGTAAGGTTAAACATGACCCAGACATGTTTCACCTTACTACTACAGTCACAATTAACTATTAACTGTTGTTTTTCAATCTGAACAAAGTATGACTTTTTAGATCATAACAATCCACTTTACACAGTATTTCTTACACATATACAAAATGTAATTGCCAACAAGTTTCTGTCTTAAATGTATTAAAGCATAATTTACATCTAAAGCTTTTTTAAATTATTCTGTCCATTACAAAATCAGTCACCACAAACTGAGAATTTTTTTTGACCAAACAAAAAGTCTGCAATTATTTATCGCATCTCAGCAGCCCATGAAACAGTCAGACACAGTTGATTTGAAAGTTGTCTCCTTCAGCTTAACCAATAAAAATGTTCTGTGAAGCTAGGCATGTGAAGAATCCATCTGTGTTTATGTAATTATCTTTCGCCACAATCTAATTGTTTCAGCTTCTATAATTAAATGTTTGTGTGACTCACTCTTAATTGGTAAGCCCTTCACTGCACTTCAAAATGATATTTTACCACCATTTGCAAAGGATTTTATCTAGCAAGACACACCAAAACTGGGCAAAAAGACAAGCCTGGCACTACATCTTGCAACTTCTATTTTAGTTTAAGTCCCAAGTGTCAGCTCTCCCATGCGTCCAGGTTCAAAGTCTTACCGGTTTTGACACACTGTTCCTTGGGTCCATCCTTCACTTTGTTCACTGTTAGTTATATAAAATCATATCAATCATAAAAATTATATATTAAATTATTATGTCTCGGCTGTACAGATAGAGTCTTATACAAATCCAAGTGAAAACAGTATCCAAAATTGACCAAAATATTATATCATATTAAGCACTAATTAATGATAAAAGAAAATGATAAAATTGTGAACATGCCTTTTTCGCCACAATGAAAATGAACAATGAACTTTTTTTTACATATCATGTACAATAAAGTATATTATATTAGGTGTTCCGTTTAGTGTAATTTAAAAATATGGTCTGTACAATCTCAAAAATTAACAATTTGAAATGTGGTTATCCTGTTTTGTTTTGCTGTTACTTCTCAAAGTCTTGCACAGTATCCATAACATCACTTAACGTAGCAATGGCGCTTCATCCATAACCGTCACAATGGATATTTCACAATTCTTTATGACAACAATTAATTTTCCAACTCTATAACTATTAAGATTTTAAGTAAATAGAGACATAATGTTTTTGTAAAGTAACAATTTTTTTTAACTTTTAAGATTAAAAACTGAAAACCTAATATCTAAAAACAATAAAAAAACAATATCTAAAGCTCTGTCTCCTAAACAGTGGATTATGTACGGTGGTTATTGTAAATGAAATGATCTGAGATAATAGTTTTGATGTAGTCTGTTTTACTGAAACCTGGTTCAAACCAGATTATATTGGTCTTAATATAGCACAGAAACTGTGCTTGTCAAAATTACAAATTATTTACTTCTAGCATGGAACCAAGGCTGCATCGCTCTACTAGTTGTACTTGATCTTAGTGCTGCATTTGATGCTATAGATCATGACAATCTGCTAGATTGATTACAAAATAACATCAGTAGTCAGGGACAGGCATTACAGTGGTTTAGATCTTACCTGTCTGACTGTTATCATTTTCTTCATCTAATAGGGCAATCAAACTTGTCCAAACTGAAAGAGTGTGTTAAAGATATAAAGTATTGAATGACCTGTAATTTTCTTCTTTTAAATTAAAATAAAACAGAGATTCTACTTATTGGACCAAAAACCTGTAAACAGATGCTTCTAGAATACGATTTTCAAATAGAAGGATGCACTATTCCCTCATCCAATACAGTCAAAGCTTCATTGTTATATTACACAGCAGAACATATTATCCGTCCCCAATGCAGAAAAGCAAAAGCCAGTTAATGCATTTGTGACTTCCAGACTGGACTATTGTAATGCACTGCTAGGTGGTTGCTCAGCATCCTCAATAAACAAGCTACAGTTAGATCAAAATGCAATAGTGAGAGTTCTTATCAGATGCAGAAAATCGAATGCAGAATATGATCATATAATCCCAATTTTATCATCTCTACATTGGCTACCTGTCAAGTTCCATATTACATACAAGTTATTGCTACTTAATTTACAAGGCCTTAAGTGGGTTAGATCCTGTATATTTAAATGATCTTCTATAATGCCACAAGCCAACATGCTCTTTAAGATCACAAAACTGGACATTTGGTAATACCTAGAATCGCAAAGTCCACTGAAGGAGGTATTTAGCTCCTGGAACAGCCTTCCTGACACTGTTCAGGGCTCAGCTACTCTCTAAATATTCAAATCTAGATTAAAGACACATCCCTTTAGCCAAGCATTCACACAATGCATTCTAAAACTTGAATGATTACCTTGTGCTAGTAATGTTAAGAACTGCAGCTACACTTATTACTCTTTATTTGCCTCCCATTTCTATCTGGGGATACCTATTCTGGGGTAGCTACAGATTAGGCCAGCTCCAGTATGGATCTAGCATTTTAGGATGACTTCAGATGACCCAGCATTGTGTAGAGAAAACAACAACCTCTGCAAAGATTTCTGATGATTGCCATTTCTGCTTCAGTGCATACACCACATAAATCAATTTGCATAATCTGTACCATTTTACTTTAGTTGACAATGTCCAACTTTTCTGTAAAGCATATTTAAAACTATATGTGTCATGAAAAGTGCTATACAAATAAATGTGAACTGAATTGAAACATCTTGACTGGCTAGATTACAGGAATGTTAGGAAACAAATACAAGCATTTTGTCCAAATCATTATGAAGGGTACTCTGTATTGCTAATTGCCATGGGCATCAAACAAAATTATTATTGTAACTATAGAGGTATGGTTAATTATATATAATGTATATGTATAATCATTTTCATCAAATGGAACAACTGAACTGAGCATGTTTTCAGTTCTCAGTGACCCTCCATGCAGGAGGAACTGAAATCGTCTGCAGTTGTGAGGCATCCAGAGGAGAGGAGTAATTTCTAAAGCTAATCATCTGTGTGCTCTGATATTCTTTCCTAAATAAAAAAAATAACCCTTCTTCTTTTCGTCTTGTCTCTAGCAGCAGAATACAATATCCAATTGTAAATGTATCTTTGTAGACTTCCTAAGGCAAAATGTTTAATGCTCTCTTCTTTTGGTAAGTCGCTTTGGATAAAAGCATCTGCTAAATGAATAAATGTACATGTAATGTAAATGTGTGGTGAACGGCAGCAGTCAGAGGGCCATACCCGTGTGTCAGTGAGAAAATTACACTGAACAGAAAGGAATGTCGTATGAGCATGTAATTTAGGCCCAAATTCAAGTTAACGAGCTTTGTTTAGGATTGTGTAAGAGTGTGTATCACAAGAATGAACTATTCTTTCTTCAACAGGCATGAAACAAATCTATTTACACATAAATGCTGATGCAGGCCAAAAGCCTGGCAACAAATATAACATCTTTTTTGTATAAGATGTAAATTCCATAAATTAGAGGAAATGGTCTGGAAAATAAACATTGCCATACTTTCCTTCTTTTCTGCTATCAAGAACAAAGGTATAGTCCACTGGCAAACCATTTGGGATAGACTAATGGTACTTTGCATTTTGGCAATATGACACTAAAATGATTTTTGCATAGCTTTACTATAGGTTCAGTAATTAAATACAGCATGTGTTAAATAGTAAGCCTTTTTGCAAATACTGTGAATATGTTACAATGCACTTTTAGTATGATTGTTCTGAATGATGAAGACAACATTTCCCATTGTTCCATGCTACATATTGTGCCTTTGTTGTAGAGCCAAATAATGTTGTTAAAACATAGACAAACACAGTCAGTCCATTATTGGGGTTTTAGTCATCTAGTACTGATGTTTCTCTTTAGTGAACATTCTCTGACATTTTAAATTTATGCTCTTTTAGACTGATTTCTGATGAACTCTACATGTTTGATTCTTATTAAATCAAAAGAAATATAAATGCACAATATAAGTGCACAATACATGTGTGTTGAATGGTTGCCAGGGCATTGCTTGGTCGTTAAGGCATTCCGAACAGTTGCTAGTTGTTTGCTTAGTCTCTAATGGATACAGCCTGCTACACCTTACAAACACCACTAAATATACCCTACTTTTTTGATAAGCTGTCCCACTTTTGGGTTAATATTTTCAATTATGATTTTCATTTGTGACAATATATTTCAATCTAATTACACAATATAAACAATATAAGGTCATAGTTAAGGCGAGGAAAGGTTAGGACCTGTTTATGTATGCTGATATACCTGTGTTGAGGTATTGTGTGTTAATGAATCTGTCTTCTGCTACCATCACTACCTGTGTGTCTGTGTTATAGTAAGCATACCAGGCAAAGGGAAACCTGTTAGAGCAATCTGTGTATGCCGCAGCAGGTGTGTGTGAGCTCAACGCTGGCCACAGACACAGATTTGGAGGAGGAAGTCTGTCAGACAGCAGAGATGGATCCCTAAGGGATCTGATAAATAAGGAAAAAATATCTTTGAAAAAGGAAACGCATCTGTTTCCAAAGTAGAAGTCAATATATTGGTGGCTTGCATTCCAGAGCAGCAAGTATAGGAGCCAAAACCTCTCTCTTTCTTTTCTCTATATCCACTGACATTCACCTGCATAGATTTCTTCCTCTGTGCTTCATAGAATTCCTTTGAAAACTTTAGGTAGGACATGCTGTATATGTAAATGCTATTAGATTCTAAGCTCTGTTGAAACCCACCAAGCATGTATTAGAAATTGTAATGAAGGGTCAAACCCACGAGGATCCATATACAGCATATTTATTCAAAAAACAAACAGGCAGGGTCAAGCAACAACAAACAGGGTAATCATAGGCAAGGCAAAGGCGTAAACATAAAGCAGGCAAGGGTCGAGACAGGCGGCAAACAATCAACAAGGCTAGGCTAGTCCTGAGATCGGGGCAGGCAGGAAGCAATGCAAAAACCAGAGTAAACAGTCCAAAATCCAAAACCAGTAATCCAAGAAATGTAGATATAACGCTCAGTAATGTTGCCAGGGTAAAACAAGACTTCGCCATGAGCTAAGGAATGCCAGGGGTTTATATACAGGAGATAACGGGAAACAGGTGTACAGGAAGAGAGACAGGAGAGATGAGTAGACCGCTGACCGGATGACCCATGGTGGAGCCGACAGAGGAAGGAATCATGGTGGAGGAGATTCCATGGGACCGACCGATGGCAATGACAGAGATGGAGAGCCGACAAGCCAGGGTGACGACGAGGATCTGGAGGGCCAAGGCGGAGCAAAGGGCTTCGGCGATCAAGCTAGAAATGGAGATCCGGAGGGACGCGGTGGACCCGGAGTGACAGAGGACTGAAGAGGAGCTAGAGGGAAGGAGGGAAGGAGCGATGAGGTGCAACCAAAGGAGTATAGTCCTGAAGCGATGGCGGGTCGATGACTGACCAGGGCAAGACCAGAGGGACGAGGGAAGCCAGGTGGAACTAGTGGACAGACGGGTAATGGTGAAGGCCAAAGGCGGAGTCGAGGGATCCTCCAGCCTCTGTGTGGGTGGAGCAGGAGACTGGCAGATCTGCGGTAAATCCACGTCCCCGCTGGCAGGCTGAGGAAGAGCAGAGAGGCAGACAGGCTCTGACGACATAGGAAATAGAGGATACACAGACATGAGAGGAGGTGGGATAGGGAGGTTGGGTGGGATTTCCCCCAAGGCTAACAGTTCATTGGAAACCACAGGAGTCAAAATCAATAGAATCTCCAGAATACAAAACTCACCCTCAGCGGTGGTGCCATGGACGGGGTCCACCAACATCCCCTCATACTCCACGAATGTGTCCACCACAGCGTCCCATAGTGCCGGTTCTTGCACTTTGTCAGACGGGGTGTGCTCTGGGATGACCCTCGGCTCTGTCGCTACTGTTGGCGATGGCTCGATGGTCGCGGCAGGCATCAGCTCTCCATCTGCGGTGGGCTCTAGCACAAGGTCCGTGCTGTGCGGTGGTGGTCCTCTGGGTTCTGGTTTGGCAGCCATGACTGGTAAGCTCTGGAAAGCTTTTCACAGGATTTCCTCAATTAGCGCAGGTAGTCAATTTAACTGTTGGTCCTGAGAAACGATAGCTCAAATTGTAATTGGGAAATCGCTGCTGGATCGCTATCTGGCTAAGTCTTCTGTAACGAAGGGGCTGAATCATGAGGATCCATTTGCAGCTTTATTTCGTAGTGTAAACAGGCAATGGTCAGTAACAGCAAACAGGTGTACAGGAAGTAATCAAACCCAGGTATGGGGCATTATGGGAAACATAGTTTTACTGGCGTTAATATTCTGGAGATGGCTCCCGCTGGTGGTGCAGAGGAGCCTCTATCGTAACAATAAATATAGTTGGTCATAGTTAGACATAGTTGGATATATTTGGACAGTATAGTTATGTTCCAAAAGTGTACACTCTTCTTTTTCAGCCTCCTTCTACAGTAGCATCCTATCTGAAATCATTGAACTTAGAAACGCTGTTGTTTGCCTTATGCATCAGACATCCATGTTTATAAGTGGTCATCATCTAATTGATTGACACGTCACATTCTTTAACAGGCCACCTGGAAACATGATGCCAGACAAACAAACTATGAATAGTTGTTTTAAATGTCAGTCAGATGACCTTTTGGGTGGTCCATTAGTCTGAAGGTCTGGCTAGAGAAAACTAGGTTCTGGGAACATTTTTTAACGTTCAGCTTTCAGATGTACATCTTATGAGCCATAATTGTAATAAATAAAGCCATAATTGTGATAAAAATGTACAACTGACATGTAGCCTGGCAGCTATAAACAGCCTAAAGGTATACTTAAAATATATAAAATATATATAAAATATAGTAATTGACAGAATTGTATTTTATCAAATTGTAATTGCTGTAAGTTATAAAAGCAGTATGCCAATAAGCCTGTAATTAGTCTGTAATGCATTAATTGAACCCTGTTAACTGACTAATTCAGCACTTCAGCACAACACTTGACCCTTCAATGTTCTACTGACCATGATATTATATTGCCAAATGTATAAATATAAATGTAAATATTTATTGCTGTCAAAAAGAAACACAGTGGAGACATAAATCTACAGCACTCATGTATTTCCTATTTACTTGTGGTAAGCACTGGGCAACATTCATTTATGGATGGAGTATGTGTGTGTTGGTGGTTCTGTGCTAAATTGGTGGGAGTTGTTGTGGGTGGGTTTTAGTAAGAAGTTTTGTGAATACACCTAAGAGTGGCCCTTAACCCTGTGTTTCATCTGACATGTATCACAAACAAACTGCTGTATATATAAGGTGTGTGTTTAGGAGAGACGACAAAGACACTACAGTTTTTAGATGCAATAAACGTGAACTTATTTTTTTATTTTCTCCATTCCTTTACACTCATATTGTGTCACTACTCCCATCATGCTCTAGGAGTTGCCCATAAACTATCTTATGATTTGTTAATTCACTTGTTCTGCTACAGAAAGTGAGTCAGGGATAAAAGACAGTCAGTGGGTGGTGTGAGCAGAATGTTACTTCACAATTCCTCACCTGAAGATACTATAACAGTGTAACATATTCATTGCGGCCTTGATTTTGTTTATGTCAAATTAAATATGGCATCTGTTTTGACTAAGATCTATATAACATCAACAAATGCTGCATGTTTCTCAACCCTGTGGTTGGTCAGCTGTGACATTAGCAGCAGGTCAAAGGTTAAACCTAGAGGTCAGCTGTCTCAGCTGTCTATACCTCTGTGGTATTTAACTTTCAAATGAAGCACAGTCGTGGTTCAGGAGATTTTTAAAGTGTTTGACATCAGACTTTTGCCACACTGTAGAGAAAAAAATGTAACATATTTGCCTTTCAGGTGAAGCATGAGTTGTCCATGTGGTTCCTTGCCAACATCTGAGGAATTATATGACGTGACACTTTCAGGTGCCTATACAGATGCAATATGCTATAACAACGATAACAACTGATTTATCACGTAATCAGATTTTTGTTTTTGCAGTATCTTCTCGCCTTTTTATCCATCAGTCTGATGAATGAACACTGTTATCTGACAGATTCGCAGCCAAGGCAACAGTGCACAAATTTAATTGTTGAGATTTGTATTCATGAAGAATCCCATAGAGAACATGATCCCTGATAACAACCGACAGTGAGAAACAGGAGCTACCTGCAGAGAACGCCACATTCCTAAGGACTGATCACAGAACCTGCAGCCATGGGAGCATGTCTGATTGCTATGGCATGAGAGACAGAGATAGTATCAAGATTTCACAGTTAGGACAGAAGCTAAGAGAATGTTCTCTCAAAGAAACTTATCTCCTGACCTTACAAACCAAGATGAAAACTCACATTCTTTGTCAGATAATCACTGTCCAAAAATGTTAAGCTCGGTAAAAGATCTCTGAGATCTCTTGGAATACCCAAACTAGGAGGTAAGAACTCAAGAGAATTCATTGCAACAAAAATGCAACAAATATAACAAAGCAACCCTGTTCACAAAGTTCAAGGAGAATGTTTTCATGGTCAATATATAGAAAGGTTCTGCAAAATAGCATTGTGACAGCATTTCTGTCACAGCATTGTGACAGCACCTCTTCTTAATACACAATTTCTTTTTGTGCAGGATTCATTTGTTTTAGCTAATGTCACAAATGCCTCTTTTACATTTTATGTAACACTAACTTATACAATCCAATCAATTTCCATATATTTCTGTGAGAAACAGGATATCACATTGTGGAAAAAAACTGGGCCTGAGAAAGACTTTATCAGGACTCCACCCTGTATATTAAATTTTACCGTGTTTGAGTCTATTGTGCAGAATTTGCTTCCAAAATGTGTACAAATGTGAAAATGTCTGTATATTCCTTCGGCCATTAGATGTCTCATTTGCTGTGTTTTCAACAGTTCTTATCTGTCTGCTGAGTCACTCGAGAGAAAATCCCTTTCCTTCATTAGAGAGCTAGAGCATAACCCAAATTCTTTCCTTAATTTCCATGCAGACTAGAAGTGATACAGTCAAAAGAAATACTTGAATTGAAGTTGAAAACAACATTATATGTTCCATACTCTATCTCTCTAAACTCTTTCTAAACAGTTTCCTTAGTTTGAGAAATACGGATTGTGGGAAATAATTCCATCTCAATTGAACAAGGAGATGCTATTCATAATTTATTCACCATTTGCAAGAAAAGCTAAAAGCATCCTCTACCCCTCTGTAAACAGAGCAGGAATATTGGGATTGAATTTCAAAACAACATTAGAAGTTCCAGACTCCATGCCACAAACATCATATTTGATTTCCAAATAGTTTCCCTATTTTGATGAAATCCTGGGAAATAATTTTACTGTCTTGATCTTGCAAGGAGATGCTACTCTTACAGAAGGAGAACCCTTTAACATAGGGTAAGGAATTTAACAGCAAGCTAGGTAACAGAAAGCTAGCTTAGATAGCATAAGATCCCATCCTCCCATCAGGGAGCTCCCCAAAGCCACGCCTCCTTGACAGACAAGTAGAGCATCCTATCATTGATTGTATGAACATTTTATGATCCTGCGCCTTCCAAAGAAGATATAAATATATTTGGACCATATTACTTAGTGATTGCAATCAGGATGTGAAGAGAAAAATGTCCACACTACCTTTCTGATTATTCAGATTCTGATTATCCAAATTCAAATGAACCCTAGATGTCTTGTAAGGTTTCACATCAATAATGAAGAATATAAGTAATTCTCATGTTTCACGACCAATCACAATATGGTAATCAGTAGTCACATTTACACACACACTTGTTTGTCATTCTGAGTGAAATCATTCCGAAGGATACCGATCTGTTCTGGTGTTTACATGTGCATACACAAAGAATAACTTTTTGAAATGGGTAGCCTATGTCCTGTTTGCATGCTGCTTATGAAAAGAACTGCTCTTAATCAGGCAATAGCGTGTCTATGTAAGAAACTGACCTTTTTGGTGGTTGTTCCTAGCTAAGAAATGTTGCAGTAGAGGTCTACGTACTCCTGCCAGGTTCTATTCTGCCCACTTCTGATTCTCTCTGTGTACACCCACTATCTGTTTGTAATGTTATTCTTCCCAACATGACAGATTAAGCTAACTTTCCATCTCATTTACGAACATTTTTTTATTAGATAAATAGAGAGTTGTGGTAAATATTACAGAAGTATACAATCATTTCGCTTTTGTAATATTTTATTTGTCTTAATGTCAAAAAACAGATCCTGTTAAATTAAATACAACCTCAGTCACTCAAAATTATTAAAAAATGAACAAATGAAAACTGTTATCTCACTATGCTGTAAGGTGACATTAAAATGTTAACAAGCTATTTAAAACATCTGCATGAATAGCATGCAAGGTTTTGAATTTTAAATTTAGTTATAATTTTTGTTTCATTTTGAATTTCCAGTTATTATTTAGTTTTGCTTTACTTTTTCAGTTAATTTGGTCTATCAATATCTTATAGTTTCTATTTCTATTTCTGTTATGACATGTCTGACATTTGTTCTGTTCTTTATTATTAAAATTATTTTTTATTATATGTAAAGCTGCTTTGAAGCAATGTAACATTGTAAAAAGAGCTATATAAATAAAATTAAACTGAATTGAATTTGGCTGTTGACAACTTTGTATATTGTTTTTTTTAAAGTAAACTATTTCCTTTTTTTTTTAAATCAAAGCATTTTAAAACTGAAAAAGATTTTAGTAGTTTTAGTTTTTTTTTTTTAATTTTTGATTTAGTTTTAATTTAATGTTTACTTTTTATTTATTTACTTTTAATGTTATTTTTAAAAAATGTTAGTTTTAGTTAACTATGATAATGTTAATAAAATGTTGTTCTTTAATACCAGAGTGTCTCCTCCAAAATTTGACTAGAATGCTCACAAGATGCTCTAGCTGGGATGTAACACACATATCTTGTCAGTTTGCTCATAGTTAGCGAGCAGTCTATTATGAGACTGCCCACTCCCATGCAAAAATAAATAAATAAAAATAAATAATAGAAATAAATTGTTACCAACAACTACTGTCTTTAATTTGTAAAATAAAACTCACTCATAATTTAACTGGTTCCCACAGGACCTCTTCTTAGCATTACCACCACTCCCTTAAATTACACTAAGACTAGGCATGGGCCGAAGGATGTAGACTTGAAGTATTTGGTTTAACCTGTTTACATTGTAGAATTTTTTAATTGATCGGTTTAAGAAAAGGTTTATCCTACACCTCTCAATCGATTAAAATTACAATCAGTTTAGGTCTTTTTCAGATTGAGGTGTTTACATGCTGCAATTTCATTTTGATTGAACGTTTAAACAATTAGAATAAAATGCTCCATGTAAACGCACCTAATGAAAAAGTTTTTCCATTATGTATGTAATCTTGGCTCATTGAGAATGGAACGAGACACTGCATCTGTTTTAATGCTTTGGGTAGTGCCTTGGGTGTGACTGGTGTCTGACTCCCATATCTAATCACAGCAATCTAAATGACTGACCGCAGTGCTTGATGCACATCTGGTGCACCTGCATGTATAGAAGAGCATGTTATTTTGTCTTCAGGAGCCGTTTGGATGTTCTCACATCGAATTGCCAATGGATTCAGCTCTGAAGAACTTCAAAAGAACTTCAAAATTGAGGTTTCTGACACCTGAGGACATGAGCACGAACTGTGTGTTCTTTGCCTGGCTGAAAAGGGAGTTATCAAGGGTGCTGACTGCATGCATATTGCGAGGGCTTCTCGCTCAAGAAGCTCTGTTCTTGCCTGGTTGTCTGCCTGGGTGGATGCCCCACAGATCGGGTCCTGCCACTGCTGAGGCTTGGCAGAAGCTCGCCTTGAGGGGTTTGCAGGTGGACTTAGCGTAGGAGCTTGAAAAAGGGCATGTGTCTTTGTCGCTTTGCTTCTGACTGGGAATGTGGTCCACTGGATTGGAAGGAGTACTCATCGTTGTCCCCTGATCTTTTGGACAGCCTCCTTCTGCTGGCGAGCCAGGAGATGCAGGATGTGGCGAAGGAGACCAGAGCATGGATATGCCTTCTCAGCCTGCCTGCCCCGCAACTCCTATATGAGAAGTTGTTGATGGCCATGTCTCGCGCTACAGAAAAGTTAGATCTTGCTTGATGGCTCCATAAGCTGGCTAGTGGCTGGCCTGACAAGCAGTTCCTGGTTTCCTGATGATTCCTCTTTAACTAAGTTGGAGAGATCATGAAAGAAGCCACACTCTTCTCGTTTATACATGCATTTGCAAGCAAACAATGAAAATGTAGAGGGAGTGAGAGAATACCTCAGATGTCAGTCCTTGGAGTTGAGTGTATCTTATATCCATGATACAGAGGGTCTCCACTCCCTTTGTAATGGGCTGGCAAGGCTACCGCTTGCATTAAGTCGACTTTCTCAAAGACAGCATATGGCAGTGTTGAGTTTCCTTGAAGGGGAATGTCTTTCTGTTATGTATGTAACCTTGGTTCTCTGAGAAAGGAATGAAATTTGCCGTGATTTGCTCATTGCCGTGCCTCAGGGACAGCTGTTTACGTTTCCTGTTTACAAAGAAGTTGATGACATGCTTTACAGGTGCACTAATATACTCACAGGTGCACCTAATATGATTATACATAAGACTCAGACACCAGTCACACCAGTTCCCCATAGCATCAAACCAGATGAAGTGTTGAGTTACCTTGACAGATAACCTATTTAAATATTATTCTGTTCCTCTAGAAGATTGTATGGTTTCAGAAGACCCAGAATAATAACATATGGAAGTCATATAAATAAACTGTATGGTATCTTTATGTTGTTGCTACATTATTTTTTTTATACTTGTTTTATACTTTCAGTTCATGGAAAAGATAGGCAGTTGGAAAGGCAGTAGGATTCATAAATGATGACAAATCGATCAGTTCTAGATGAACTATTATGTATTAATGTCATTTTAGCTTAAAACCACTTTATGGTGGATATATATGGTAGTACAAGCAATGCTCCTCACTGGGGCAGAAACTTTGATTGAACACAAAAGATTACATTATTAAACATTAGTACAGCAAGTTTGCCCTGAATTGCAGTAACATGAATCACACAATTACACAT
Source organism: Chromobotia macracanthus (assembly GCA_036877525.1). Lineage (NCBI taxonomy): Eukaryota > Metazoa > Chordata > Actinopteri > Cypriniformes > Botiidae > Chromobotia > Chromobotia macracanthus. The sequence continues at coordinate 6,005,030 of JAZGTH010000081.1, forward strand.
TGACCTAAATCAGAACATCTATTAAAGTTTGGGTATTTTTGGATAAACCCAAACTAAGGTTTTGGATTAAGCTAAAACCACTGGTCATTTTTCATGTATATTGCTAATATATGCCCATGCTTCTTTTTTCACCTATATTTGGATGTTAGTCATATGTGTGCTAGACAAATGACTGCAGTACACGACCAACGCTTGAGTCATACACAAGTCACCCCAAAGCAATAATGTCATCTGTCTTAAAATGTCCAATGTCACTGCCACACTGTGAATATAAAAGACAGTTCCAGCCTGTCTTGGGTAATGTGGTAAGTTCAAATTTAATTATGCAAATTTACTAAGAAGCATTAAAATTGTGGCCTATCTGTCAATTGATGGCATGTGTCTATCTCTGTCTTCAACCCATTTATTTGAACCATTTACTTTGCCTGTGGAAGATCACTACCAGATCTTAAAAGGCCATGTGTGTTGTCTTTATCCACCTGTGTAAAAGATATAAAACAGAGACAAATATCGCCACTCAGACAAAAGCATTTCTGGCAACTAACTACCATCTGGCCAATAGCATCAGTGATTAGAGCCAGAACAGTTTGCATTATTAACATAACATTAATTAGGCAACTTCTGCAGCTTGTTGTGGGAAATTCACATAAACAAGTGAATCCTTGTATGCAAATACTCCCTCCATTAATGAGGTGCATGTTTACTGCAGCAAAGCATACAAAATCACTGAGTATAAACAGACTTGTGGTCTGACACTGTGATGAGGGTCACCATAAGCTTCAGTTGCAGAGCACTGCATGCCAATATCTATTCAGCCTCAAAAGTACTGTTATTGCCATGGTTCCACAATGGTATCAGATAGTAATACCAGTAGTTTAATGTGGTATCAAATCATACTGCATGATTACGACATTCAAATTTATATTTTAAATACTAAAAACATGCTACCAATTTACTTTTTGGGACTTTTTTGTTAGCAGGTAAGCGATTCTGAATGCAGTGTCAGCTTGTTTGAAGTTTTGCTCTAAACTTCTAACTAAACACTAACAAAACACAAAAATGGCAATGTTTAAAGAATGCCATTTCTTGTTGGGTAATTTAGTTCGGGGAAAAGCTATGGCATTAATAATTGTATGCTGTTCTGATATTTTATATAATGCAAAGACTTAACCAGTTGATATCAAAGTGTTTTTGGTGGATATATGATGTCAGTTTTAAGTTCAAGCTAAACAACCATGATTTAGTTTATCACATTAACTGTTCCTCTAACCAGAAAGCTATATCTATTGTTTTATTTCTATTGCTGTGTTTATTTTAAAATATTAATTAAAAAATATTTATTTAATCTGTGAATCTGTGAAAACCTAAAGATGAGATGTTCAGTCACCTCTCCAATCGATGTATCATCTCACAATGTCTATAGTAAGAATACAGCGGTAAACGTTTGTCTTACCTAAATTGACAAAACTCATGACCATGTCCGCGTCATGCAAGAACTCGGTGTCGTGCACTGAGGCTAAAGGTGGTCGTGTGGTCGTGAACAGAGATCTGTACTGATCCACGTTGCTTTTCTCTTCAGTGGAGATGGTGTTATACAGATCCAGCATGAAGAGAGGCGCCGAATTATATCTACCGCTGTTCAGATGGGGTCTGGGTCTGTGGCTCAGTCCCAATATGGACAAGATCTCTTTCTGCATCTCTCTTTTCTCCTGAATCCGTAACCTCCGATTCATAAAGTTTGTCTGAAGCTCAGAGCCGCCAAATACAGAACTGCTACATGCCAAATAAGAGCTCCATACAAACCCCACCAGTGCAAACCAGGTACTCTTCATCTTTACATTCAGTCTGATGATAGGGTATCTCAACTGAAAATATATCCACTTGGAAACCTAATGCCGTGTCGTCTTTTCTTTTGCTTCACGCCATATGATTACTGTTAAAATAACTGTTAGTTAATATGTTCGGCAATAAACCCTCTTCTTGTTAAAAACATCTTGACTGCAGGGTTCTTGAATACGTTAATTTAGAGATAAAAAAGTTTGGATGTTAAGCTCCTCATATCAGTTTATTGTTTTCTTTATAAAATAGCAGTGGTGATTGTCTAAAAAGCTACAAAATACATAAAAAATAAGTTCTCCTAAGTCACCCGATCATTTTTCTAATTATAACCTTTCTCTGTGTCGTGTATATTATCCAGTGCAAAACAAATGCCACTGTCGTCCAGAGAGTTTTTCAGTTTGTAAAGTCTCCATCAGTTTCTCAGCGTGGTGCGTCTCTTGAAATTGACATTTTTGCGTGTCCCATCAAATGATGACTTACAGCATTTTTTCGTGTTATCCGTCACGTTTTAATGAGTATTTCCTTACTGCCTGATTAGTTGCGTTTTTAAATGTTTTGCCTTTGTGATCACCACAGTGCGTGTTTCCTATGTGGACAGCGCGTTTGTCTCCAGGGGTTTAAATAACTGGGCAGAATCAGGTAGCCGCGTCTTGATCCCGCCCCTGTGCTGGCGTTCAGAGGTGGAGCTTTACATGAGCCTTACGCTCATGTAAAAATAACGTGGACAACAAACGTATTTTAACGAGACTTGGTGTTTCTTGAAAGGAAAATTAAGCACATTAAATAGGGATTTTAAATAATTATGCAAGTGTTTTGTTGTTGCGTCTTTGTAGCTGTAGATCTGTAGACAAAATCTTACATGAGCGCGCTAAAACCAAGCCAGTTTATGGCCAAAGCGTGACCCCTAACGACACAGAAAATTACCACAATGCACACACACACACACACACACACACACACAATTTAAACTTAACCATCGTTGTAAAAGGTTTTATGCCATGTATTGCTTTTATTTCAAAAGGAAACTTTTTCCATGGTTGGGAGTCCTTTAAAAAGCTCTTTGTGCCTGTGTGACTCTTTGTACCTGTTTTGTAGTACTATGGTAATATTATTTTTGTACAGTTTGTGATTTAATATTCTTTGAAGTTCCTTACAATGCAAATATTATTACATTAATTTTGTAATTTTGTACATTAATATGACAAACAACAATGGTACCATCAACAAAGTACTGCGTTTTAGTGGAGTAAAATAAAGCTTTTTGTTAAATGTCCAGGTTTTATTCTAGTCTTTATTGTTTTATCTTCTGTAAAATCTTGATCTGTGTGACACTCACTATTTTCACTATTTTAAAAGAGTATATGGAGTTCTCTGATGTTTGAGATTACAGACGACAGCAGGGAGTTTGTGGTCAGGGCCAGGTGCAATGCTTTAAAGCTGTGACACACTACTGAACTTATTCTAATATGAGAATAGAGAGAGAGAACTTGTGTGTTTATGTTATGGAGACTGATATCAGAAAACACACACTGTGTTGTGTCTGGTGAGATTTAGATTGGCAAGATGGCTTTGTGTTGTTATCTCTAAGTTGCTAATCTTATCTATGGGGGCAGAAAAACATGCATCAAAGACCAAAAACACAAACCAATCCAGCCATCCCCCTTACTTTAATATTCAGCATATTTACTGATAGTCCACTCAGACACACAAATATTATGCAAGTTCACTGTAGTATTAAATGCATTTTATTTGAGCATTTACATATTTAATCTATGGCAGATGTTTGTTATTTAACCCTTTCCTATGTTATTCTAAACCTGTGGGACAAAATGACAATTTTTGAAAATCTTTATGTCGCTATTTTCCATACAACAGTTCTGGATGACTAAGTGAAAATAGACATGAAAGTATCATTACAGTAGTCTATATGAGTCCTCTGAAGACATATGCCTTTTTTTGATTGACTGTTATTATTGACTGAAAATCTTCCTCCTCCCCTGTCACTCTTAAATTTTAATTTCCATTCTGCATATTCAAACTGTCACATTATTACACATACAAATGCTGTTTGATATTAGTGACTTGGCACAAAATGTCTTTGCACTATTTTTGAATTTCAGAATAGGCATAAATACAATTTCAGAGCTTCTGTGAGGATAAGATTATTAACGAAGAGCAACCTTTTCAGTCTGTCCCTTACCCAAGTCTATCATATAATCTCAGCCAAAACATGTTAAAAATGCTTTTTGACTTTTCATTGCAATATGTGCAACAGAAAAGACTTTCATGATAACTGTAACATGGCCGTAACAGTGTGACTTGACATGATCATAAAAGTACCATATTTCAGGAGTTCTACATGACCCCTTACCCTTAAACCATTTAAAATGTTTTTCTGGTTCAAGCATTTAAAGCATTAAGGAATGCATGCAAAGTGTAGTTTTGTCATGTTTAAACACTTATTCTTCAAAGGTCAGTTGCTAATTGGCTGTTAGTGGTTGATCAGTGACCTGTGCGTGTTTTTGTGTGGTGTCACTTAACACACCAACTTTCTGTCATCATATTTTCTAGACAGAACCTCACACAAAAACTATTTTTCTTTTTTAAATCGCTTTTCTCTTTCTTATACACCAGGTTAGCATATTAGGTGTATGTTGGTGTTAACTTCCAGTGCACCCACACAGATTATAAGAGTTTTATAAGGTAGCTTTTGATTAAAAGTAACCAGAAGGTTGCTGGCTCGTGGCCCACAGGACTGGCAATCAACATTTTGCCTTTGAGCAAGACTTATGTTCAAACATATTTGGAAAGACAAATGTGCGAACAGTCCTACCCCCCAAAGCTTTAGATGTAAACTATTTTGATGAATGCATGAACAACGTGCATTGAATGATTAGGGTTTCAAGTGCAAAGCGCTGAAATCCTGTTGTTTTTGTTAAGATTACTATTCTTATTATTATGCCATAAAACTGATCATATGGAGACCAAACGAAAGTCCTAGAGACTTAAAAGTTGAAGCCAACCAATAGGGGGCACTACAGTGATCAAAAATGTGAAGTTGCTCATAACTCCTTATCAAATGTCTTATACCAATGGAATCTTCAGGACAAGACAAACAAAACCGGCCTTAAATTTGTTGCAAAACCCACTTTTGTGAATAAGCAGTTGGTTTTTCGACCGATTAGAACCTAACCAGTGCTGAAAGATTTTCAGGAGTCTATTTAGTCTATCTAAATAGTCTGGGGCAATTTTTTGGTTCTAACTCGGGAAGAGAATGAGATATAGTCACCAGACCTGGTACACATATGTAGAAGTCTCATCTGTGGTCACATGATTTCAAAGTCAGTTAAATATACTTGAAAATTGGTATGCAGTGTCTTTGTCCAAGGTATCATGTGGACATTCTATTAGCATGAAAAACATGGTCGCCATTGACCAATTTAATTTGAGCACCTATTAGACAAGATTAACGGCTGATCAGAAAAAACTCAGTGGCCCTGTTTTATTTATGACACCAATGGTTTTGAAAGAATTTTGAAAGAAATCAGCTACTGAGAGGTGTTATCTAATTTTTCAGGTGGATTAATGATTGCAAATCACACACACAAAATGTTGATGTCATATGTTACGTAGAAAATATTTGAGAAATTTGTGAACTAGTCCTTTTGTGAACTAGTCCTTTTGTTAAGTTTCTCACTCAACATCAATACAACTCTGTGGACTCTCTAAGCCAATAATTATTATTATAAAAAACTGTTTTAGAACTTTTGAATTTGGAACGCTATAGCAGGGTCATTTAGAAAATAGACATGGCAAAGTGTACCATATTCCCTAAACTAAATTTCAGAATAAATAATATAATAAATCACAAATTTAGGTGAAAGATGTGTGTACCTCATGTAGCTTAAATAATATAAGGTTAAAGACCCCTGGCCTAAACATTAGCTTTTATTTAACATGCAGTTTTCCTCATACTTATTGTGCTACAGACAAAAAAGAAACCTAAAATTGTGTGGCTTGTTGAGGAGAGATGTATTATTACATTTATAATAACATACTTCCCATAGACTTACATCAAACATCTATATTGTTGCTTTGCAACAATATTATGAATTATAGAATTATGAAAAATATTTTAGAAATAAATTTAAATTTTAAACATTTATAGCAAATGTGAGGGGGAACTCATGGTGTACTGCATTTATATTAAGCCAGGAACACTAAAAGCTATTCACTTGTTTATGTATAAAATCCTTTTACTTCCAACATTATCTTTTAACATACCCTTACCAGCAAACCTGAGTTATCCAAGAACTTATGACTGAGGAGAAAAGTCAAGTAAACATGAAACAGCATTTCCAGCACCACTAGAAACTCAATGGATCTTAAAGAGTGTACATGTCATATCAGAATGGAGCCAGACTTGAATCTGAGTTTTCAGTGGATTTTGGAGGACTAAATAGGCTTAATAGATTTGTGTGATGCTGTAAAGTACAGAGGACAGCTCACCAGGTTTTAAAACAGCCAATATGTCCCTTTTCCTGTGTAACTGCAAAAATGTACAACATTACATGGCTTTTTAAATTTGTTTTTAGGGCTTCAGTTTGGTAGTTTGATGTAGTATCTGCATATGTAACAGGAAATCATTATTCTGTTGAGGCAAGTATTTACACACGAGACCAAGTAGCATACTTTCCAAGGCTGCTTCCTCCAAACACATTTACATTTGCATTTACATGTATTCATTTGGCAGCCACTTATATCCAAAGCAACTTACAATGCATTTAAACTATACATTTAATCAGTATGTGTGTTCCCTGTAAATCAAACCCACCACCTTTTGAACTACACACAAACACTGCTCACAAATGGAACAACTGCTTCTCTTTTTCATATATTTCTCTCTGTCTGTCACCACAAGGGATTTCCCTAGACTGTTACCATTGTGGTCGAATACATCCCTAAAAACTCACTTGCCAAAGCAAGATTAGGTAAAATAAAACCTACAAGCAGGATGTTAAAAAAAACCTTTTCCACTGATGGTGGCCAAGATGTCTATTATGTGAGATGAATGGTGTTTAAGGGCCTGCTGTGCACTGCAAGGTAAGTAAAGGAGAGAGTGAGGAAAATTTAGAGGAAATAAGAGGGTAGTGTCAGTATGCTCAGGCTTGTTTTGGGAGAAAAAGTCTACAAATGACAGTTCTCATTTAAAGTTGATCACAGAGGAATGACCAAAGGAGCCGATGTGCAGCTAGAATAGCATGTAAAATTTTCTGAAAAAAACACATTGGTGGTTTAAATGAAGCCTTCTAGTTAGATGTCAGATCATAACTGTAATATAACATGGATTTCATATGAATATTGGATTCAACCATTATTTCAGAAATAAACCAATTTTGTGAAAAATTAAGTTAGAAAATGTAATATTTTCCAAAGGAAATGTGTTTCTTGCCCAAAACAGTAGGGTGTTGTTGGTGGTGGTTGTCAGGGAGATAAGCAACTGAAATGTGGTTTTGTAGTGGATTATGTGGTTACTAGGGTGTTCTGGATGGTCTCCACCAAAGTCCCATTAAGGGAGTCTCTTACTCAGCAGCCATCTTTGCAATGCCCCCAGGCAGCTATGAGGGAAGGCTGATGTCTCTATAATTGCTGACTAAAATAAAATAAAACACTATTTCAGACCAACAATTAAACCCTACATGAACTGTATCAAGAATTCTTCTTTTTAAGCTCAAATTGTGCATAAAACAATGCATGCAATGTTTTGTTCGCATGTGCAATGTCCCTCGCAACATTCTGTAGGGAGCTCCACTGAGCATTAATAGTAACAGAACTGTGGTATCTTGTTAATTCTATAATCTTTGTTTCCACTATGCTGCTATAGTTACTACTTAGGTGTTCAGGATAGTTGCTTATTGATCCGTTTCAAGAGTCCATGCCCAAGTCTCCCTGTGCATTCCAAACAGGATAAATCCACCTCATGGTATGAGGGGCACTTCAGAGTGAGAACAGTCATGGCCACCATATTGATGGGTTTTTCCAAACAGTAATTCTCAAAACTGGCCACTTTACAAGGCTATTCAGAAGTAAGTATTAAAAGGAAACAGATAAACCCTGGTGAACACTTCAGATTCTATGTGTGACTTTGCAAATGGTCACCAATACTCAGGTCACTGAAAATCACCAACTGTCATTGAAAATGAATGACTTCTGGTTTCTGTGTGTGTATGTAGCCTGTAGTGATGCTTTTCTTAGCAAATGGCACTAAAATAATTTAGTAATAAAGTCTGCATTATGACTCCAACAGCACTTTCTCAATCAGTACTGTAAGTGAAAAGACTTTGATGCTCTCCTGCCACCCATGAGGATGTGAATGCATACAAGGAAGACAGTCTGAGGAATGGCTTTACAGACACATAGTGCTTGGTTTAATGAAAGAGAGAAGGTCATGATAATGGCTCCATTTTAAATGAGTAGCTGGAAAAATCAGATACTGGCAGGAAATTATGGCACTGCTGGCATATTTATACACACTGTGGTCATATCTGTAGCATACAGAAACGGTAGGTCACTTCTACATTAACTACACAAAATACTCTTAAGTACTGAAGTATGGAATAGATTTGAGAAAGATTAATATCAATTTCAATATGTAAAATACAAGTTCTGCACTAACTGTGCAATATGGTATGTACATTTACAAGGTTTTTCAAAGAACCTTGGTAACACCATATTACCTGTCCTAAAACATGGTATTACCAATGTACTTTTTGTTATTAAAGTGTGTAATTTCTGCACCACTAGACTGTTTTCAGTTTCAAATCCTCCTTCTGTCTACTATTGTTTAGATAAACAGTGCAACCCCAACCTCATGCCACTTGTCAGCCTATGTCCAGTTGGGCCACTCAAACAAATTAGATTGCCATTTCATTTAGTGAATGTTTGTATTTTTTACTATGGAAGTCAAAGGTGCCCCAAAACTTCAGTTTACATTGCTCAAAAAAATATTTTGAAGAAAATGATTTACAATTATTGTAAATTTGGTTGTCACTACCTGAAAGAAATAAACCGGCTTGTAGTGTGCGGTTATCACTTCCATAGATAATCAAACTCTTTGAGTACAGAACTGGACCAACTAAAGGGAAATAAATTCATTTAGTACTATTTAAAAAACTAAAAAACTAGTTTAGTCTCTGCTTGTTCCATGGCTCCAGGACCACTGCAGTTGTCGTGCTCCATTTTGAGGGAACCAGTGCTCTGGACCAATTCCTTAATTGGTCCGTAACCAGCACCGAAATTACCCCCAAAAGAAACAAAGCAGTTTAAACCAGCTAGCCAGATACAGCATTACTAGTAAACTCCATGGCGTGGTGTTGTCAATTTTTAAGTCTTTATAAGTTCTATATTAGGCATACCATGTGCACTGTTTAATTCATAATTCATTTATTCATAAGATTTTTAAATTGAGCTATACAATTATATTAAGGAGAAGAGTTAAGTTTGTGAAGATAATTTGATTCAGTTAAAGCAGTTAAAATTGTCAGTATTTGTAATAAATCACTGCTCGAACCCAGTAGAAAGTACTTATTTCACTCAATTCTGAACATGGACATAATTCTATTAGGAAGCCATTAAGAAAACTGAGACCAGTAAGAAAGACTGTGTAATGTCTTAAATGGTGTTTTAACGTCCTTTAAATGTCTAAAATACAATAGCCCATTAACAAAAACGGACAAAACATTAACAAAAACATGAACCCACAGTAAACCAGCTTGTGGAAATAAATGAGTTTTTGTGTGGCCACTATTACCTCTGGCACTGTAACGTGGAGACAGAGACGGTAGGATCCATTTGCAGTAGTTTAATAGAATAGTAGAACAGGCAGGGTCAACAACAGCAAACAGGTATATCAGAGGCTAGTCTAAACAGTAACAATAAACAATCTACGTCAGGGCAGGCAGCAAACAATCAGAGAAACAATAAACAGTCCAGGTAATAACAGGCAATCCAATCAACAATAGAAACCACTCAGAAATGTCACCCAGAGCAAAACAAGACGTCACCATGAGTTCATCACAAACTGGGGTTTATATACACAAGAGTTAATTGATAGCAGGTGAGCAGGAAGTAATCAGCCCCAGGAATGTGGCCCTATGGGAAATGTAGTCCAAACATGATTTAGTACTCAGGTGACGGCTCCCTCTGGTGGTTCGGGGGAGGCGGTATGGGAGCCTCCACCGTAACGGGCACTCATTCACTTCTTACCAAACTGAAGATGCAGAATTTTGGGATATCACACTATGAAGAATGCATTTCCTTTAAAAACCATTCAGATGAAGGCATCTTCATACACACTGCAGCTAAATTTGGTTGTGACTTCACCTTTTAGTTTAATTCAATTAAATTTTATTTATATAACACTTTTTACAACGTTACATTGCTTCAAATATAAATATACATTGCTACATATAATAAAAATAATTATAACAAGGAACAAAACAAATGTCAGACGTTTAACAAAAAATACATGGTATTATTGCAAATAATTTGTGAGATGTATATTAATGAGACTAATTAGGCATACTAGGTTTATAGTAGGTTTAAAAAGAAAAGGAGGGTGACTGAACCGATAAAACTACAAAATCATTAAGCAAGATATGCCGTTCCAGCTAACATGGAGATGGCATTTAAAAAGATAACATCTTATGAGACAGGGTATAAGGGATTTGCAATAGTACCATGAAATACACACAACACAAAGTAAAATGCATACATAAAATATATACAATAAAAATAAATGGTTAATCTTGTTCTGTAATCTTGTTCAGTATTTTCTGTGAGTGACAACTGTATTCTGGAATTTAATTAACTACCAAAAAAATGCAGGAAGTGACAACCACATTTACAAAAAAATGTATGCAGTGTGTAAGGAACTAGCATGGAATACTACAAGCAAAATAGTTGGGACGCTGTGTAAAATGTAAATAAAAACAGAACGCAATAATCTGAAAATCTCATATACCATTATTTTATTCACACTAGAACATAGACAACATCAAATGTTGAAAGCGAGACATTTTACTATTTCATGCTAAATATTATCTCATTTTAAAGCAACACATTTCAAAGAAGTTGGGACAGAGGAAACAAAAGGCTGAAAGAGTATTTGGTACTGATAAGAAACAGTCATCAAAAATCTGAGGGGAGCTACACAATGGTTCACCCACTGGAAGATCGCACTCAAGTGTCATCAACAGAGGCATCCCCGCATGCCCTTGCTCTCACATTCCCTCCACAATTGCATAATTCACCTGTGATTGCAGTTTAAAATGAGAGAAATACAACTTCTTTCATTATCTCTCCACCTCAGTGTAGCAGGGCACCTAAGTTTGACAGTGAGAATCACTCCAAATTATGCAGACTATGCCACCCTGTCAACAGGGAAATCTTAACACCTCTGGAAAAGACTAAAAAGGAAGGCACACAGGTACTTGGTTTAAAAAAAAGAACTAGAGACGTGGATACAAAGATACAAATCAAGTTTTATTTTATAATCAAATACAGAATTTAAAATCCTTAAAGACTAGTGGTACCAGGGTTGAAATAACAAAAGAAACCAATAACAAAAAACACAGGCTTACCACCAGCAGGAAAACCAATTAATAAGCACAAGGCTATTATATCACAAAATCTCATCACCCGGTGCACAGGTCACACCATACACACACGCACACGCCAATAAGGTCAGGCATGAACACTGCACTCCATGCGAGAATCCCACCACTGCACACAAGGATCAGGTAGTAACCTGCCAGGGAGCCTCGGCTCCTGCAACAAACAAAAGTAATTTATAAATAAACAAAAAAAGACAAACTAACACATACAACTTAAATACAATAAACTGACAAAAGCACAAACACAAAAAAAACTAATATATAACTCAGAATAGAGTGTAGGTTCTTATACTACCCTAAAGTTAATACAATTGACAAAATACATCAAAAATACCAATATAACCACCCAAACATACCAAACAAATACAACTAAATGAATTTAAAGAAACAATACAAAAGCACCCAGACACAAAATACGAACCACTGAAACAAACAACAAAAGGAATAAGCGAAAAAAAAACAAACTTCCAACCCAAACACAGCACAAACAAAAGTCAAGTCAAGTTGAGCTTTATTGTCATTCCGCTATATGTGGGGACATACAGTGGAACGAAATGTCGTGCCTCACAGGACCATGGTGCTACATAAATACAGACATACAACAATGACGTGAAACAATATAAATCTAAACACAAATACTAACAGAATTAGATTATAAATATACTATATATAAAGTTGCCTATACATAAACTCTTTTTCCTCATGCAATATTTATGTGGAACATTTGTATAGTTTGTATTTAATAAAGTCAAGCACTGTTCCTGGCTGGAGAACAGTACAAGATGATCTGTAGTGCATGGGCTTGTAAACATACATGTTATGAGTCTTTTTTGTGGGATTATGTACCCTCGGTTGTAAAAAGTGTCTAGTGCACATAGAGGAGAGCGTGTTACTACAGGTGGTCTGTGCGGCCTATTCACCTGTGTGTAGCACACTCAGAATTGCACAAGGGAGAAAGAAAAAAAAATATATATATATATTTAAGAGGTATGAGGTTTTTCAGAGGGGGGCCATGCTTGAGTTCAGGGCTCTCACAGCCTGGGGGAAAAAGCTGTTGAGCAGTCTGGCAGTGCGGGCTCTGATGCTCCGGTACCGTTTACCTGACGGCAGGAGCTGGAAGAGACTGTGTGAGGGATGGGTGGGGTCCTTTACGATGCTGGTGGCTTTGTTGGAGCATCATGAAAGGAAAATGTGCAGGATGGAGGGGAGAGGGGCACCGATGATCTTTGCAGCTGTGTTCACTGTCCGCTGGAGGGTCTTGCGGTCTGCGGCGCTGCAGTTCCCATACCAGACAGTGATGCAGCTGGTCAGCACACTCTCAATGGTTCCCCTGTAGAACATGGTGAGGATTGGTGGAGGGAGACTTGCTCTTTTCAGCCGGCGGAGAAAGTGTAGGCGCTGTTGTGCCTTTTTGGAGAGTGACGTGGTGTAGGTGGTCCAGGTGAGATCCTCTGTGATGTGCACCCCCAGGAATTTAGTGCTGCTGACTCTCTCCACAGTCGAGCTGTCGATGGTCAGTGGGGGGTGGTCAGTCGAGTTTCTCCTGAGGTCCATCACAACCTCCAACGCCACATTGAGGGACAGGATAAAAAGTCCAGAATCCAGTTACAGAGAGAGTTGTTAAGGCCCAGCAGGTGTAATTTATTAATGAGCTGTTGTGGGATTATTGTGTTGAATGCTGAGCTGTCAATGAACAGCATTCTTACATAAGTGTTCTTCTGGTCTAAGTGGGTAAGAGCCAGGTGGAGGGTGGAGGAAATTGCGTCATCTGTAGAGCGGTTTGGATGGTATGCAAACTGGAGCGGGTCGAGTGTGTTGGGGAGGCTGGTTTTTATGTGATTCATGACTAATCTCTCAAAGCACTTCATCATGATTGCAGTCAGTGCTATGGGATGATAGTCATTCAGACAGGACACAGGTGATTTCTTAGGTACCGGTATGATGGTTGTGGACTTGAGACACGTGGGGACGACTGCCTGGCTCAGCGAGATGTTGAAGATATCTGTTAGGACATCTGTCAGCTGTGCAGCACAGTCTCTCAGTACACGGCCAGGTATGTTGTCAGGACCCATAGCCTTGCGTGGGTTAATCCTAGACAGGGTCTTCCTCACTACGACTGGAGACAGACAGAGCGCCTGGTCGGTGGGAGGAGTGGGCAGTTTCTGAATGGCGGAGTCCGGTATGTTGTCGTTTAGCCATGTTTCAGTGAAAACAAACACACAACAATCCCTTGACTCATGCTGTGTAGACCGACTGAGTTGAATTGAGTCCAGTTTATTTACCAATGAGCGAACGTTTGCGAGTGTTAATGATGGGATCGCTGGTCTGGTGGGGTTAGCCCTTAGCCTAGCTCGTACACCCCCGCACTTGCCACGTTTCTGTCCCATCTCACAACGCAGACGCCATCGGCTTGTGCGGGTAGCATCAGTGGACGGGGCCGCGGTCTCAGGGTTCGGCCTCAGCAGCAGGCAGAGGCCTCGTAGCTTCTCGGTGGTCGCCGGCGAAAGCTGATGTTTGTACGCACTACCGATTTCCAAAAGGCTCTGCCGATCATATTTGTGTTTCCGAGAGTTTATCTGATGATTTTGCGGAGAAATTAAACTGTTTGAAGACGAAGAGACAAGACTAACAGACATAAAAACACCATCTTTTGGACCCGGAGTAGCCGCTGCGTCCGACCGCGCCGCCATCTTGGTGACCTGAAAAATATTTTAAAACAAAATAACAACCAAGATACCAACAAATATTCACCAAAACAGCACATTCTTTTTCGGGGCAGGTCACAATCTGGTACCCCAGGCCAGACCTCAGGAACCTCCATGTCTATAGATAGGACATGGAAAACCTAGGTGATTTACCACTGGTGGTGGTAAACAGTATACAGTACACAGATCCCTGTCTTATAGGCAACTCTATGCCCTGAAGTGGCATCTTTTTTGGACTTATGTTCTTGCCGGGGGAAAGACCCGAGAGACATTTGTCTTCTTCCACCCTGAAGGTGTACGTGGCTGCTATTGCAGAAAATCATGCAACACTGGATGTAATAATAGAAAACCTTTTGGAAGGCACAATCTGATAATCATATTCCTCAGAGATGCGGAATGTCGGAATGAAGAGATGTGCCTAATGTCCTCTTGGGATCTCTTCTTGGTCCTTATGGACCTTAGGAGTCCTCTCTTTGAGCCCTTGGAGTCAGTTGAGCTTAATGCCCTGTCTCAGAAGATGGTCCTCTTGACTGGGCTTGCTTCTATCAAATGACTTGCAAGTGACCTAATGACATTCTCGGGTACACTATGCTTGCCAGCAGCTGCCCCACCAGTCTATAGCATCCGTATCTACACAACATTGAGTGAGTGGCAGAAGAGGAATGTCTCAGTTACATATGCAAACCTCTGTGTCCCTCCTGCCACAACACTCAAATCACCGCTGATAGCCAGGCACATCTCAGCTCCTCAGCACAAACCTGAATAAGTGATGCATGTTATCTGCCTTTTATACCTGGATATCCCAGATCAAAAACTGGCATGCAAATCCCAAAATCCAAAACTAACCAATTCCTATTAGTGCTGTCTAAGGCCAATTGGCAAATTGTTTGCATTTTCATTTACACAAATATACAATGTCTGCCATATATAAACGGGTAATTGCAATAGCAATTACCCGTTTGCTATTTCATTTCCTTGGCGTTGCATATTGAGTCTCCTAAAATTAAAAAGGAATTGAAATTCTTCTTGCATTTGCGTTTATGATGCCTTGCACACAAACTTGTCAATCAGTGTTAGGGGTGGGACTATACTATGTGACGTGTTTGCATTGGGAAGTGATGTCACTCACAGTCAACCGCAAATAGAAAACACAACTGCAAATGCAATTTGCAATTCTTTTTTACAATTCCTTTATAAAATTGTCGGCAAAAAAATGCCACTCACCTATCTACAGCAAGCCCCAAGGGGAAAAATGCATTGCCCACGCACACACATACAATGAGCATTAGTACAATTAGAACTATAAATGTAACTAAAAATGTAACATAACAGAATTAAATATTAAGTCCATTACATATGTCCCACCCTCACAAAATAAACATCCCTGTGTTGCATACGAAAGCCCAGAACAAAAAAATCGTTATTTCGAGTTACTAAGTCGTTATTTCGAATTAAGTTGTTTATTCAAGTTTTTTTTTACAGAGGAAAATATAAAACTTGGGTTTAATAAGTATGAAAATGCAACAATCATAAATCCAAGTGTTCGCTTAGCGCGCGGGTCAGACCCTTTCAGAGTCTTCTTCCCATTTCTTATGGTCCTGTCGGGGTCCGGCTGCAGAGGGTCTGTCCTTGGGTTGTGTCTCTCTTGGGGCCCAACTCCGGTGTGTCCAGTCGCCAGAGGTCCCTACTGAGCGGGAAAGCTCTCTGGGCCCCAAGTCCAGGAGGAGAAGGACCTCTCAGGACTCCATCGAGTTGGTGCTGAAGTCTGTCCTGGATCCAGTTGTGCATGCAGCAGCTCTGCCGGATCCAGCTCTGGACGTGGTTGTCACCCGTTCCCTGCAGGAAGAAGGGGAAGAGAAAGTCTGCCACGTCTTCTGTGCCCGCTCCGGTGCTTCCTGTGTCTGCTCCTTCTAGGAGGAAGAAGGGGAAGTCTGCTCTTCCTCCTGTGCCTGCTCCGGCGCTCGCTCCTCCTGTGCCTCCAGGGATGTCCGTGCCTGTGTCTATGCCTCCAGGGACGTCTGTGCCTCCAGAGATGTCTGTGCCTGTACCTATGCCTCTGGGGACGTCTGTGCCTCCAGAGACGTCTGTGCCTGTGCCTATGCCTCTGGGGATGTACGTGCCTGTGCCCATGCCTCCGGGGATGTCCGTTCCTGAGCCCCCGGAGATGTCGATTCTCGAGCCACCAGAAGGATCTGAAGGATACTGGCATCCCCTGTGTTCTTTGTCAGAGCATGTTGTTTGTAAGACTCATCCTAGTCTTATTTCTTGTTTCTTGGAGTCAGGATCTAAACTCATGCTCTGGTCTTTGTTTTCTGTGGAAGCACATAGCCTCTGTTTTGTTTACATTCGCCATGTGATCTCCGGTTATGCGTCTTGGCCCTGCCCTCTTGTTTCCTTGTTAGTCTTGTTTTCAGTTTATTCCGCTCACCTGTTTGTCATTGTCCCCGTCTGTTTTTTCCCTATTTAATGCCTATTTAACTTCCTATTTTCCTGATTCTCTGATGTTCCCCAACCTTTTGGACATCTCTAGTCCAGTCCTGTTAGGATTCTTCTCCGTGTTCTTCTCCGTTTTTTGTCAGATTTTAAAATAAAGGTTTTTCTGTTCTAACGCTATCTGCGACTGGGTTCGTTCTTCGTGACCTTGATAATAATAGAACATACCCTGATGTTTGTGACTGTAACCAAGAAGCCTTTGATTATTATAGAGTCTACTAAATTGGAATCAAAAAGGTAAGATAAGAATGCTAGCCTAGTTAATTATTTATCGGTCAATAAATATCTGCTTTAAATCCTTTATACTGTTTTGTAGTCATTGTTATTAACATAATGTACTTGAATATCTAAATAAATTGTCTAATGCGAGGTACTGTGCAGCTTTAATAGATAAATTAAAATTACTAGTGCTTTTAAATTTCTTAGAGAAAAATAGAATCTTTAACAGAAAACAGTAAATCCATATTGTGTGATTGATGTTGACTTTAATTAAGTGATTAATTTAATGATTTAAATTAATTTTGATAACTCAATAATTAAAGTATTCTATGCAAGGTTTTATTAATCGTTTAAGGATTAATTATTGTAATATAATTATTGAATTAGTGATCCCGAATAAATATATTAGCTGTACGAATAAGGTCCGGCCCAGTTTTTACAACAGTTGGTCATTAGGACTCGTCAAGTTCCAACAACGTTCAACTGTAAAATCGCAAAGACGAATATGGGAATCACAAAGATAAGTCGTTGGAACGTTATTTTCTACGAATATGGTAGATTTACTGCACGTCTTTGCAATGTAACTGTGATCCCAATTATCTGTCTCAGGGGTGATCCCAATTATCTGTCTCAGGGGTTGTACCATGCTGTCCCCCATCATACGGTCTAAAAGTTCGGATCCAGCTGACTACATGACCTTGGGAAAATAATAGACAGACAGATTTAGAGTGGAACCAGTACATCCGTTCTTACGGGAAGTTTCCCCAGTTCTGGTTTACCTAACTAATGCAGCCTAATAATCCCTTTTTTTCTACTCAAAGGCATTTGAGTAATAAATCCATAGGACTATGTGTAGGTTGGATTAAAGAGGTAGGTCTTTAATCTAGATTTAAACTGACAATGTATCTGCCTCATGGACAGTACTGGGAAGACTGTTTCAGAGTTTGGGTGACAAATATGACAAGGATCTACCACCAGCACTTGATTTTGAAATTCTGGGTACTATCAAATTATCCAAATTTTTTGATCACAATGAATGCGAAGGACTGAAATAAGAGAGGTGCTCGCTCATTTATTGAGAAGCTAGACCATTCAGAGCCTTGTGGATAATCAGCAAATTATAAGTATAAGTATAATATAAATTATAAGTTTATAAGATGCTTGGCAGCCAGTACAGTGTGGACAAAACTGGGCTAATATGGTTATACTTATGTGTTCTCATGAGAACTCCGGCTGCTGCATTTGGAACCAGCTGGAGTTTTTGTATTAATCCTGCAGGGCAGCCACCAAGTTTGACTTAGAGAGCATGTGCCATAGTTTTTATATATTTTGAATGGAAAAATGCAGTTTTACAAATATTGGAAATGTGGTTTTCAAAGGACAAATTGCTATCAAAAATGACACACATATTCTTGGATAATGAAGCAGGCTTTATGGAGCATCCATCAAGAGTGAAACAGTGTTGTAGGTTGTTCTGTGTGATTTTGGTCCAATAAGTAAAACTTCTGTTTTGTCTGAATTTAGTAGTAGAAAGTTGCTATCCATCCAAGTTTTGATATTGACTATGCATTCTGTTAATTTGGTGAATTTATGAGTCTGTTATTGAAGACTTCATAAAATCATAACTACTATCATATTGACAACTGTCAGAAGCAGATGATGCTTTATCTTTGGTTAATTTAGCCACTGTGTTAACTAAATATCTAGGGTTGTGTTTATTTTCTTCTAAAAGATTTAAAAAGTAGGCAGATCTGGAGCTTTTTAACACTCTCCTTCCATGCTGTATAAAATACCTCCAGTTTTGTTTGCTTCCAATTACGTTCTATTTTCTGGGCTGCTCTTAGTAGGGCATGGGTATGCTCGTTATACCACGGCTTTGGGTTGCTGTCCTTTATCATTTCTTAACTGTAGAGAAGCAACTTCGTCTAAGGTGTTAGAAAAGTTAGAAAAGGGAGTTATCATTTTTGGTTGCACTATCAAGGTTTTCTAAGTTATCTGTTACACTAAGAAATTAAGACAGTACAGGTAGATTGTTGATAAAACAATCTTTAGTGGCAGAAGTTATTCTACTGTATTTGTAGCAAGGAGCTAATTTTGCAACCATATGTAAATGTTTTATACAGGACACCAAATAATGATCAGAAATGTCTTTGCTCTGCTGCAGAATAATGTCATCAACATTTACCCCATATAACGGTATTAAATCTAAGGTATGATTACAACAATGAGTGGGTTCTGACACATGTTGCGAGACACAAATAGAGTTTAAAATGTCTTTGAAAGCCAACCCCAAATCATCCTTTTCATTACCCACATGGATGTTAAAATTAACAACAATTAAGACTTGATCTGTGGCCAGTGCTATTTCTGATAAAAGTCAGCAAATTCTTTGATGAAGTCTGTGTGGTACCCTGGTGACCTGTAGACAGTACCCAGTAGAAATGACAAACTCAGCTTACTATTTACACCAGAAGTTATATTGAGCACTATTACTTCTAAAGAGTTGTATCTGAAGTCAGATCTCTGGGTAACTGTTAAAATTATAAAGTGCAGCAACAACTCCTCCTTTGCCTTTTGGATAAGGCTCATGCTTATAGCAGTAATTTTTGGGGATAGAATCATTTAATGTAATCATCTTGTTTTAGCCATGTTTCTGTCAAAAAGAGCACATCTAGGTTATTGATCTGTGATCATATAATTAACAAAAAACGCTTTTGTAGGGTAATACAGGATAAGGATAATACCAAGTCTGCTTGTAAATGTAGCTATGTAGACTTGGCTTGTAGGCTCGCAAGGCAAAATGTTCAATGTTCTCGTCCTTTTGTAAGCCGCTTTGGATAAAAGCGTCTGCTAAATGACTACATGTAAATGATAAGGGGTATGGTGGCTCCCTAACCTTCTTCCAGGTGCACCAACAGCTTCTGATGAAAGCTAGGGCCAACGGAAGGATTCCACCTGAACGGCTTCTTAACAGAGGTAACAGCTGTAAGCAGAGCAGCAACCGAGCCAAAGTTCCTGATGAAACACCAGTAGAAATTGGTGAACCACAGGAAACGTTGCATCACCTTGCTGGAGTTGGGAAACGGCCTTTACCTTGGAGGAGTCGGGCTTGACTCCTCAGGCACATAATTTCAGCTCGAACGAAACAGACTCAGCGAAGAATTCGCACTTCTCTGCCTGAACCTGAGTGTGAACCTGGAGAGAGGGGGAAAAATAAGGATATCATCCAGGTTGACAAAAATAAACGTATTTATCATGTCTCTCAGTATGCCGTTAATGTGGGCCTGAAAGACAGCCAGAGTGTTTGTGAAACCGAATGGGAGGACTCTGTATTCGAAGGTGTGTTAAACGCTGTCTTCCACTCATCCCCCTCCTGGATGCGGATAAGGTGGTAGGCATTGCAGAGGTCAAGCGTAATGAGACCCGGGCCCTATGAAATAACTCAAAGGCAGAAGACATTAGCGGCAGGGATACCGATTCTTAACAGTAATGTTGTTCAAGCCTCGATAATCAATACAGGGATGTAGGGATGTAGCTCGATCATCTTCTGCTTGAAAGGGGCGGGGGAGGCGAGGACATTAGTATTATTATTATTATAAGTATTACTAGTATTAACAAGACCATGTGCACCATAAATATCTAAGCAGCACCAGCCCTAGAGGGATGGAGGACATCTCTGTTAACAGGTCAGGTCTATCTCAAAAACATTTCAAATTATCTATGTAACCTATATTATTCTGTGAAAACCACTTAGATATCCAGCCATTTAGTGATGACAGTCTGCTATGTATTTCGTCACCACAATAAGCAGGAAGGAGGCGATTTCCCTGTATAAGGGAAACAAATATTATTCCAAATGAGAAATATTAATAATTGATTAGAATCAGTTGATGATTTGGGGAAATCTTAATCAATGTAACACTTATAGAGCATGTAGCAAAGATCAGCAGGATTAGGGACTCCAGATTATGAGCATAAACCACCACAACATCATGTGTGATACAAACAAGACTTTATTAACTACACCAGACACATACTACTCTAACATACACAAACACACAACCCACATACAGTTGGCATTGAAAGAGTTTAAAGAAGAATAAAGATTACAGTATGAGATTACAGGAAATTCAGCACATCAACAGCCTTTCTGAACGAACCATTTGTTTCTTAATTGTAATATACCTCTAAGGGCTTATGATAGTTAATGCCTTAATTACTAAGACCAAGTATGATACTTGCATGTCTTGCCCATTGAAGGAAATTGTCCTGATGCAGTTAGTTGGGGCTCCAGTTAATCTTCGCTGGATGCTGTATTAATGAGAGGGAGAAAACCAGTTTGACCTCTGGTCTTTGATGAATGGAAAGATTTGGCCGCAGCCTGGCACAAGACGAGAAGGAAGACGAAAGACCCTTGTGTTCTTGGACACTGGTGAGGATGTCCCTGGGAGAAGGACCACCCTGAAGAGTTGTGTGATCCAATCAGAGGTTGTCCTCTCGGAGGGAAAGTTAATTCTTCTTGTCTTCCAACATGCTGTTTTGCACATGGAATTTGATTGGATGTCAAGATGGAAATCTTCAGAAGTTTTATAATACTAATATCAACCAAAGTTATCAAAATGTTATGAACGCTAATGGTCAAGATGTTAAAAATCCAACTCATAGATACTAAACACAGGTACATGTGATCTTGATTAACATGTACATTTAAATGTGCACTTAGCACTAGTATATATTCAAACATAAAACATTAAAGACATAGCATGGTGAATATTGGATAAATGTTCATACATTTCTATTATGCATTCTTAAGGGAATAGGTTCACAAGTAAAAATGGTTTCTTTGTGTGTTCTTAAAGGAAATTAAGTGAGAGTGAATCTCTCTACATTCATTTGGGTTGTAAAACAGTCTTATCTATGCGCTGCTTTGGTCACCAGAGGCCTGGTTCTGCATCTGGGTGTTAGTTGCAGTTTGGGGGTAGTTTTACAGACACTTCAAGAGCATAGTTTGTTTGTGGAGTGAGGTATATGTAACTATATTTATGAAATATAACCAGTTATTTTGAGTTTGATCTGTCTCAGACACTACAATTATCTTTAGTGATCATTGACTGACGGAGATGAACATCATTTGTGCCGACGCGTATAATCGTACTAAATTTACGTTTAGCTTTAGCCAGCATGTTTAAATTTTCTTTGATGTCGGGCTCTCTGGCTCCTGGTAAACATTTCACTATGATGGCTGGCTATGATGCCTCTATTTTCACGTTCCGTACAACAGAATCTCCGATAACTACAGCACTTTCAACAGGTGTCTTAGTGGGTCGCACTTATCACAATAAGTCGCACTTATCACTCTATTTATCACAGAGAAGGCTACACTAAACATGTGGCAGAAACAGGAAATGTGTAAGGCAGAATCCTATCATAATGCACTACCTGTGCCCTTTCACCAGAGCCAAAAGGATTTATAATCCGGTCAGTCGGCAATCTGGTCCCTTTCAATGGGGTACCAGCTTTGTGTGACTCTTCACTCTGTTGTGAAGCCACACCATGGCACCCCCATCATAAGGCTGGTAATGCAAGCCAACATCATGATACAGTTTTTCATAGTCATGAGCTGCCTCACTGTGCATCTGTCTACTGCTAAAGGTTCAGCTTTGCCAGTAATAAGGAAATAAACTTAGCATGTGATTCTGCATGCTGCATTGCCCTGAAACTGTGATAAACTGTGCGACAAAACGGTCATAGAAAACATGCTGTCTGAATCAACAAATGAGTCCACAGCAATCACATCTCCTGCAAAACTAGTGGTTTCAGAGGAACATGGAATTCAATTCAACTTTATTTGTATAGCATTTTTACAATGTGGCATTGTCTCAAAGCCGCTTTACAAGTGTCCATTTCATTAATTATTATTCTCAACATTGGCCTCTGCCTTGCTTGGGCCAGGTGTCTTAGGGTGGCAAGAAAATGCGTCCGCATTCTTATGGTTTGTCTGTCTTTGTGCACAACTACCCAATTCAACAGCTCAAGCTCCAGGAACCATCTTGCTCTTTTTCCTGTTTGACCATCAACAATGGACATATGCTAAAAGTGGTCGATGGTCTGTGATAATGGTAAATGGGGTAAGCCCAATATAATGCTTAAATTCCCTCACTGGACACACAATAGCCCACAACACATCAAAGGTAGACCAGCGCCTCTGTGTGAAATTACATTCCCGGCTGGTGTATGCCATCACATCTTCAAGTCCATCTTTGTCCTGAGCAAGAACTGTACCGACAACCAAGTTGGATGCATCAGTGTAGATTCTAAAAGGCACACTGAAGTCAGGCAGTATCACAACAGGATTCGATAACAACGCAACTTTCAAAAGGTCAAATGATTTGTCACACTCAGTAGTCCACACAAAGAGAACATTCTTTTTAACAAGTTGGTTTAGTGTAGCAGCAAGTTTAGAAAAGTCCTTGACAAATTGTCTGTAGTATAAACACAGTCCCACAAAGGCTCTGTAATGATGGGGCAGAGACGTTAACATCAATGTGCAGCTCTTTATTGAAGGGTAAACAGACAGGCAGGATCAAACACCGGTAAACAGGAATTACAAGGGCTAGGCAAGACAGTATCGTGAAACAGGCAAGGGTCAAGGCAGGCAGTAAACAATCAGAACCCGGGGTTGGTTTATTAAGGGTAGCTAATTAGAATCAGGTGAGAATAATCAGTCCCCGGAATGCAGCCTCATGGGAATTGGTGTCCATAACAAACTAGTAGTCAGGAGAGGGCTCCCTCTGGTGGTTCAGAGGAGTCAGTAGGGGGGCCTCCATTGTAACAAGCTCTCACCTCAGAGGGAGAACGGGGGACTGGCCAGTTCAGGACCTTCTGTGTCTTCTTTGGATCAGGCTGTAATAATTTACAATTTACAAACTGTAATAATTTACAAACGGTTATCCACTTGCCTTTTCTCTGTAGCCTATAAGAATGTAGAGTGCAAAACATTTTTAATGTATTCTATTATTTGACATGAAAATCATGATAACAAAATCAAGGGCAATAATTAACAATAATGATTTTTGTTTTAATCTTGCAGCCCTCTGTAATGGGTGTCTGTTTCCTATATTTATAACATCCGATGTGCTGCTCTGACCCACGCCAGTTTAAAGGCAGATCTGATGCTGCTTTGGTCATGTGTAAATGGAAAGAGGAATCATATAAGTAATATATGTCAGTAGTCTCCCAGTGAGCAAGCCAAATATGACAGTGGCAAGGAACCAATACTCCGCCTTCTCTAACAGAAAAGCAGTTTAATCAACAAACAGTTTCCAACAAAGATATTTAACGTAAATTATGTTAAAGTTTTGCAACAGGCTGTTGATTCCTCAAATGAGAAGCTTTCTCACAAAAGCAGTTTATTCAGTTTAGTGAAGCCTCTCCCACTTTGACACCCATTGAAAACAGCCTCTGGTCTTGGGTTTTAATGATAAAATTGCAGGCTTGTTTAAGTACACAGCAAAATAATGTTGAGATTTGACATTACGTCTTAAACAATTTTACAAGTGAACATACAGGTTCTATAAGTGTCAATCAACTATAACCAACGTCTTGCTTACACAAACACTGTGTGAGTGTCAATTTTAAACACTCAGGTTGTAAAGATATTAATTAACATTTAACACTCTATGGCGATAAATCCAACATACCCAGTGTATTTATTTAATAAATTTAATTTATTTTATTTAATATTGTAAGTACCTAGGATCACCATCCACCTTCTTTAACCTAAATAGAACAACGACTGGTGTTCTTCAGATGATGAATGATGAACCTTCTGTGCATAATATGGTTAGGGTTCTTGTTAGAAAGACAAATTTGGTTAAAAGATGCACAACAAAAATGTAAGATTTTATATTTTTTCCAAACCTTTTCATGAACATCTAAGCAGGCATACTTACATAGATTCTGAAGAGAAGGGCATATATCTCTTGCTGACCTGCATGGTATTCTTCTGCAATAATTAAACATATACCATAAAACAAAAACTATGGTGTGTTTGAGAACAATTTTAAAAAGCAAATTTGCATTTGCAATTGCATTTTCTATGTGAGGGGGTAAAAGTTGTGACAATTCAAATGCAAATTATTTTTTTGCATTTTCAAGTCAAGTAGAGTCAAGTCAAGTGGAATTGATTGATATTTCAACCATATATAAGTACATAGTGAAATGAAACAATGTTTCTCCAGGATCAAGGTGCTACATAAACACAGAGCAACACAGAACTACAAGGCTACTTAATTTATACATCAAGTGCACATGTGCAGACAGCACTAGACAGTACAATGATCCTGGGACAGACAATGGATATAGTGCAAAGTCCCAGTGCAGCACCGACCAGTACACAGTTCTGTTTTAAAATGATCCTAGTGATAAAATATAAGTGAAAACATAAGACTATGTACAGTATGAATATTTAGCAGCAAAAAAATATTTAATGTGCAAAAAAAGTTGCAGGGTGGAGGATGCACAGTTGTGTGTATACATGTATGGGTGTGCGTGTTCCTTCAGTCCAGTTTCTGTGTATTGAGGAGTCTAACAGCATGGGGAAAGAAACTATTGCATAGCCTGGTTGTGAGGGCCCAAATGCTTCGGTACTGTTTACCAGACAGCAGGAGGGTAAAGAGTGTGTGAGAGGGGTGATCCACCATGCTGGGGGCCATGCGGATGCAGAGTGAGGTGTAGATGTCTGTGATGGAGGGAAGAGCAACCCCAATGATCTTCTCAGCTGTTCTCACTATCCGCTGAAGGGTCTTGCAATATCTGCCAATATTCAACTGAAAACGCAAAGTCCATTTGCAATTGCATTTCCCATGTCTTACGTGTTATGACCCACTCATATTTAATTGCGTTCAGACCAAGTTCTTTGCTGTTATCCATTTTAAGTACACTTGGTCCGTTTAATCTTTTAAGGTAACCATAATTAAAGCTTTGAACTCACAAATCTCTTTAATAGAAAGTGAATTTTTGGTGGTAACAAATAGTGGTAGCTATGGAATTTTGTGCCATTAAAAATGAATGCAAACTTTGGAAAATCAAACAAAATAAACAATTTGAAAAAAAAGAAAAACTGAGTTTTCATTTATGCTTTCACATTTTTCGTTTACACTTTCTCAGTTTTCACTTTTAGTAAGCAAATTTACGTTCAACATTCTGGCACGCACCTCACATGTGGGCAGGGCTTAACTGTGCTTTACTCTTATTGACCAGTGAGATTTTAATCGACTGCTCTCTGACCCGGAACGAGACTTCAGTGGAGGGAATTGTCAAGAGCGTTCTGGATGCGGTTATCAGTATTGTTGTAGTGTTTGTTCTGTGTAGTGACTGTAAAGTACTTTCAAAGCAATTCAGTTAGTAATTAATATTTAAAGTTTGGGTAGTCTCACAACTATTCCTTCAAGGGCTCTCAGGAGCATTACGGAACATCTTCGTCATCATATTCCGGTACAGTAGCAGTGCTGACTTTACTTAACTTTTATTGATTATAATGATTATCTCAGTTACATGAACTTACCTGAGGGTGATTTGAGTGTCCATCTGAGTGTCCATTAAGTGTCTCCTGAGAGTAAAAGTTTACTCTCCATGCCACCGTATTGAATAAAATGCACATGAAACATGAACCGGCAACAGTTCCACATATGCGGGGCAGGCAGGCTGGGAAGGTTACCCACGATCTCGCCTCCCAGCCACATCCTGCGTTTATTTGCTTACTGGCAGCAGGATGATATCCAACAGATCAGAGAACGACGAGAGCTTTCTCCGACTCGGTAAATCACACTTCCCTTCAGCAGGGTAGCTGGACAGACTCTATGCTCCATGCTCTACAGGTGCCCCAATAGCGAGTGCACCTGATCTGCATAAGGTACTGCCATGGGCCAATTACATTGTTGTGATTAGACATGAGATTCAGGCACCGGTCACACCGAAGGCATTCCCCATAGCGTCAAACCATACCAGTGTCTCCTTCCCTTCTCAGAGAACTGAGGTTACATACGTAACTGAGAACCGAGAATGGTATTACGTAACATGTAATACCATTATTTTAATAATAATAAAAAAAAACACCATGATTCCCATCTTTATGTAATAAAGATAACAGAAACACATTTTACTCTATTTTCACTCAATGAAAAAGCACAGTTCTGCCCACATGTGAGGTTTGTGCCAGAATATTGAATGTAAATTTGTGGATTTAAAGCGAAAACTGAGAAAGTGTCTATTTTCACCA
This sequence comes from Chromobotia macracanthus, assembly GCA_036877525.1. Lineage (NCBI taxonomy): Eukaryota > Metazoa > Chordata > Actinopteri > Cypriniformes > Botiidae > Chromobotia > Chromobotia macracanthus. The sequence goes on from JAZGTH010000081.1 coordinate 6,032,239, forward strand.
CAAAACAAGAGGCTTCTGAATGATCCAGTAATTAATTGCAATGAATTGCATGTGACACTTTAGACCAAAGAACCACGAGGGTGATCTTCAGTGAAAATGGTCTGAAAGGCACTTTTTGCAGTTAAGCAAAGCTGACAACAATATGCAGCGCTAAATGACTCAACAAACCCAAATAGCCCATGAAGTACCAAGGTGTCCCCTGTTTCTTGCACTTTGGTTCCTCTTACAGGGGGTCATATAGCACAGTGTGAATCACATTAGTTTCTAAAATTTTAAGATCCTCAACAAATGGTTTGAGAACAGCATCAAATCCATATTTCTTTAAGTCCTCAGAATAAATCAAAACAACATGAATGATTAACATAACATTCATATTGTTGTTTTGATGAAACACACATAAAATATATGCAACCAAGTTTATAAATGCCCTTTTCAGCTCCTAAAGGACTGAAGCTGAAAACTGAAGCTGTAATGAATGTTCGTCTTGTGAGAAAAAGCGATGAGTTTTGATATATTCTCCATCACTAATGTCTTCATAAATGCCCTCTTTGTGTTGATTTACTAGTTTGAAAGCTTTAAATATTTCCTTATTTTTAAACATGGACTGAAGCATTCTTAGAATTGGAACATATACAAATTTATCTGTGACTGGCACATGTAAATTCCATACATAGTTTGACAGGCAAGTAGGACATCCTGTTTAATTAATATTTTAAGGTTCTGTATTTTCACAGACAATATATTTGTATAAAAATATATATAGGCCACTTTACTTGCTGATTGCTATCAGGATGTGAAGACTCTTTCAACCAGCATAAAATTTGTTTAATCATTTGTTTATCATTTTTATCATACAATGTTCAATACAATCTCAAGATGTATATAATCTATATAATATGTCAGTCATTACCAAGAACAGTTTGTTTGTTTTGTTTTTCTTTTTGTTAAAGATATACATACATTCATAGACTTTGCTTATATGTTTTTTATAAGATGGAAATTGTTCATGACTATACCTCAAACAAATTCTGGTACTTCAAGTCAATATTGCATAATAATGAATTAGGTATTCCAGAGAATTTTTTTCTTTTTGTAGTTTGCATTTTCAGGTTGGAGACTTCATCAATTACCTTTTATGTATCTTTTCTTTTGTTTGTTTTGTAAACAACAGTAATAAACTTTGTAGTGATCTTCACATGGGGCACCAATTAATGGTATGCCTTACACAGGACACCAAAGGTGTGTGTGAGGTTTTTTTTGTGTGTGTGTTTGTCAGATGACCTCTCCCTCCTTTCACCTCGGGCACCAGCTGAGGAATTCCACCTCAACATTCATTGGAGTAATCCAACATAAACATAAATTATAAGAAAAATTATGTAAAGTGGAGGGGGTAAATCACCTGAGATATCGGAAGGATTTTTGTGAGATTCTTGCTAACTTGTAGAGCCTCTGATTACCAACACAAAAAAAAAACACAGTTGTACAAATACAAAAGGGTTTATTCACCAAACATACAAGGGAAATAATGGATACTGGATAATGGATAGAAATAAAAATACCACTGCAATTGAATAATACTTTAGAAAGATTGGATTATTGAATGAAAACAATGACTAGAATAAACATAGAGATGCAATGCTGTTGCTGAATGTGATGGCAGGAGAATATTCTTAGGTTGTCAACTCCCAGAGATAACACCTATACTCACTGCTAAGTAGCACATACAAAACCTATACTGTGATTACTAGTGCCAAGGTCTTGAAAGAGGTTTGAAAGGAAAAAGTATATTTACGTTCCATACCGTTGGGAGATCAGTCCTGCGTTGGAGACGTCCTCCATGGGTTGTGCGGGTTGCATAGCGTCCGAAAAGCGCAGAATCACTCTCAGAGGGTTGCAGTCATGGAGAGGTGAACTGTACTACACCAGAAAGATTGCAAGTCCAAGGCATGATAGAGTCGTTGCAGTTGAGCTGTGAGGCCGGAAGAGCCATGAGGATTGGTAAAGTCCACCCGTGCAGATGATGGTAAAATTAAGGTTTGCTTGCAAAAGCTTAACCTTAGTCATACTGTTGCTTCTTCCTAGTTCGGTCAGAAAGCACAGAACAAGAATGGATCTGCTGATGAAGGACTTTATATCTTTCTGGTGAGGTAGAGACTGTAATTCAGTGCCCCCCGTTTCCAATAAGGTGACTGGTTATCGGGGTGAAGGCTGACTACGCCATATGGCCCACCCTTCTCCAGCTGTGTGGAACTCGTTTGCATAGTGTAAAAGTCCATTTTAGAAAAATGTCACTAAACCTTTATCCATGCATCTTTCTCTGTCCAAACCACTCTCAAAATACACTTGACAATGTACTGAATGCATACATACCAAACATGATGTTGAAAGGCTGGAATAATCATTTGTACATTTGACATTCCAGCTACATTTACACACACAATGACATTTTGGTATGTTCAGCATTTGTAATGTGCAATTGTAATGTCCTTTTTAACAGTTCTTTCTGTGTAAATGTAAAAGGTTTGACTCTCCTTGTTTCAATCATTGCATGCCTCATGGCCAGCACATTAGCATGCTGTATCTGGAGGATCAAAGGAACTTTACTGCCATCCTGGCCTGGGCCCCAGGATCAAAGCAATGGGTGGTAAGGGGAATCCTATGGACGGGAGGGAAGGGTCCTCTCCTTCCTTAACCCAACAGGGGTATCTGGCAGTTCCCTTAGCCTCCTTATCTGATGGCACTGGGCATCTGGTTGTGTTAGCCCGCCAACGTCCAATCGCAAGTGAGCAAACCTTCCTCCATTGTGGCAGTTAGAGAGGGACCCCGTCATAAACTGGGCCCTGGAATGTCCTTTGTTCTGCTGTTCATTACATATCTGTGTAAAGATAATAAAACTAACTGAATAAAAATATTGAGCAAATGATTAACAGGTCCCAAAGTAACTAGACATGTATAGAAATTACTTAGATAATTAGAAATATTATTTTTAGCCACACAGCATTAAACCTGTATACTTGTTCAGCCCCAGCCCACCACAAATGTTTACTTTAAGTTAAAGCAATATAAGACTTCTGAAGTCAAAGTGTTTAATAGAGAGATGCCTTTCTAGTTGTTCGTTTTTTAATAGCCCTGAAAATTACATGATACATAACATGATCCACATCCTTTAATCATTTGTAATTAAATCATAATTAAATCATAAAGTATGAATATAATTATTATGAAACTTAAAAAGAGTCAGCAAAGCCTCTAAGTTTAATTACGGTATGACAGAGCTAAGACTGGTAGGAACTGATTTTGTGAAACCAGTCAAGTAGGTATTGAATTTAAGAGATTAAATTTTTAAATTCTGAAAGAATCCATACTCGGCCTCTTTTTAACATCGGCTACTTCTAAATGCACCACAGTAGTGGTGTAAACAAACATGGGTATGGGATGATGCAGAGGGTGGAAGCTTCTTCTGCATTTTATTCATAGTTTTAGGCCTATTTATTATGGCAGATTAATATTTTTACTACTTTCTGGAATTATATTATTAATATACTCTTATACATAGTAGTAGTGTGCAAAGGTATTGAGCTCATTAGTATTTTTACCCCAGAAATGGTTTTAAGGCAGTTTTGTAATTTTGCTGCAGTTACAAGACCAGTACTACTGTAATTATGAGTGAGACACGTGAGGATCCATGTGCAGCGTTTTATTCGTAATCAGACAGGCAGGGGTCAAGAAACAGCAAACAAGGTTGTAAGAGACAGGACTGAGGCAAAACAATAAACAGGCAAGGAGCAGTCAGCAAACAACCAAATATCCAAGGTACAGTAAACAATCCAAAACGAGATAAACAATAGTAAAATAATACTCAGTAATGTCACCAGGGCAAAACAAGACATCACAAAGTAATGGAGCATGGCTGGGGTTTATATACAGGAAATAATGAGGAACAGGTGTAGCAGGAAGTAATCAGACCCAGGAATGAAAGATTATGGGAATTGTAGTCCAAATTTTTTTGAGATTAACCTCTTGAGATTAAAACTCAAGACATGGTTCCCTCTGGTCACGCGGAGGAGGTGGAGCAAAAGTAAGAGGAGTTATTCTTGACTTGTGAATGTAAAACTTTGCCTAAATAAATAAATTTAGTAATGTTTTTTGTTTACAACGTTACTTTTTTAAAAAAACATAAGTAAAATATCATAAGGTTCTAAATCCAGCTTGTGTTATTTGAAATGCAGAATTAAAGGAATTTGGTTAAAAGCAGTTTGGAGCGAGATCACTGATGTTAAATTGATCTTACACCAAAACAGTTGTTATATAAGTATTTAATATAAGAAAATACTAACATAAGAAAATAATGTAATACCCATATATATTGTATTATACTGTATTATTTACTATAATTATTTTTAGGTAAAGTCCTAGATGGTGTTTTTGAACTTTACCATAGCAAATTTTGATATAAATAGTACAGTATTTATTAATTTATCAGTTGACTATAGTTAATATTACAGAATACCTTAGTATACATTAAAAAGTGTAGTAATTACTATGATATTCTACAGTTCAAGTTGAAAAAGTTATAATAGTTCCCCTTTAAAGACACCTAATATACTTGGGAACAGTTCACGTCCTTTTACATACCTGTACTAGTCACGTTTTAGTGTCTTTAAATTCTTTTTTTTTAAATCACTTTCATCAACAACATCAAAGTCAAGCACATGCAGCTCATAATTTTCCTTTATCACTTCTTCCTCATCCTCTGTACTGGTTTTTAGTGTTCTTCTGTCACAAGTCTCGTTCTGATGATATTCCTGATAGATTGCACTGAAAGCCTGCGCAGCCTCCACAGATACTTTCAGCTTTCCCACAACTTTCTGCTCTTCATCTACACTGACAACTGAGAACAAGAGAGAGAGCGAGAGAGAGACTTAATAATGGTTTCTTAGGCCACATACATATGTTCCTAAAGTATTCTCTTGCCATTTTAATTAGAGTGAAACTCACCATCAATTTGTTGTTCAATAACATCATTTCCTGTCAGAAGAAGTTGCCTTAAGTCCAAATAGGCATAGCCAACATCTTCACATTCTTGCTGCTCATTCATGGGCTCACTGACTACAGTGAACTTTAACCTACATGATATGAGGAAATCTTTAACAAACATTTAATTTAATATAGACTGATATTGTTGTTACCAGGTAAAACAGTTTGATGAAATACAGTTCATTGTAATTTTTTTCCATCTGCTCTGTCTATATCTCTCTTTACCTGCCCTGGTTGGGATCAGTGCCTTCCAGCACAGTGTAGAGGTAATGTCTCAGAGGAGCTGCCTCTATGGAATCGACATGAATAACTGTCAGAGAAGAAAGTGAGAATAAAACATGAAGGAGAGGTTTTATTATCATAAGTAATGGTATTGATAATTTGTGCTTGTATTTGTATTTGCTTGTATTATTGATAAGTTAATAGTTTATTTAGTTATTAGTTCCCATTTATCTCTCTTACAGCCAATGCCCACAAAAGACATACTGCTTGTTTAAACCCCATGATGTGTGACAGAAATAGAAACCAAGAACCTATGGTTTGAAAAATTTGGAATGAAGAGCTTGTTACTTGACTTCGTTTTGGACAAGGTGTAAGGCTACCTTCAACCCAACATGCTTACCTCTCATAAAATTATAGTGAACTTCCTCTCCTTCAGTTGGTTTACGCAGAGACATGGGAGTTTCTGTTGTTTCCATGGGAATACCAAGTAGGCGGTACTCTACATAGACTTGATGTACTGATTGGTTTAGTGCAACATTGGAAGAGGGGTTAAAAGAGAGTGACAGGATTTCCACTCTGAGTCTGTCTCCCTATACAACACAAAGACAAATTTTATAACACAGCACCAACTCCAAGCTGGCCAAGTATTCACATCTTCATTTGCTTTAATGCATATCACAACCCCAAATCAGAAAAAGTTGGGACAGTATGGAAAACACAAATAAAAAAAGAAAGTAGTGATTTCTAAATTTACTTTGACTTGTATTTCATTGCAGACAATACAACAGCACATTATTTAATGTGTTCCTCATTATTTTTTTTTGTTTTTTCTTCAAAAAAGCGTGCAACACATTTAAAAAAAAGTTGGAACAGTAAAGCATTTACCACTTTGTAATGTTGCCATTCCTTTTCACAACACTTAAAAGACGTTTAGGGACTGAAGACACCAAGTGAAGAAATGTTTCAGGTGTAATTTTGTCCCATTCTTGCTGCAAACAAGTCTTAAGGTGGGCAACAGTACGGGGTCTTCGTTGTCGCATTTTGCGCTTCAAAATGCGCCACACATTCTCTGTTGGAGACAGGTCAGGACTGCAGGCAGGCCAGTCAAGTACCTGTATCCTCTTCCTCCGCAGCCAGGACTTTGTAATGTGTGCAGAATGTGGTTTTGCATTATCTTGTTAAAATATGCATGGACGTCCCTGGAAAAGATGTCTTCTTGAAGGCAGCATATTGTGCTCCAAAATCTCCATGTACTTTTCAGCATTAATGGTGCCATCACAGAAGTGCAAGTTACCTTTATCAAGGGAACTGACACAACCCCATACCATGACAGACCCTGGCTTTTGGACTTGTTGCTGGTAACAGTCTGGATGATCCTTTTGTTCTTTGGTCTGGAGCACACGGCGTCCATTTCTCCCAAAAAATACCTGAAATACTGATTCATCTGACCACAGTACTCGTTTCCACTGTGTGATGGTCCATCCCAGATGCCTCCGAGCCCAGAGAAGTCGACGGCGCTTCTGGACACTGTTAACATAGGGCTTCCTTTTGGCACAGTACAGTTTTAACTGGCATTTGTGGATGTAACTACGTATTGTGGTACTTGACAAAGGTTTGCCAAAGTAGTCCTGAGCCCATGTGGTGATATTGCTTATAGATGCATGACGATTCTTGATGCAGTGCCGCCTGAGGGATCGGAGAGCACCTTCGTAGAGCTTGCGCCCTTGTCCTTTATGCACTGAAATTCCTCCACATTCCTTGAATCTTTTAATTATGTTATGCACTGTTGAAGGTCAAATAAGCAAATGTCTTCCTGTCTTTCTTTGAGGAACATTGTTTTTAAACATTTCAATAATTTTCTTACGTATTTGTTGGCAACCTGGCGATCCTCGGCCCATGTTTGCTCCTAAAGGACTAGACCTTTCTTGGATGCTGCTTTTGTACCAAATCATAATTACAATCACCTGTTGACATCACCTGTTTCAAATCACATCATTATTTAACCATTTTACCTGATTACTAGCCCTAAATTGCTCCTGTTCCAACTTTTTTTGAAATGTGTTGCAAGACCAAAATAGGAATTTTGTTTTTTTGAAGAAAAAACAATAAAATCATGAGGAACACATTAAATAATGTGCTGTTGTATTGTCTGCAATGAAATACAAGTCAAAGTAAATTTAGAAATCACTACTTTCTTTTTTTTATTTGTGTTTTCCATACTGTCCCAACTTTTTCTGATTTGGGGTTGTATTTTGAATATTTTTCTTTTTTATTGCAGATATTGACTATAAATTACCTTTTTATATAGCTTTGGTGGGTGAGGAATTACGATGACATCACTTCCACTTGAATCTCTGGATTCATCAGACTGAAGGTTGTCAATGTCATTTTGAACTATTTGGACGAGAGGTAACAAGAAGTTTGAGTCCATTGTTTTATATCTTGGGTAATGAATAAGCGATTGTCAAAAAATGTCTCACTTCTGTCCTCAGTTTCCTGATCTTTATCTTCCTCCTGCTCATTCATTATAAATTCCTTTAAAAGAGAATGTGGGAGTATTACAGACACACATATTGTATGGATACTTAAAGCTGAAATCTCTAACTTTTTTGGTTAAAAATTTTCAGTACTGACTAAGTGCATAACAGTATCCTTCCCTCACATTCGCAATGATAAGCTTATAAAAATCCAGTCCGATTACCAAGCAAATGTCAGTTTGGCTTCATTTGACTTCAACAGATGTAAAGAAAAGTACGTAAAGTAAACTGCAATTTTATGTTTCAAAAAGAGATGGTGATCTATAAAGCAAACATTACAGATTACAGCTTTAATTAGCACTATATACCAGGCTAAACCTTTCTTTACCTGTACTCTTGATTCACTGTGATCACTCTCTTGGCTGCGAGGGCTATTTGGGTCTGAGATTGATGATCTAAAGTCCCTTACTCGCTCTGACTCAGGTGACGCAGGTGGAGTCAAGTGAGTTGACTTTGTGGATGCTTTGTCCAGAATAGGCAATGCTGCAGTGCATTGTTTTCGTCTAGCTGACCTTAAAGGTTGGGCAGCACTAGATGTTGGTGTCCTGGCATATAAGCCGTGCTCAGACACCTGAATGTGTGTAACTCCTTTAGGACCTGGAGATTGAAGAGGTGATGTTGAGCCTCTTGCAAGGGTTTTTGTAGACATGGATGATTGAAGTTTAGCAGACTTAGGTCTACAGTCTGATGGATGCTGTAGCTGAGACTACACACATTGGATCAGAGTGTGGAATAAGGCAAGATAAATATATTACCATTATTATCTAAGCAAATGTCAACAATTCAGTTCAAAATATCAATAAACATAAATAACTTAATGGAATCTTACAACAGAGTATATTTTAGTGATTTTTAGCCATTTTAAAGGTAGCTTTTACATAGTCCATGTTTCATCTCTTACAAATATGGTGCATTTAAATAATGTAGAACTACTGTAATTATAAGTTTATGACAAACTCTAAATTTCACACAAGCTCAAACTTCTCTGACTTTGCAATGGTGATGCCATGTAAAAATAACCAAAATGGCTGCAGTCTGAATCCTCACCCTGGGCTTTGCAGTGGGTCTTTGCACTGGTACCTCTTTCTCTGGTTCTTTTTTTTCTGTTTCTTTTGAGGGTGCCTCAGGTGACTGGAAAGGATACTTCCACCTTAGAGCGACTCTCACTGTTCCTCTTGGACTGCCAGAGGGGTCTTGAAGCACATAGTCACCTGACAGATGAAAATAAAATAACTATTACCCATCAACCTCTGACACCGTCATCTGTAAATATAAGCACCAGCCAGAATAACAGGACCAACAACAAAAAAAAAAAAGCACAAACTTGACAAAACAGAAAAGCAAAACAAAGGCAAACAGGGTAAGCACACAGACAAAAGGCATACACTGGACAGGGGCAGAGTAACAGAGGGCTGGTAGGGCAAAAAAAACAAAGACACCTAAATAAAAAAAACAGGTGTTAGTTTAATTATGAATTTTAATACCTCTGATTGGTCTCCCACTTGCAAGGGCCTGTAGTGGGATTTGTGTCTTTGCCAGGTAAGTGGGAGGTGCCTGGCTTTCGCTCTCATTGAACACATATACCCATAGGCTGCCCACACTCAGATATTCTAATACATTGATAGTCACAGCTAATGGATAGCTCACTGAGTCTTCAAAGACAGGATCTGCACAGCATTTAACTATGGGTGTGGAATGAGGCGGTAGGTCATAAAGGCAGTAGGTTAAGTACGCATCAGGAAGTGGTCCTGGCCAGCGTGTACTGAGACCCACACAGCGTTCCAGTACAACCTCAAGCTCATTGAATATTCCTCTACCATAGTCATATATTTTCTGCAACACATAAAATAAAAATGTAAAGCAGTTTAATTCTTCAAAATTAAACTGATTTAATTGTAACACTAGTCTGCACTATGCACTAGTCTCCGATTATACACTGTAAAACTGTGATGTAAATTTACAGTAAAATCTAAACACTGTTTTAATGTCATACAGTGTCATACTGTAAACTGCAATGCAATATGGGAGAAACAATAGTTACACAGCACTTTAACGGAATGCCATTATTTGCAGGAATTTGCTTACATTGTAATCCTTTATTTTAAACTTATAAAGTAAGCTAGATAGGTGTTTGGGTGTTAGGTCGAGCCCAACTGTGCAATATGTATTATATGGGTTTACAGTGCAGAGTGTAAAAACTGACACAGAACAGTGTTGCAGCTAATTGGCTAAGTGATTTATTAAATAAGTGAAGTTATAATTTAGCTATAGCTATTTGCTTTACTGAAAATATTCATTTAAATGTTAATTTGCCATTATGGTGATTTATGTTTCCTTTAGTTGGCATATGACCCTGCATAAAAATAATTCTCTTTTAGCAAAATCAGTGCTGTTTCACAAAAACATTTGTGCATAAGGAAAATACTGATGAAGAAGCATATTAGCTGCTTAGATTTGCTATAGAGAAATGTTCATCTATTAATCAAACAGGAACGGTTATGAAAGGAACATCCCCATAACACATGAATACTATGTCAAAGTGAACAGATTGCCTTTTAAAGATGCAACAACATCTTTTAGAAGTTCTAAATGGCCATTGAGATACAATTATACATCAGTCATTATACAATTTTTAACAATGGTGATAATCAACAAACCATTCAACAGATCAACTCTAAACATCACATAATGTCCTGGGTTGCGTATGTAACCCTGTTCCCTGACATGGGGAACGAGATGCTGCACCAGCTTGACGCTATGGGGAAAAGCACTTCAGGCCTATTTATAGGCAAGTTCAAGGTCAATTGATGTAGCATTGCGCACCACAAAGCCTTTTAAAAGCGCCTGCAAAATATGTCATTAGCTTAGGTCTGAAGAAAGGTTGTGCAGATGAGACTGAGATGTGGCAGAGTGACGCAGCGTCTCATTCCCAATATCAGGAAACAGGGTTACATATGTAACCCAAGACGTTCCCTTTCGAGGGAACTCGATGCTGCGTCAGCTTGCCCACTACACCACAGTGAGGGAAGGCCTGCCCCAAATGCTGTGAAACAATGTCACAGAGCATAGGAACAGATTTAGACTTGTTCAACTCTAAACTATAGAATGTAATAAATGTGTGCGGAGAGGACCAACCTGCCACAGCATAAACATCACTTAGGAATGCTCCCCTAGACAGAGTCTTAGATGATGCTACACCCCTGGTAGAATGGGCTTTTATGCCCAAGGGTGACACAAGGTCACAGGCCTCATAGGCCAGGGTAATAGCATCTGTGATCCAATAAGATAAGTGCTATTTTGTGACCACATTACCTCGGTTGTGGACATCAAAACAGACTAAGAGCTGAGAAGTTTTACCCACTGGCCTAAGCAGTGGACATAAATCCTCAAGGCTCTGACTGGACACAACAAATGAAGCTTCTCCTGCTCCGGAGAATCAAACGGCGGAGGACAGAAGGTTTGAAGTGCCATCGGATGACCACCCAAGGGCACCTTGGGGATATAGTCTGGCATACAGTCTCCTAGTACATTGGGGCTCTGGAACTCAGAATGTTATTGTTCTATTGTTCCACTTTGTGGTCATAATTCACTTTCGTGCGTGCAACAGAGCTGTTGTGAAAACAAGTGTTGTGTCTGTAAACTGTCATAGTAGTACATTTTGGAGTTGTACTCAAACAAACACACAAAATCTGCCGTGGCTGTATATTTTGGAATCCAACTCTGACAAAAAACAGAATTACATACAATAATTTAAAATTACGCACAAGTAAATTAACATCACACAGATGTTTAGACTTATAATAGATGTTCCATTATTTTTGTATTTCAGTGATTTTATTCCATACTTTTCCCATTGACGCAGCGTTGAGTTCCCTCGAAAGGTAACACGCTAAAAGGTCACAACAAAAAGCAAATAACAGTATGACATTTCAGCCACAGTTATGCATTTAATCAGTTGTGTTCATGCCACATTGCATGCTGTGTATTGCAAAATATGAAACATCCCGGCATGCATTGCAGCAAAAACCAACTGAACTTTTTTGTGAATTCTTAAGTTTTATATGACAATTGTTATTGTCTGAATAATACAATCATTTAGCTCTTTTAAAAATGTTTAAAGTTGGGGCCAGGTGGTGATAAGGACCCCAACAGGGTGATCAGGAAGCACAGTGTAATAAAACTCAGTATCTTTACAGTATTTCCCTGAATAAGTGTACAATGTGTTGCTGTATTTGAAGAATTTTAATATATGTTTATATATGAATATGTTTAAAGCTGCTCTTTTCTCAAATCTCCAGAAAATGACAAAAAAAGCATCATAAAAGTATTCCATCCTTTCCTCCCTGCCTTGTGTGACTTAAATAAACTTGAGTTTCTTCCTCCTCATCTTTCCTGCTTTTAAGAATTAATGATGTTTAGCTACTTGGCAAGTTTGAATAACAAGTGGGATTTCAAAGTTGAAATGGAGGACAATATTTTCAGCTAATAAGTGACTTAATTTTCAGTCTGTTCTTCAAAAGAAATTTTATCTTTTTGGAGCTTGGCATATCCCCTGGTAACAATATGCTTTTATTGTATGGAAAAAAACAGGTTCTTCAAAATACCTATTTTAGTGTTTCATGTAAAAAAGTATTTTGTTTTGAACAACATAAGAATAAATGTAAGGACCAAAATTTAATTTTTGGATAAAGTGTCTTTTAAGATTTTAAACGTTCTGTAGTATATGGTACAGTACAGTATGTTTTTTGCTCCCCGTGCACAGTAGTGTGCTGCCTACAGCTTCAGGTGTGTGTGTGTGTTCACTCCTCACCAGTGATGGGTTAAATGCAGAGGTTACATTTCGGGTATGGGTTACTGTATCTGACAAAATATTTTACTTTCACTTTTACAGTATGTTGTGGCATTTACCTCTGGATCCCCATGAGCCCATTCTGAACCTCTGGTGTATCTTAAAGTTCTTCTTGCAGTTTTATTTTGTGGTTGTGTAATTTTCACCTGAGGGTATAAACGCACCCAAAACTCAAGTATACCTATAACTTCTCCTTCAGCCCCTGCAAAGGAAAAAGCAATACAGACCTATAAATCTGTATATAACGCTATATATTATGGTGTATTATAAATATATATTGTATATGTTAATCTAGTGTGAGAAATGCAGCGACAAATAATATTGCCCCAAAGGGCCAAAACGAGGAATGAAAAATGTGACATTTTTTTAATGTGTTTTTTAAAATGTGATTTTTGTGAGGTATGAAGTCTTTCTTACCTGTGATGTTGGCTCTGTTTTTTATTTGTTCACCTCTGTGCTGTAGCGCACTCATCAAAGAGATCCTGGCTCTGCCACGGGTCATAAATCTCATCCCTCCGAGTGCCTGTTGCACTTCAGCAGTGATAGAACCACCCTGAACAGTGAGTATCTTCAGGTCAAAATCAGAGAGCGCGTAATGTGATGTGAAGCAATATTTTGGCTGTTCTCCAGACATTAATGGAGTTGAGAGGGTCTCAAAGTCAAGAAAGCCATAGGTGCAGAATGTCACCACCACTTGATGATCCCCTGTCTCCTGTTCTATGAGTCTCAGTCCCAGTGGTGTAAATGTGGCTCCTGTGAGGTGGATTTCAAGAAGAGATTCTCCTCCATGCAGATCTGCAAATACAGTGTCTTCTTCTTTGGGTTGGACTGATTGTTGTTCTAGCTCTGTCCAGGTGTACTGCAGTGGTATGGTCCATTTATAGTTTCTAGGACTGTATGCTAACTCTTTGAGAAGTTCTAAAATAATTGAGGAAAAAATATGCTGCCATTATACTTTTATTATCTACTGAAACTTTAGCAATATTATAGTAATAAGGGGGGCCAGGGCTACTTGGCACACTCCAGTGAATATTATTGAGGTTTATTGTTAAAAGGCATGTTGTCACACTATGTGGGATGGCACAAAGAGAACCTTGTGTTTATTGACACACTGATTTGAGAAGAGTACTAAAGCTAAACACGGTTATGTTCTACATAATTTAAACAGTAAAACAATTATAAAACACAAGATAATTAACTAAAATGACAAAAATGTATTATTAACAAATGCTGTTTTGGCTAACATCCATACTTTGCGTTAAAGTATGCCAGTGTGGTTACTGAGATGTAGTCCCCCAACTTAACTATTGACAACTCAATTCTTGGCCTGCTCTAGTGGCTCTATAGCTGTTTTTTACCTTGTAAATTACTAATTTGAAGGGCTCTGCTTTTCAACAGTTTGTCCTTCTCAGCAGCTCTTCTCCTGTTCTCCTGTCTCTCTGTGTCAGATCTGTCCATAACCGTCTTCATTTCAGTCTTTTAAAAAAAGAGTTGTGGTATGTGAAGAGCATAGCGTCTGGTCATACAAAACATTATCAGAATGAGTATGTGTGTACCTGAAGGTCAGAATTTAGGCGATGTTGTAGTAATAGTAAGTGTTGAGTTTTCTGGAGTTCTAGAACTATCTCTGCGTGTGACGCCTGTATGGCAGTCAAGTCCCGAGATGTATCTTCTAACCTTACATCAGTCTTCAAGAAGTCCATCACCCCTTGAGTCTCCTGCTGCATTCTGAAGGCCTAAGAGATATAACAAGGGTGGAGGTAGAAACAGGAAGAGTAATTGTTAAAATTTGTTTATATATTTTAAAATCTGCTACATTTAAAACCAATAAGCTTACCTTAATCTGCAGTAAAGTTTCACTCAGATCTTCTAGACTCATATCAAACTCCTGATAGTCAGTAAAGAACAGAAGATCGAAATTTGATTGAATTGGAATTTTCTTTTCAGAAAGTAAATCATATCTGCATGAAAGAATAAATATTACTTTTGTAACTGAATCTAGTTTCTCTTGTAAAGTTGTAACTTCCTTTCTGTGTTGTAGGACCTCTCGCTCCAAACAGTCATGTTTGTCTCTGAGGAACATCACCATATCTAAAGAAAATTTGTTGAGACGGTTTTACATGAAGTAGTCTGAACTAGTGGTTCTTGACCAGAATAAGTACAGTGTGTGTGAACGAGTTTAAAACAGTAAAACAGTCAAAAAAAGTCTGAACAACTCCTGTACCCCTGTTCCGTTCCTTCTCTTTCTGAACTTCTTCATTCTCTTGTCTTAGCTTTTCCTTCTCCTGCTCCAGCGTTCTCCTCTCTCTCATTACTTCTTGCAATCTTTCTTCAAGCCTTTGTACCTGTCTCCACCTCTCCTCTTTTAGTGATCCCCCTGTTCGCTCTTTATCCTCATGTGGTTCTTGATAGCTTTGGGTAGACAGGGTGCTACAATGGAAACCAATTAATTTATCTTTAGCTTTATGTGCTTTGTGAAAATGAAAACACTGCATTACATGTGTAAATAAATAATTTACACAACGATTTAACACAAGTCACTAGGGCACATACCTAAAACTCAAACCTTTTTAATTTATGGGGCCAAGGACAACCTTTTAGGCTGCCCTTTCAACCCTGCAAAACCAAAAAGTAGGCTACACCGTAGTAGGCCTTAGTGGGCCCTTTCATAGCCTGTGCCAACATTCCTGGTTTTCACCCACTATCAACAGCCCTTCCTAAAACCAGCGAAACACTGACCTCTCCAGAAGTGAATCATAGCTCTTCTTTAAAAGATTTCTCTCTCCCTCTAGGTATAAAACCCTCTCCTGAAGCTAAAATACAGACATTAGCATTAGATGGAAAACAAGTTTGTTTTTGGAAAAACTGACAAGTGACAAATTAAGCTACATGTGCAGTACCTCTGCCAGAGCTTGTAATGAAAATGTTGCTGTATTGAGCTGACTCTCCAGTGTCAACACTCTTTGCTTTTCTTGTTTTAACTGCTCAGTCAGTTCCTCCACCTTCCCCAGCAGTGCTCCTTGACTCTCTTTTAAAGACCTTTGTCCCTTTATTGAACCATACAAGCCAAAAATACACATGGAACCACATGAAAAAGAAAATCTTCTTTAAATAGTATACATTTCCATGCTGGTATGGACATGCTGGTTTCTAGTGCTGGTTTGGTGCTGGTCTAGCTGGTGGACCAGCTCAACCACGTTATTTCCAAGCATTGTCAGTAAATGTTTGTTTGTAACTTTTGAAATAAAGGATGACAATAATAATAGGAAAAGAAAAGGTTATGCTCACCTCCTCAAGCTGGTTCTCATAAGCCTTTAGGAAGAGCACAAAAAAGGGAGAATGATTTGGTTGAATTGAAAAACATAATAGCATTGTAACATAACAGCGTTTTCAAAGTGGACAATACCACACAACATTCCTGAAGAAGCAATGAATCATTCTTAAAGAGATTATTTGATTCATTCGTTAATTACAATTAAACTATTATATCACAATACAAGATTATCAGCCTTTTGTTTTGCAGTCATGTTGGTCCACACACTACACAACTCTTCACAGGCTAGGTGCAACTACAATATCCTATTCTCCTACAGTAAGAAACATGCACACGTAACAATAGCAAATTTAGTTTTCATGTCAACAAATGGCTTTTCCAAAAAAGCTTTTGCACTGATTTGCACAGAAGAGGAAAAACTAAAAAGAGAATTGGGATGATTTGTCCGGTTCTGGGTCAGAGGTAGAGCTACTGTATCAGGTCATGAAATAAGTGGGCTGTTCCCACCAACAGATGTCTGCTTTTGCAGTAATTATCCCTAGGCAGAATTTTTTTACCACCGGAACTTCAAGCTGATAGAGCATGTACAGTAGGTTCAGCTCTACCCTGGATTTGCCAGATGTTGCTTAACCTATTAACAAAGAAAAAGATGGTGTTTGCTATCCTAGTGAGCCACTGGCAACACTAGCACCTGATGTTTGGCCATCAAGGAGCACCTACTGCATTTCAGCAACTGATAGACACTTAAGATCACACTAGCTTTGCCATCACCTTTAATTTAAATGTAGAGATGGGTGGAGCTAACACTTCTCAGTTTCTTGCACTTCTTATGTCCAATATTGTGTGTGCAATACTCTCTTCTAAGACTGTCCTCTTGTAAGGAACTTGTTTACCATTCTTAACTTGTTTACCATCCTCATTTACTCAGTCTTTTTGCACTATTTACATCTACACAGTCTACCTGAATGTTTTTCTTTTTTCCACTGTCTCTGTGTAATGGCACCAAGTGTTGTTGTGTTGTTTCAAGTTTGTAATAACCAAATGCATATGCTTAACATAAGTGTATTTATGTTAAGTATACATACAGTCCTCCTTAGACAGTTTTTACCTACAACCCCAAATCAGAAAAAGTTGGAACAGTAAAGTATTTACCACTTTTTAATGTTACCATTCCTTTTCACAACACTTAAAAGACGTTTAGGCACTGAAGACACCAAGTGAAGAAGTGTTTCAGGTGTAATTTTGTCCCATTCTTGCTGCAAACAAGTCTTAAGGTGGGCAACAGTACGGGGTCTTCGTTGTCGCATTTTGCGCTTCAAAATGCACCACACATTCTCTGTTGGAGACAGGTCGGGACTGCAGGCAGGCCAGTCAAGTACCTGTATGCTCTTCCTCCGCAGCCAGGACTTTGTAATGTGTGCAGAATGTGGTTTTGCATTATCTTGTTGAAATATGCATGGACGTCCCTGGAAAAGATGTCTTCTTGAAGGCAGCATATTGTGCTCCAAAATCTCCATGTACTTTTCAGCATTAATGGTGCCATCACAGAAGTGCAAGTTACCTTTACCAAGGGCACTGACACAACCCCATACCATGACAGACCCTGGCTTTTGGACTTGTTGCTGGTAACAGTCTGGATGATCCTTTTGTTCTTTGGTCTGGAGCACACGGCGTCCATTTCTCCCAAAAAATACCTGAAATACTGATTCATCTGACCACAGTACATGTTTCCACTGTGTGATGGTCCATCCCAGATGCCTCCGAGCCCAGAGAAGTCGACGGCGCTTCTGGACACTGTTAACATAGGGTTTCCTTTTGGCACAGTACAGTTTTAACTGGCATTTGTGGATGTAACTACGTATTGTGGTACTTGACAAAGGTTTGCCAAAGTAGCCCTGAGCCCATGTGGTGATATTGCTTATAGATGAATGACGATTCTTGATGCAGTGCCGCCTGAGGGATCGGAGAGCACGGTTGTTCAGCTTAGGCTTGCGCCCTTGTCCTTTACGCACTGAAATTCCTCCACATTCCTTGAATCTTTTAATTATGTTATGCACTGTTGAAGGTCAAATAAGCAAATGTCTTCCTATCTTTCTCTGAGGAACATTGTTTTTAAACATTTCAATAATTTTCTCACGTATTTGTTGCCAAACTGGCGATGCTCGGCCCATCTTTCCTCCTATAGGACTAGACCTTTCTTGGATGCTGCTTTTGTACCAAATCATAATTACAATCACCTGTTGACATCACCTGTTTCAAATCACATCATTATTTAACCAATTTACCTGATTACTAGCCCTAAATTGCTCCTGTTCCAACTTTTTTTTAAATGTGTTGCAAGAACCAAAATAGGAATTTTGTTTTTTTGAAGAAAAACAATAAAAATCATGAGGAACACATTAAATAATGTGCTGTTGTATTGTCTGCAATGAAATACTGTCCCAACCTTTTCTGATTTGGGGTTGTAGTTTAGATCTATATTTAAATCCAGTTTAAAATATATGTAAAACATTTATGCAAGATAGATTTATGGTTATATTACTCTCAGATGATATAGTAAGATATATGTTTGTATGTTAAATGTGTAGCACTGTGGTCTTGTGAGGCATGAGGAACAGTGTGTACATATAACAAAATGACAATAAAGCTCAACAAAACTTGAATAAATTGATTTCAGTTTGTTTCATCTAATTCTGTATGGATGTGAGTCAGTTGTAATTGTTTCTGTTGGCATCATCACTCTTAGTCAATTAATAATCACTTAACTAATTAATTGCAACACTGCTACTCTGTTAAATTTTTACACAGTAGTGTAGACACTAAGCAGTTAATTAAACAGGGTTTTTCTGTAGGGTTCAACACTAGAGCATAAGTGTTAAAGCCCATGTACAAACACCATGTCACATCCCACAAATAAAAGATTTAAATCTTATTTCAAATAAAAGGGCTTTCTGTGGGTTAACAGGTGCTTTGTTGTTTGTGTTTTTTCATGGTCTGACTTCAAGTTGGCCTCCCAAGCAAGAACATTATTTTACCATAAAGTGAAAAGCAATGATGATTAAGAGGGCAGTGCTGTTGTGTTAATGATCTGTAGGGCCATAACTTTGTTTTCTGAATTGACCACACATGCAAGTGGATGTTGAAAACTAACAAGTGATGTTTCCTTGCTCTCCGGGAAATCCACCGTTCAGTGCCAAAATTGAACAGAGCAATACTACAATAGACAGTCTATACTAATTCCTCCCAAAACAGTAACTGAAATATTACCTAGTTTCAGACAGATAACATTTTTAAAGGTTTGCACAGCTTGGCAATTGTAGCTTACCTCCTGAAGAACAGTGAATTTTTCCTGAATCACCAGAAGGGCGGCGCTCTTATCAGAAATCTGCTTCTGCAATTTGATCACATCTACATTATCTTTTATTGTAAGCCTGTAAAAAGAAGTTCAGAAATGTATTTATACATGCATGGGGTGGTCTTGCAAATAATATTTATTACTCAATTTAAACAGCTTTGGTATGGGGGACACAGGTATTCACTGTTCATTTTTGTATCACTCTTTATCACTTTCTTTCACCTGAATCCATCAGCCTGCTGTCTGTGCAGGTTTTTCAAGATAACCTCAATTTCTTTCTCTTTGTCTTTGAGTGTTTCTCTAAAAGACTGAGCAGTCAGCTCCAGCTTGGCCACTCTTCCTTGCTGAGTTTCTGTGAGGGCCGATATGCTGCAGGAAGAAATTAGAAAAAGAACATTAGAAACATGGAGAACAAAGACAGCTATGAAGCTCTTTCAGAGACAAGCATAAGCAAGGTAATATATTGCATTTCAAATACATATCTTGTTTTAATACCTCATTAATAGCAAGAAACCAGCATAACATATGGGCATGGGTTATGAATATTATTCGGATATTATTATGCTGCCAGCAAGCAAAGATATGTAGGATGTAGCTGGGGAGGCAAGATCGTGGGTGAGCTTTTCCAGTCTGCCTGACCCACAAATGGGGAGCTTTCCCCTGATGCAGGGGGTGAGTGGCGCTTGGTCTACAGTTTACGCTCTCCGGGCTACCGAATGCACAGCCAGCTGTTATAAGCCTGGCCCGCCTATGCCTGTGGACTGGAGGCGAGGCCAGAGGTAGACCACCCATGCTCCTCCTCCCTCACATGGCAGACTGTAGGAGCGCTGTGATACTGGGAAAGGAGGCAAAATACCAAGGGCAGGCAGGTCAAGGCTCACATGAGAGTGAGGAAGTAGCCCTGTATCAGTCTTTCCTCATTTCCCTGTCCTGTAGTGTTGCACAAACACTTTTTAAAACACTTTTACCAATTATACAGTATCTTTAAGTGTGTTTTTATCTGGTAACATTTATGAAGCTTTTAGACTTAATATAATTTGAAATATTGTATTTCAAACTATATTATGTTATTATAGACTTTATTGTGTTTTTTCCATAATAATATGGTAGAATTAGACAAATGAACACAAAGGTGTACTCACAATCTGTCTATCTCTCCTATGGTCTTGTCCACTGAACTGAGGCCACAGCAAGCAGGAGCAGTTTGGGCTGCTCGCCTTACACCTCCATCCCCATTCACAGCTCGCCCTAGGAGAGAGAGGGAAATTTAGACCAAATTTAGAGTACAGACACATAAACACCCTTACAAAAAGTACTGGTGGTATATGGTACATTAATGTATCAGATTGTAATATCACGGTACTGAATGATTCTCATATTCATGCTATTCAGATACTCCAATATATTTTAAAAATGAGGCCATGGCGTAACAAAAGTACATGTCCAGAAAACTGTAACTGTAACTATTTTCATATACGTCAATACAATTGTAGTTAATTGTCGGTAGGAGGTCGCTATTCACCTGTTTGTGGTCTGTTATGGGCTCTAACACTCAAATTCAAAATGTGTTGCTTGGCTAAATTAAATTTACTCTGCAGCACCCCCTTCTGGCTCTCTAGAGTTACTACACGAGCCTCCAGCTCTTGAAGCGTGTTCTCCAGCTCTCCATCCCTTCCTGCAGAGGTGTCATGCTTTAACAGTTTAGTTGACAATCTGATCAACAAAGACAGAAGCAATATTCTGAATAAACTGAATCAATAAGCCATTTGAGTCTGTTAGGCACACTGTAAAAAAATGAATCAATGCTAAATCCCGTAGTATTATAATAGTAGTACAACAGTTCAATACATTTATTAATGATAGTAAGTAAAAATGTTCCTTAGCCAAATAAAATAGTTAATTAGTCTAATTGTTGGTTGTATGTGTTTGCCAAGCAATGTTGCAACTTGAATTATTAGTTTAATAATAAAGGGTTAATTTTGTTAGTATTGATGTTTGTTGTTTACCTGCGTAGTTTTTGCTCTTGTGTGCGACTGTGTTTTTTCAAAAGTGTGTTCTCCTCCTGTAGATGTAGACACAAGTCTTCCAGCTGCTCATGTGGTAATTTGAACAAACGCTGACGATCTGTAACAAAAGACAAACAGACTCAAGTTTATGGTCCACAGTTATTGTTCTTTTTCCCAGATGTCTTTTGTTGTCATACAATAAGTTACAATGTAGAAATGGATACCATAGCTTGGATAATTTGGTCCTCCAGGGTAAACTGGATAAAAAAGGTTTAGTTCATATTGATATTTCTGTTTGATGTTGATATTAGCATCTTTGCACATATAAGCAGGGCTGCTGCTGGCCTAATGGGTGCCCTAAGCAGAATTGTACTGTTGTGCCCCTCCCCAAATATTATGGAAGTAAAAAAAAAAACACCTACTATAGGTAACTTTATAACTTTATAGGTAACTTTAATAAAATATAAAAGTAAATAAATAAATAAAGTGTATTGTTTACAAATTGTTTACAAAATTTGCTCTACAGCAAAAAAACTAAATTGTACTACTAAACTAATACTAAATTAAAAAAAACAAAAAAACTAAACTAAAATTACACATATTAAATAAAACATTTTACAACCCCAAATCAGAAAAAGTTGGGACAGTATGGAAAACACAAATAAAAAAAGAAAGTAGTGATTTCTAAATTTACTTTGACTTGTATTTCATTGCAGAAAATACAACAGCACATATATTATTTTATTGTTTTTTCTTCAAAAAAACAAAATTCCTGGTTTGGTTCTTGAAACACATTTCAAAAAAGTTGGAACAGGAGCAATTTAGGGCTAGTAATCAGGTAAATTGGTTCAATAATGATGTGATTTGAAACAGGTGATGTCAACAGGTGATTGTAATTATGATTTGGTACAAAAGCAGCATCCAAGAAAGGTCTAGTCCTTTAGGAGCAAAGATGGGCCGAGGATCGCCAATTTGGCAACAAATACGTGAGAAAATTATTGAAATTTTTAAAAACAATGTTCCTCAGAGAAAGATAGGAAGACATTTGCTTATTTGACCTTCAACAGTGCTTAACATAATTAAAAGATTCAAGGAATGTGGAGGAATTTCAGTGCGTAAAGGACAAGGGCGCAAGCCTAAGCTGAACAACCATGCTCTCCGATCCCTCAGGCAGCACTGCATCAAGAATTATCATTCATCTATAAGCAATATCACCACATGGGCTCAGGGCTACTTTGGCAAACCTTTGTCAAGTACCACAATACGTAGTTACATCCACAAATGCCAGTTAAAACTGTACTGTGCCAAAAGGAAGCCCTATGTTAACAGTGTCCAGAAGCGCCGTCGACTTCTCTGGGCTCGGAGGCATCTAGGATTGACCATCACACAGTGGAAACGTGTACTGTGGTCAGATGAATCACTATTGCAGGTATTTTTTGGGAGAAATGGACGCTGTGTGCTCCGGACCAAAGAAGAAAAGGATCATCCAGACTGTTACCAGCAACAAGTCCAAAAGCTTGTCTGTCATGGTATGGGGTTGTGTCAGTTCCCTTGGTAAAGGTAACTTGCACTTCTGTGATGGCACCATTAATGCTGAAAAGTACATAGAGATTTTGGAGCACAATATGCTGCCTTCAAGAAGACATCTTTGTCAGGGACATCCATGCATATTTCAACAAGATAATGCAAAACCACATTCTTCACACATTACAAAGTCCTTGCTGCGGAGGAAGAGGATACAGGTACTTGACTGGCCTGCCTGCAGTCCTGACCTGTCTCCAACAGAGAATGTGTGGCGCATTTTGAAGCGCAAAATGCAACAATGAACACCCCGTACTGTTTCCCACCTTCAGACTTGTTTGCAGCAAGAATGGGACAAAATTACACCTGAAACATTTTTTCACTTGGTGTCTTCAGTCTCTAAACGTCTTTTTAAGTGTTGTGAAAAGGAATGGCAACATTACAAAGTGGTAAATGCTTTACTGTTTCAACTTTTTTGAAATGTGTTGCAAGAACCAAAATAGGAATTTTGTTTTTTTAAAGAAAAAACAATAAAAATAATGAGGAACACATTAAATAATGTGCTGTTGTATTGTCTGCAATGAAATACAAGTCAAAGTAAATTTAGAAATCACTACTTTCTTTTTTTATTTGTGTTTTCCATATTGTCCCAACGTTTTCTGATTTGGGGTTGTAAAAGATTCAATGTTATCAAAAAAAATCAACACATGTAATTTGCTGGATGCACAGGCTTCATCTTGGGCTTTATTACTTTTTTGTTTCTCGCCGCCTAACTGGTGGTGTCTTTTCATAGTTGTCAAATTATGATCATTTTCTGTCAGCCACAAACATGAGGTGAGGGCGCGGATGAGGGAACGGCACGTCAGTGTGTGGTACAATTTCTCCAAATTGTTACGGGATGTGGCAGATCAGCTGGAGAGTTGTTTTTTTACAACTTATTTTTTTACTGATGTGTTTTATTTCCTAAAATAAACCCTGCCGATGCTGTGTGAGACAATCGCATAAGTATAGCTATAACTTCGTGTTTTGATTTCTGGAAAATCGTGATCTCTACAAAATAAAAATGAATTACAGCGCTTCTGTACGTAAGCTCTCAACCAATGAGGTACCAAACTACGCAAAGACTGCCTCTCTTATTTCCATATTGCACACAGAAAAGTAAAAATATATTAATGTAAAAATAAATAAATTTGGAAATAAATGCATGCATTAATAAATAAATACAAACATAACTGAACGATTAAATAAATAAATGGCAAGGAAATAAAAAAGTAATGGCAACAAATAATAAATAAACAAAAAAAATAAAAAAACAAAGTTATGATTAAAAAATAGTTAAAGATGAATTATATTTGTTTTATCAAGTCATTTATTTCTTTATATAGTTATACATTTATTTATTTATTTTTATTTATTTTTGCATTAATAAATAAAATTGTTTAGTTTAAAACAATATACATAATTTTACAGTATTGCCTACTGCGTTCACCGTAAAATGCATTTTTTATGATTATTTAATATATATTTGTTTATGTTTAGATTTTTATTTGTGTATATGTTAACATTAATATAAAACAAAGGTTTTTTTTTGAGCAACTGGGATGGTGGGAGTTGGTGTCCTACCCATACTGCGTACTCTGCGTATAGGGAGCGGCAGTAATGCATATAAGAACAGTTTAAAACAATGTACATAATTTCTCACCCTCATATCATTCTAAACCTGAGACTTAATTTCCTTTGATGAACACAAAAGAAAATAATTAGAAGTACGCTGGTAATCAAACAATTGTGCCACCCATTGACTTCCATTGTATAGACACAAAGCCACTGAAATGTATCTCAAAATATCTTATTTTGTGTTCCACAGAAGAATAAAGCTATACAGGTTTGGAATGACATAAGAGTGAGAAATGGTGTAATTTCTGGATTTCTGGAAAAATGGTTTATTTTTGGGTGAACTATCCCATTAAGATCTCATCAGAAACTCTTGAGGACACCCATGCACGATTACTAGGGTATTTGTTTTCAAGAAAAACATCTGAAAAAGGAAACTTCTGCAAAAAGCCTTACCCTTTATCTTCAGCACATGTGGCAGTCTTTTCCAGCATCTTGTATCATAATCTGTGTCTTAAAAAAGCGGACATACACTGTTAATTGATTCTGAACATATCCATGCTTGTATGCCAACAAATTCACAAATACACATACACATGCATGCATACATACATACTCAACCTTTTGATTAAATAAACAGACAGTTGCAGTTTTCACACCTGGGAGAACAGGTATGAGTCCCCTTAAACCCACGTCTCTCACGGGAAGGTCACCAGCCGTCTCATCCACTGTCAGTGACATCATGAAGGCCAACAGCTCCAAACCAATAACTTAAGTCAAGAGATTCAGGAAATGACATCACCACAGATGTAAACTATAACGATCTCAAAAGCTCATTTAATTTTTTTTATTTTTGTGCACCTTAATCTGCAGAAATATTATATAATGTAAAATCTATAATATTATAAATTAAAGTACTATCACAAGCAAGCTTTATGGTCGAAATCACTGCTGTCATTTAACCAGGCTCATATAAGTTTTTTTTTTTACAGTTCAATGGATGACCATAAAGCCTTTAAAAGGCGCCTGCAAAATATATCAGATTCAAGTCTGAAGGAAGGCCATGCAGGCAAGACAGAGTCTCGTTCCCTATCTCAGGGAACCGGGTTACATATGTAACCTGAGGCGTTTCCTTTCGAGGGAACTCAATGCTGCCTCAGGCTTGACGCTATGGGGAATGTAAATGCCCACTACGCCACAGTGAGGGAAGGCTTGACCCTAGATGCTGTATAACATTGGCACAAAAACATCAGGAGCTTAGACTTAGACTTGTCAGCCCAGGAGGACCAAAGTGCCTGAAGCTGATTTCAAGTCTAAGCTTTAAATCAAATAAATGTGTGCGAAGAGGACCAGCCTGCTGCAGCACAAACATCACTTATAGATGCTCCCCTAGACAGAGCTTTAGATGATGCTACACCCCCTGGTAGCATAGGTTCTTATGCCCAAAGGTAACTAAGTCACAGGCCTCGTAGGCCAGGGTAATAGCATCTGTGATCCAGTGAGATACGCACCATTTTGTGATCGCATTACCTTGGTTGTGACCACCAAAACAGACTAAGAGCTAAGAGATTTTACGCCACTGGCCTGAGCGGTGGACATAGGTCCTCAAAGCTCTAACTGGACACAGTAAGTGAAGCCTTTCCAGCACCAGTGACTCAAACAGCGCAGGAGAGCCCTGCAGATAGGCGATCTTGGAGAAACTCTAGCACTCAAAAAATAGGGCAGTGAACTGGGCCATACCATGACACAAAGAGCAGCCACTTCAGGGCATACAATTTCCTAGTAGATGAAGCTCTGGAACTCAGAATGGTCTCTATAATCTAGGTTGAGAGACCAGAACTTAAGAGCTGGCTCCCCTTAGGGACCAGAGCCACAGTTTCTAAATCTTGGCCAGTGGTGAAAGATCGGCCCCTCGAGCCTGAGACAGAAGATCCCTCTGGACTGGGAGCTCCTATGGGACTCTGTCCAGAAGAGACATTATGTCTGAGAACCAGATTCAGATCGGCCAGAATGGCGCTACCAGAGGTAGACGAACTTGGTCCTGGTGAACTCTGGCTAGGACTCCGAGGAGCAAGGCTATCGGGGGAAATGCATCTACATCTACATCATGGCATCCAACCCCAGAGGAGCTGGATGAGTGAGGTTGAATCAGAGGGGACAGAGTGTCGACTCCTTGGAGGTGAACAGATCCACTTTTGCTTAGCCATACCTCTGCCAAATGGACCCCACCACTTGTGGATTTCCTGGGCCTCAGCACCTGCCTTAACAGAATGTCTGCTCCCAGATTTGCATGCTCTGGGATGTATGGATGTTCTGATGGAGAGCAGCCTGATTTCTGCCCAAAGAAGGATCTGCTGCACCAGCCTGAACAGGGGGCGCAAATGCAGCCCTCCCTGGTGATGTATGAGACCGGAATGGTGTTGTCCGTATGGACTAAGACATGTTGGCCCTTGAGGTGTGGGAGAAAGTGCTTCAGAGCCAGAAATGAGATGAGAGCCCCCCCAACAACTACAGACTGGGCGGCCTTCGAGAAACACACCTCAGCCCATGAGGGAAGCATCCGTTGTAAGAATCCTGCGACGGCATAACGCTCCTAGAGTGGGACCCTGGGACCCAAGGTGAGAAACCAGGGGCTGAGCTACATAGAAAGGGTACGAAGTCCTCAGCACATAACCCTTACCACCCTTAGTGGGTGGACTTTGGGAAGAAATCCATTTTTTTCTGAGGCAAGAGTGGGACTCAAGGTGAGAAACCGGGGTCTGAGCCACATGGGAAGGGCACAAAGCCCACTGCGTGTCACACTTACCACCCTTAGCAGGTGCATTTTTGGGAGGTGGATTTGTCCCTAGCCAGAACTGAAACAATCTCATGTGCAGCAGGCCCAATGGAATCACATTTGCCACTGCTGCCATTAGTCCTAACAGCCTCTGAACCTGGAGGACTGTCAGATTCCTGGACCAGTTCCTGGGCCAACACTAAATGCTGTTCTCCTACTACTATAGTCTGCAAAATGCCACTGAAACAAGGATGACAGGAGGCAAACTAAATTCTGTACCTTCTGTCTACTGTACTTAACTCAGCAGAAGATTAACGGAAGAAGAGTTGGATGGACAACCTGATGCCACAGCTATTTGGCCTTGGCGGGTAGGAGCTCCTTGAACATCTCAGATTGCTTCTTAGCCTACAGCGTTGCTAAACAGACCCTAAACAGACCTGAGAATGTTGCAGTATCATGTTGAAGTGAAACAGTTTCAATGCTGCTCTGGTGGTATATCAGATTCAAGACAAACTGTTATATAATATTTTGTTGAATAATGTGTTAGCTGCTGATTCACTTTGAAGTTCCTTTGTAATTGTAGCTTGCCAAGATAAAATAATAGATCATTTGAAAAAGTAGCAGGGGACACCAGTAGCTAACGTCTTTGATTCTAAATATATAGCTGTATATACAGTCATGCAAAAAAATTAGGACACCCTGTGAAAGCGTGTGTATTTTGTACATTTTTTAATATATGGTTATTTAGTCTCAATTTTAACAATACAGAGAGATTAAAGTAATATAACTAAACAATTAAAACTGAAGAAAAGTATTTTTAAGATCTTCTGTAAATGTAATTCTACAAAAATTTTAATTGAGGAAAAAGATAGGACACCCTAATAGCTAGTGTTACCTCCTTTGGCTGAAATAACTGCAGTGAGACGCTTCTTGTAGCCATCTACCAGTCTCTGACATCGGTCTGAGGAAATTTTACCCACTCCTCAATGCAGAATTTTTTCAGCTGTGAGATGTTTGAGGGGTTTCTTGCATGTACAGCCCCCCCCAAGTCACCCCACAGCATCTCAATGGGATTTAGATCTGGACTTTGACTCCAGGACTCTCCATTTCTGCCTTTTCAGCCAGTCTTTGGTTGATTTACTAGTATGTTTTGGGTCATTGTCATGTTGCATGGTCCAGTTCCGCTTCAGCTTTAATTTTCTAACAGATGGTCACATGTTCTTCAAGCACCTTCTGATACACAGTAGAATTCATGGTGGATTCTGTGATGGTGAGCTGACCAGGTCCTGCTGCAGCAAAGCAGTCCCAAACCATGACACTTCCACCTACATGCTTCACAGTTGGTATGAGGTTCTTTTCCTGGAATGCTGTCTTTGGTTTACGCCAAACACGTCCTTTACTCTGGTGTCCAAATAATTCATATTTGGACTCATCTGTCCAAAGAACATTATTCCAGAAGTCCTGGTCTTTGTCAACATTCTCTCTGGCAAATGTCAGTCTGGCCTTGATGTTTCTCTCAGAGAGCAAAGGTTTCCTCCTTGCACGCCTCCCATGCAAGTTAAACTTGTGCAGTCTCTTTCTGATTGTAGAGGCATGCACTTTTACATCAACAGTAGCCAGAGCCTGCTGTAGGTTCCGAGATGACATTTTAGGGTTTTTGGAGACCTCTTTTAACATCTTGCAGTCTACTCTTGGGGTGAACTTGCTGGGGCGACCAGACCTGGGCATGTTGGCAGTTGTTTTGAAAGCCCTCCACTTGTAGACAATCTTCTGGACAGTGGAATGGCTGATAAATCCCTTACCAGACTCATAGGATGCTACTTTTTTTTTCTGAAGGCCTCTGACAGCTCTTTTGCTCTCACCATGGTGCTCACTCTCACTTTAACAGTCAGGAGCACACCAAACTAAATGTCTGAGGTTTAGATAGGGCAAGCCTCATTCAAAATGCTGAGTAATGATCTACTATTATGTGAACCTGGTGTGATACACCTATGTGTGAGTTGAGCCATTTTAAGAG
Source organism: Chromobotia macracanthus (assembly GCA_036877525.1). Classification (NCBI taxonomy): domain Eukaryota; kingdom Metazoa; phylum Chordata; class Actinopteri; order Cypriniformes; family Botiidae; genus Chromobotia; species Chromobotia macracanthus. The sequence continues at coordinate 6,061,447 of JAZGTH010000081.1, forward strand.
GGAATACATGTGAGGGTGTTGCCTCAGTTAGAATTTGCATTTTGTGGAATTACATTTTACAGAAAATCCCCTCTTCAGTTTTAATTGCTTAGATATATTACTTTAATCTCTCTGTATTGTTAAAATTGAGATTAAACATCCATATATCCAAAAGGTTGCAAAAATGTTACAAAAATACACAGGCTTTTATAGGGTGTCTTAATTTTTTCACATGACTGTAGCTGTTATAAGACCATTATTTTGCCAAATATATAGCTAAATATATAGGTTTAAATTATAATTGAATAGCACAATGAAATAAGGAAGGTTTTTAAAAGAAAGAACAATCACAATTACAGTGAAAGCATAAGTCATAACTGACTTATTACATAGTAATGAACAGAAGCATACTACATATTTTGCTATTATTTGCTGCCTTTTGCTTTAATTAAAGCATTTCCTTTAGCTGGTATAGATTTTAATTTTGCAAAATATTATTTCCATTACTTAATGTTCTAAATCTTGAAAATATTTTTTTCCAAATTTTTTTTATAACTTTTCTAAATTCTTAGTTTTAAAAAACTAAAATTTCTTAACCCCAAATCCTACATACATATATACAGTCATTGTAAGATGTGTACAGTGGGTTAGATTGAGAGTATTATTGAAACTTTCTAAATAGCAAAATATGAAATTTGAAATGATGATAATGATGGTGATGATGTTGATGCATGTAAAGAGAAACACTGACAAATATAATGTATTACCTGTGCTGTAAATGCTGTTTGTCTTGATCACATTCTGTGTTTTCTGCACAGAGCTTTAGTGAATGTTAATCCGGTCAACACATGTACCCTTCACCTTCATTGCCTCTTCAACCGGTCTGTTCCTTCGAATTGTCTTATTGTTCTTCTGTCTGACTCTCATTCCACTCATCATTAGTCTGTTTCTGTGTTGTTTTTGCAACGCTTGTACATTTATCTGTTTCTTCAAAAGAAGTTGTTTCAACAATGCAGATTTAATCTGCTTAATCTCTCTTTGCACCTCCTCCTTCTTTCTGCTCTCAATCACATCTCTTCTTGTCTCATTTCATACACATCACTCATTATTTCTCAATTACAAATACAGTGTGGATGAATGCCAGTATCTAATATTCTTCCTGTAAACATTTGAGTTAATTATGAGCAGTATAGGGTTTGACTCTGAGATTTCTTGTCTAATATAATGTAGTTGTAGTTTCAGTAATCTCATAATCTAAGAAAAGAACAGGAGGCATACAAAGAAAAGCAGATTACTAGACTGGGATGAAAGGAAGCATTAGTGTGTGTGTGTGTGTGTGCCTACTTATGCTGAAAAACATGCTGGAGTTAGCTAGATAAACTTTCTGTCAGGGTCCTGTTCTGAGTCTTTCTAGATTATCTCGCCAGGATCCTGACATCCCCGTGTTCTGTGTCAGAGCATGTGGTTTAGATCCTGACTCCTTCTAGTCTTGGTTCTTGTTTCTTGGAGTCGGGATCTGAACTCATGCTCTGGGTCCTTGTCTTGTGTGGAAGCACATGGCCTCTGTTTTGTTTACTTTTGCCATGTGCTCTCCGGTCGTGCATCTTGGCCCCGCCCCCTTGTTCTCTTGTCTCATTTGTGCTCATGTCGCGCACCTGTTCCTCGTTGTCCTTGTGTTATTTAATGCCCCCGTGTTTTCTGTCTCGTGTCGGTTCGTTCTTGTTATCTTGTTCCCTGTTACATGCATCTTGCATCCTGGTTCCTGTCGCTGAGTCTTGTCATGTTTTTGTCCCGTCAAGTTTTTCATCCTGTGTTTGTGCTACATCTTTTCCTGGTTTTTAGTTTTGTTTTTGCTCGATTTTTTGGAGCTCCTTGGTTCTTGTTTTATTGCCTGTTCTGTTCCCGTTCTTACCCCCTCGCAGGTTGTTGCTTTGTTTATTTATAAATGAAGAGGTTTATTTTGTTAAACGCTGTCTGCGCCTGGGTTCGTCTCTCATGATCTTGACACTTTCATGTATTTACATGAATTTGTGACAGGTTCATGTGTGTGTGTATTTACAGTATATGTAATTATGTGGAGAATATAGCTACTTTCATATAGTAATCCTGGTAATTTACCAGCAGATTACCAGAATGATGTTATGGTATGTAGACTCATACAATACTCATGCTGGTATAGCAGACAACAGCAGAATGTTATTGATGTGACATTTATTGATGAAACACAGATGAACAGGTAAATTAACTGTAGAATGAGCAGTGATAATGCAGATACTTGAATAAGTGATTTGATTTGGCTGGTGATTGGTTGGATGTAGAGCCTTTCTTTGGGGGGGAGGGTTACATTGGAGGGTTCCCCAAACCATGGAAACAACAGGGGTTGGTGGCCGGGTACACACTAGAAGGGGGTGACTCCTGTTGAGGGCTGATGAAGGGAATTCTGTCCATACTTGGCTCAGCCCATGAACTGGTTCCAGGAATCCTGGTAGTCACGAAAGAAAGTTAATCTGACCGTTGGACTGAGGATGGTAACTGAAGGATAAGCTTTTTGAGACAGAAAAACAAGATATAAGGCAAGCTTGAGGAGTTCTTGATTACCTGTACCTCATTGAAGGGGGTGTAACATGCCGGAATGTCCACTGATGTAGTTCTACTGTAGTAGTTATTGTAGTTCTACTGGGCTTTCAATGGAGGTGGAGTTCACAGAGAAGGATCTGAGGTGACTTGGGAATTACTTGAGGTAGATGTGAAAAGCAGTCAGGGAAGCAGGTTCAGGTTCTCTCCAGTACCCCAAGAAATCATTGGATTATGTTGAATTAACCAGGGATGCCCAAAGATGACATCAGCAGTGGATCTCTCCAGAACCAGCAGGTAGATGGATTTAGTGTGCAGAAGGCCTAGGCAAAGCTGTACGGGTCCCACCATAAAACGGATATTTCAAAGGTCTAGTGGTTTCCCATGATGGACTGGACTTGGTAGGTGGTCTCAGTGGACCTTTCTTGGAACTTTAGTTGGTGGCAGGAGTACCTGGATATAAAATTGCCAGCTAACCCAGAGTCGAGGAGAGCGATATGATAGAAGTGACATATCAGGGGTAGTGATAATGTTAATGTTTAGTTTAATATGCTCCATCTCTAGGTTTTTAATCAGTTTCTTCACTTGTGTCTCTGCTGTTTTCTGCTTTTTCATGTTTAGGAGCAGCTCATTTTGACTTTGCTCAAAAAACTGCAGTAGTGCATTGAAGACCTCAATGCTGTGTGCCATCTCTCTATCGGTGTTCTACTATCAGAGAAACCACACCAGTTTACGATACTCTAACTAAACAAACTCTAGCTGAACAGATTCAAGAACCTCGGAAAGCATTACAATGAGTAGACTGGAGTTGGAGTCAGTGCATCAAGGACCATCATGCACGGACGTTTTCAGAAAATGGGCCACAGTTGTCATGTACAAAAGTACAAAGCCACTTCTGAACCAGAGACCACATTAGAGGTGCCTTTCCTAGGCTAAAAAAATCTGGACTGTTGGTAAATGTTCCAAAGTCCTCTTTTCAGATTAAAGTAAATTTTACATTTCATTTGGAAATCAAGGTCCCGGAATCTGGAGGAAGAGCAGAGAGGCAAAAATTCCAAGTTACTTGAAGTCCAGTATAAGATGACATCTGCTGGTGTTGGTCTCATGTGGTTAATCAAGTCCAAAGTCAACTCACCTATATATACGATGCTTTTGCAATGTTTTATGCTTCCGTCCACTTAACAGCTGCTCACAGTGCCAAAACTACTCTGACCGCGAACTCGTCTAATGTAAACCCATATAATATATAAGAATATATGTTATATATGAGCAATTTCAAGAGGAACATCAGAGAAACACAGACAGGCTAAAGACCACTATCAAAGCAACCTGAGGTTTAATAATGCCTTAGCAGTGTCACAGTCTGTTCAGCTCCATGCCACACTGCACTGATGCAGTCATTTGTGCTAAAGGAGCCCCAGCCAAGTACTGAACGCATAAATGACTAGAGTTTATAAACAAACTTTGTTGGCTTTAGAAGACCTGATCTGTAATTTGACTGTGACTTGTTTTAGCATGATTTAGCATAATAGATATACTGACATAAGGCTTGTTCATGACGTTATGCTGTTGCTAGGTTGCTCTAAATGGTTGCTAGGGTATGGCTAGGAAGTTGACAGAGTAAAACCTAAAGCCCACTGACAGTTCGAGTGAAATAAGCCCACCCAAATGTATCTACAATGTTCTAATACTGAGACATGACTTTTATCATTACATGGTTGGTAGGGTACCTTAAATGGTTGCTAGGGAGTAGCTGGACAGTTAACAGGGTAAAACTAATAGACAGATGTGTGTCTGAATCAAAAGAGCAAACCCCCATGTCTCTATGATGTTCTGGTGCTCAGATATAGCTAACTCATGTTGGTTGCTAGAGTACTCTAAATGGTTTCTAGGTCATGTTGGACAGTTTCCATGGTAATAATTAAAGACTACTTGCCAGTCTGAGTCAAAAGAGGGCACCCACTTGTCTCTACAATGTTCTGATGCCTCTCACCTTTTTCAGTGAAAGTCAATTGTGGTTGCTAAGGTACTGTAACTGGTTGCTAGGGCTGAGAGCAGTGCTTGTGAGTGGCAATATTCAGACCAGAATATTATAAGGTTATAAGGTTTTAATGTCACCATTTGTTGCTGCTTGCTAAGCACCCCCAAATCTCTATGTTATTCTGGCTGCGTTTACACTGGCACAAAAAATCAGATTTTTTACTCACATCTGACACAGATCGGGAATTTGTTGCATGTGTAAACACAACAATCTGCACGAGATCCAATTTTTTCATATCCAATCTGAGCCACTTTCAAATGTCTATTTTTAAATAGGATACATATCCAGACATCTGTTCTGCATCTAAACACAAATATCCGATTCACCATATGCACTACATATGCCACTACAATGCCAGTGAAAAAAAAGCAATTAAGCCAAATATATGGAGGCTATACAAACATATGGAGTTGTCGTGTTACAGATGTTGAAAGCATTAAAGCCGTCTTTATGATGGCAGCATTAAATGATGATGGCTTTCGCTTTTTTGTCTAATTAATTGCTGTCACAAAATTCAGCCCAATGCTAAGTATATGGAACTTTTTTGCAAACTGGGTGCCCAAAAAAACATCGAACACCCAAATACTTAAGTTACAGCATAACTCTTTTAAATAAGCAATATGATTTGATCCCTCATTCATGGTGCAGGATGAATTACTTGCCAAAACTTTAAGTTGCAAGACAATAATAGCACCTCTAACATGTATTCAAGAGAATAGAAGTGATGCTGATAAGTGCTAATAAGCACCACTTAATTTTTTTTATTAAATTACAAATAAAGAAGACATTTTCCTACAATAAAATTAAAATTTTTAAGATGCACCTGTACAGTACATAATGCCTATTTTATCAGCCAATTTTACCTCTTTTAGTGTGTGTCACAAGTCAGTCACACCTCCCTTGGTCATGATTACTACTTTGGGGGATTGCTTGTTGTCTGGTTCAACTGTGTGGCTCCACTTCTGCTCCACTTTGGGGTGTTCTACTGCGGGGATGGAACTTGTGTATTTTAAGATCTTAGAGTAAGTGCTGTAGTGCCCTGGTTGAGTTTTGTCTTCATTCTCTTATGTATCAAGTTCTTTTTTTATTTTTGTTTATTCTCTTTGAGTGTAATTAAGTTATTTTATTAAATGGATATGATTTTTATTTATACTGAGTATTGTGTGTAATTTGTCTGTGTGAGTTGCATGTGAATAACTGCTAAATCTTTTCAATATTATATAGGTATTGCTAATTGCTGTTTGAGATTATATCCAAGAAAGTTAAAAATTGCAGCTTTAACATCCCAAAGGTGAACTGGCCCTCCCGGTTAAGACTGGTTTCTCCCAGGGTATTTTCTCCATTTATACATTATGGGAGTTTTGGTTCCTTGCCACTGTCACCCTGTTGGCTTGCATACTGGGAGACTGCTGACATTTACCTTAGTTTAGGGTTTTGTAACTTGTTAATATTGCTTCTAACAAAATGATATTAGCTGTGCTAAGGTTGAGTAGCATTAGAAGAGAGATGCAGCCATGATCAGCCGACAAGAGCAAATTGTCACTCTGATGAGAGCAGTCTCTGTACTATGATGTGGTCTTGACTGGAGTTTTTGGCAGTGACAGAAAAGATTAGGGAATACCTACTGGGGCTTAGTTAGTTGCCAACACTGGGCTGCCCAGTTGGTGTCTTCAAATATCAAATATAGATCAGGAAGGAGCAACTGCAATGCTAATGCCTTGCTGTGACAGAATTTTTCAGGCATGGGAGAAGTGCAGGATTTGGGTCCAGGTGTGCCTTTTACAGTCTTTGTATTTTCTTGAATGGATTTTTTTTTGTCTTTTTACAGTATATTGAGTTAATGTATTTTGTGCGATTTGTCTATGTTTGAGTTGCCTGTGACTAACTGCTGACTCCTTTCAATATTACATTGATTACAATTACACCCCGCATTGGGTGTAATTCCTATGGACGGCGTGGTTGTAATTCTAATTGGTAAATAACATGGGCTTTTGCTTCAATCTGTACTGCTCTGCCACATTCAGTTTAAACTTAACAACATGGTTACTATAGTTAAACCATGGTAACCACAAATTAAGCATGGTTTTGCTACAATAAGTATAGTTTAACCATTATCAGTCAGTCACACCTCCCTTGGTCATGATTACTACTTTGGGGGATTGCTTGTTTTCTGGTTCAACTGTGTGGCCGCTTGGTTCAACCATAGTTTTTGTAGTAAGACTATGGTTAAAAATTATGGTTACTAGTTTAATGGCTGGTTATATCAATTACCCTGAATGAGGAAGAGACCAGCATGGTCTTGTGTCTTGTTTTTATTGTCTTACTACACAGTAAACCTGAACAGCTAAATATTGCTGTGAGCAGTGATGACAGGCCCAAGCACTATTGCTGCATTGCCAAATGGTGCTTCTCAGAAAAATGGTGAGTGGTTGTCACTTGCATTTAACTCTGAAAATACCTGAGGACTATTTTCAAAACTGTTCTAAGCAAATCTGTTGAAAGTGACACACTTACTGCTGCCAAATGGTGGTGTTATGACCTTACACAATAGCCACATCATCATGATCAGCCCCCAACACTAAACATATTTTCCAAGTTTAATGTAAACTACTCAATCCACGTAGAAGATATGGGTGTAACATCACGCCAGCAGAGGGAGCCCTCACCGGAATACTGACTGCTCGTGCTCCCTCTGCTGAACTCTGAACTTACTTCCTGTTTGGCATCTATATAAACCTTGCTGCCACATGGCCACGTTGCGAAGAATTGCCAGCTTTAAACCTGACTACTGAGCATTCTCTTTTACTGCCTGCTTTCCTGTGTTTTACCTATTGTTTGGTTCTCGTTTTCTGATTTTTGCCTTGCCCTTTTGTTTGACACCTGGATTGGACTGTTTGTTTAGATATTGATTCTCTGCCTGGATTTACGACCTCTGATTTACGTCTCTCCCTTTTGTTGTGTTGCATGGTTGGACTGTCTATGTTTATTACGACCCTTTGCCTGTACTTTCGACTTTGATTATGGATAACCCTAATAAACATCCGCAACTGGATCCTGCTTCAGCTTCTGCCTCAGCCCCCTTACAGAATACTTCGCCTACCCTCAATCCAGCGGATGTTTCACAGCTGCAAGCTGCATTTGTCTACCAGGGAGAACTATTACGCAGCTACCACGAACAGCTAGCTAACTTACAGGCATCGAATGAACTACTGCTCCAGCGACTTTGCTCTCCTCCTTCCACCACGTCGAGCACGGTAAGACTTGCTCTTCCCGATAAGTTTGATGGTTCTGCAGAACGGTGTAAAGGGTTCATTCGACAAGTACGCATTTATTTGGAATCGTTGGGGGATCAGTCTCATGCTAGTTCTGATCAATGCTCTTTTATCATGTCACTATTATCTGGCAAGGCTATTGATTGGGCTGCTGCGGTTTAGGGAGACGGACGAACAGTTTAGATCTTCACCTGAGTATTTTTTGCAACAACTCCGAGAAGTATTTGAATATCCTGCTGGGGGTCGGGATGTTTCGTCTCGTCTTTTACACCTTTCTCAAGGCTCACATAGTACAGCAGAGCACGCAGTCGAATTCAGGACTCTTGCAGCTCAGAGTGGATGGAATGATGCTGCACTTAAAGGGGTGTTTCGGGAAAGCCTATGTCCCCAATTGCAGTTGGAGATGGCATGTCGAGGTGAGGAATCTTCTTTCAATGACTTTGTTAACATGACTGTTAAGATTGATAATTTGCTCAGGAACTCACCTTAACTCAAGCAAGCGCATGCATCCCACCTTATGTCACGACCTGCACTTCGGAGTCCTGAGGCACCATGTGTTATCGAGCCCATGCAGGTAGGATCTACCAGGCTGTCTGAGGACGAGCGTAGACGAAGGTTCATCAACAACCTCTGCTTTTATTGTGGTGAACCAGGTCATCATAAGTCACAGTGTCCTCAAAAGACCCGGAGGTCCCTCACAGCACAAGACTGGGTGAATGTGGACACCTTTTCACAAGATCCATTTAAAGTCTTCACATTACCTGTACAGATTTCTACTGAAAGTGGTTCTCTTATGTTGACAGCATTAGTAGATTCCGGCGCCGCTCTCAACCTCATCAACTCGGACATCGCCCGGAAACATCAACTACCCACCATTCCATGCTTTCCACCTATCAGTATTACGGCTGTCAATAACCAACCCATCAAAGGAGGAGTTCTGGAACAGACCCGATCACTGAAAATGCAAATTGGGGTTTTTTATGAAGAGAACATCTCTCTATATCTGATCGACTCACCCAAATATGAAATAATTTTAGGAATTCCATGGCTAAGTTGCCACGATCCCCACATTTCCTGGCGCACGGGTGAGCTGACCCACTGGTCTCCATTCTGTTTTAGTCACTGTCTAACCCTTAAGCAGTCCAGTCCATGTCTGTCCACAAGCATGGGGAGCCCTCCGAGCCTGACCCAACCAAAGATCGCCAAGGTTTATAACAAACTTTTGGAGGTCTTCAGCAAGGTTAAAGCCACACAGTTACCACCACATCGGCACTGGGACTGTGCTATAGACCTTCTTCCCAACATGTGTCCTCCCAAAAGCAAAGTCTACCCGCTGTCACGTCAAGAAGCACAGGCTATGGAGGACTACATCAAGGAGGCTCTGGAAGCTGGCTTTATCCGTCCTTCTACTTCTCCCGCTGCAGCCGGCTTCTTCTTCGTGGAGAAGAAGGATGGGGGTCTGCGTCCGTGCATCGACTACAGAGGCCTCAATAATGTCACTGTTAAATTCAGGTATCCACTGCCTCTAGTCCTTTCTGCCCTAGAACAACTCAGGTAGGCCAAAATTTTTACCAAACTTGACTTGAGAAACGCTTATAACCTGATACGCATCAGGGACGGAGATGAGTGGAAGACAGCTTTTCTCACCACCAGGGGGCACTACGAATACCTGGTTATGCCCTTTGGCCTTGCCAATGCCCCAGCCGTCTTCCAATCCTTCATAAATGAAGTCTTCAAAGATGTCCTCCACAAGTATGTCATCGCATATCTTGGCGACATCCTAATCTATTCCCTGAATGAAGAGGATCATGTCACTCACGTCAAGAGTGTTCTTTCCAAGCTTCTCAATCACCAACTCTATGTCAAGACTGAAAAATGTGAGTTTCATGTGAAGTAGACAACATTCCTGGGGTACAACATCAGCCATCAGGACGTTGAAATGGATACTTCTAAGGTAACCGCCGTCACTGAGTGGCCGCAGCCCTCCACGTTAAAAGAATTGCAGAGGTTCCTGGGCTTTGCTAACTTCTATCAACGCTTCATTAGGAACTACAGCTCTATTGCTGCACCTCTCACCTCATTACTCAAGGGAAAACCTAAGAAGTTGTCATGGAACGCTTCCGCCAATGCAGCCTTCCAAAAGCTCAAGACCAGCTTCACGACGGCCCCCATCCTAAAACATCCAGATCCAGAACTCCCCTTCATTGTGGAGGTCGATGCTTCTGACTGCGGGATTGGATCCGTGCTCTCTCAACGTCACGGACAACCTCCCAAGCTTTTCCCGTGTGCCTTCTTCTCTCGGAAGCTAACCCCCGCTGAGTTTAATTATGATGTGGGAAACAAAGAGCTTCTGTCAATGAAGGCTGCCATGGAAGAATGGAGACATTGGCTCGAGGGGGCAGTTCATCCTTTTCAAGTTATCACGGACCATAAGAACCTTGAGTATGTCAAGTCTGCTCGACGTCTGAATTCACGCCAGGCAAGATGGTCCCTGTTCTTTTCACGATTCCATTTTACAGTCACTTATCGTCCAGGCTCCAAGAATAGTAAGGCAGATGCACTATCCAGGCGCCATGATCCTCCACGACAGAACTACAATCCTGAACCTATCCTAAGTCCAGCCTTGTTTGTTGCTCCGGTCAACTGGGACATAATGGAGGAAATTCACCAGGCCGTCCTCACAGAACCATCACCACCGAACTGCCCCCCTTCCAAACAATATGTTCCCCAGACACTACGTCACCGGGTCATCCAGTGGGTCCACACATCACTCAGCACGGGACATCCCGGCATTCCACGAACCCTTAAACTTGTGCAGAATTCCTTCTGGTGGCCTTCAATGACCAAAGATGTGGCCAATTATGTCAAGTCTTGCTCCATCTGTGCCCAGTCCAAGACTCCCAGGGACCTGCCGACGGGACTTCTACAGCCTCTCCCAATTCCCCAACGACCTTGGTCTCACCTCTCCATCGACTTCATCACTGACTTACCCCTGTCTGATGGTTACACCACAATCCTGGTCATCGTCGACCGCTTCTCCAATGCCTGTCGTCTGGTTCCATTAAAAGGATTACCTACTGCCATGGAGACTGCTCAAGCCATGTTCCACCATGTCTTTCGAAACTATGGTCTACCTGAAGACATTGTATCAGATCGAGGAACTCAGTTCACCTCTCAGGTTTGGAAATCCTTTTGTAACCTTTTAGATATCAATGTGAGTTTAACCTCTGGCTATCATCCGCAGTCAAACGGTCAGGTGGAGAGGCTGAACCAAGAGATCGGCAGGTACCTGCGGACTTACTGCAGCCGAGTACAACATCGCTGGGCTGAATTTCTCCCTTGGACTGAGTATGCCCAGAACTCACTCACGCACTCCTCTACAGGACTCACACCATTTCAATGTGTGCTGGGTTACCAGCCTCCCCTGTTCCCGTGGTCAGAAGAACCATCGTCTGTGCCTGCTGTTAACGACTGGATTCGTAACAGTGAGAGGGTGTGGGACAGTGCCCATGTGCGGCTTCAACGTGCTGTGAGGAGACAGGAAATTAACGCTAACCGCCACCGTCGCCCACACCCTCCATACCAACCTGGACAAAGGGTCTGGCTCTCCACGAGGGATCTCAAGCTACGTCTGCCGAGCAGGAAGCTCTCTCCCAGGTATGTTGGCCCATTTAAAATCATAAGACAGATTAATGAGGTCACTTACCAATTAGAGCTTCCTGCTGACTACCGCTTCTCTCCTTCTTTCCATGTGTCACTCCTCAAACCTTTCCACCGGGATGCTGACACCGAGGCCATATTGCAGGAGCCACCGCCACCGCTGGACATTGGCGGAACGCCGGCCTACAAGGTGAACGTCCTGCTTGACTCACAGCGAAGAGGGGGTCAGTTACAATACCTGGTGGATTGAGAGGGATACAGCCCAGAGGAGAGATCGTGGGTAGCGGCAGTGGACATTCTGGATCCCTCGCTCATGGAGGAGTTTCATCGAGCCAGACCTGACCGTCCAGCACCACGTCCACGGGGACGCCCACGTAGAGCACCTAGAGGTGCTCCTAGAGGGGGGGGTTCTGTAACATCACGCCAGCAGAGGGAGCCCTCACCGGAATACTGACTGCTCATGCTCCCTCTGCTGAACTCTGAACTTACTTCCTGTTTGGCATCTATATAAACCTTGCTGCCACATGGCCACGTTGCAAAGAATTGCCAGCTTTACACCTGACTACTGAGCATTCTCTTTTACTGCCTGCTTTCCTGTGTTTTACCTATTGTTTGGTTCTCATTTTCTGATTTTTGCCTTGCCCTTTTGTTTGACACCTGGATTGGACTGTTTAGATATTGATTCTCTGCCTGGATTTACGACCTCTGATTTACGTCTCTCCCTTTTGTTGTGTTGCATGGTTGGACTGTCTATGTTTATTACGACCCTTTGCCTGTACTTTCGACTTTGATTATGGATAACCCCAATAAACATCCGCAACTGGATCCTGCTTCAGCTTCTGCCTCAGCCCCCTTACAATGGGACACTTCCTGTTCCCTTTTATGCCATACATTGATTGCCTCATCATGCCAACAGCATTCAAGATATCAACAATCCATTCATGATTTAGCATCTTTAATTTCTCTTCTTTTGTTGATCAAGTTTGAAATTAAATTGAGTAAATTTAAGAGGACTCTTTTAAACACTGTTGTAAGTGACACACTTCCCTCTGCCAGTTGGTGGCGCTATGACTGTGTCTCACAATGGCCACAATAACATATAGTTTAAGTCTGATCTCAGTCATTGATCACTTGACACAATGCATGAAGAAGATATGACATCACCATTATGACCAGCCCACAACACCAAACAAATTTTTAAAGTTTCATGTAAATGGGACAATTTCTGTTATATTGTTTTGCCATAAATGTGTTGCCTCACCATGGCAACATGGTTTATCAAACATTTCTTTGCCATTTAGCATCTTCAATGTCTTGCCATAATATTTGCCAAGCTTTGTGACAATCCCATAAATGCCCTAGGAGTATCTAAGTATTTTGTAATTGTCAAAAAATCCGCAATGGCCAACTTCCTTTTGGAAATTTAATGTTGAAAGTTGTCTGACTTAATGGGAACAATACATGTACGAAGTCTGGTGACTGTAGGTAAAACTAACCCCATCACTTTAGTCAAAAGGCGGCGCTACAGAGCCCCCACCATGCCCATGTTTATGAATTTGCCTTCACCTAAAAGCCAACCACTATGACGTGTGTGCCAAATTTCATGCCATTTCAAGCATGTTGACAGCCTCAAATAAACTTAAATATAGTTTTGAAGTTGTGATTTTACAGGTTTGCAGGTCAGCTCAAAATTTGGCCTGAACCCAGAGTATTCCCCCAATCTTTGCTGTGGTAGATAGCAGCCAGGAGTCCAAGAGTAAGGCGATGGGGTGGCACATGGACACTGCAAAATTGTAATGGAACAGAGGTGAGGTGATAAATGCATATTTTTGAGTGGCTGTGGTTGCTGCACTAGAAAATCGGTCTGCTGGGATACCGGACTGGGTGAGAACTAATTTAAGTGCTTTTAAAAAACAGAATCTTGTTGCAGGGTGACTGGTAGTAATTAAGAAGGGGGTTTGTTTGGAGATTGAACCATGGAACATCTGTATTGCAGGTAATTTAGGAGAGAGTGATACAATTGAATGGGAGTCGGTATGTTGAAAATATAAATGAAGTGACCTTTTTTGTCTGATTCGTTTGCTTTATTTAATGAATAAAGAGATTGTTTCATTATCTAAAACCTGTAAATATGAGATTGTAGGATGGATATTAGGGTTGAAGTTAGAAGTGATTGTTAATTAGCAGCAGCAGAAACAAACAAAGAAGGCCAAGATGAACTTTGCTTCAAGAGTGTGAGCAGTGTTAACGGAGTGATACTGCAATTTGTATACTGCTTAAATAGCCTTTAATGGATCTGGTTTGGATGCCATTAATACGACTGAGATATGAAAGAGGTGATTTGTTAGAAAAATCAGAAAGTGTGTCAGTGATTTGATTTATGGAACCTGGAACATGCTCTGTAGTTAATAATAAATTTATTGCAGGCGGAAATCTAGATAAGGAATTTTAGAAAAGGCATTAATGCTTGGGAATGTAAGCAACCTTTATTAATGTAGTGCACAGATATTTCTAGAACTAGAATACTTTTGGCTGACCATTCTTTTAACCACAGAAAGGCTGCAATGATGATGGGATAGAGCTCAAACAAGGCAGAGGATGCTAAGGATTGAGGCGTTTTGAGGAGCTGAACGGAAGTAAAGAGAAGTGAATGAACTACGCGAGGGAGAGGAGATAAAATTTGGGGCTGTTTTTGCAGCCAAAGGTTAAACACATGGCAAAGTGGAATTTATTGCGCCAACGGACACCATAAATTTGAGCTGATAGGTATTAGTTTGAATGCTGACGATGCCTACTTTTTCTAACCACGCACTGTGGCTGACACTTTTAATTATTGTTATTGCTTGGTCAGTATCATATTAATGCAGGGAGTATTTTTCGAGAGGAATAAAACTGTTAATTCTAGGGAACTGAGAATTGTGAGGAGGTAAGAGATCAATTAACAAGCGTTTTTTTTCCAAAAGTTAATTTTCAAAATTTTTTTCATATACTTTCGCACTGGACAAACAGAGCGGGCATAGGCACCACCACAAAAATTACAGCTATGGAGGTAGCGGATCTTCCCTGGAGATAGCAGGCTGCGGGACGTAGCTAGTAGATTTAAGAGAGTTCTGGGCAGGGGGAAATTGATTGATTTGAGGGCAATCATAGTAGAATGATTAAGTGATCTGCAAATTGTGCATGATATATAACAGCAGCCAAAGAATACCCTGTTAAGGAGATCCAGGGTGACACTCCAAGGAGTGTCCAGGGTGCCCCAATAGAAACACTGATTTCACTGGGCAATGCATTTAGCTGAAAACAGCTTATGGAATTCGCTGTAAGACAGCCTGAGATCAACAATTATAGAGATAATTGTTTAGTTTGCGTCTTCTTTGGGGGAAAACTGAACAAATTATCTCTGTATAGTGGCCGAAAGTAATACAGAATTTGTGAAATCACCACAGTCTACCAGGCAGTTGGACTGGTTGGGGGAAAAATAGATAGGAGTAAAGATAAGTTGTGGAGGCATCCTCACGCTAGAGAATGTGCATGGATAGGATATGGGAGTAAGAAGGAGGAAAACAAAGTCTTAGTGGAAGGGGGGTGGCTGACAACGGCGATGGTGGAAGTAGGTGGGGTGGCGGTGATAGGCTGAGTGGGTGGGGGAGGGGTGAGAGGTCCAGTGGGGAGAGAAGCTGGGGCGTGGCCCAGGCTGGCTGTGGGCCTGCCACAGTGGCGAGATGCTGAAGGAGGCTATGGCACTGCATGGGAGGCAGGCGTGAAAGCTGCAGGGTGCGAGACCTGGGTTTGGCGGGCCTTGTTTGGATGAGTGGACAAGACCAAGGCAGAAGGAGAGAGGTTTGTTGACTGGAGAGGGACGTATAAGTTATAGAGCTGTGCTTTATTTAATCTTTGTGAAAACTGGATGTCAGAATTTAGAAAGTCTTGTCTTTGTGCTTTCGGAATTAATTTTTCGTTTGCAGGAATGGTTTTAAGAGACAGAATGAAGGCTGATGCGGCAGAAGATGGAGTGTGCCTCGCCAGTGGTGGCATGAATGTGTGAATTAATTTTTCAGTGTCTGACTAAGAGAGCATAATTCATGTGTTACCATTGCAACAAAATTTAAGATATCACAATCCTTTCAGAACTTTACATCAGCTTTTTGTGCCCCATACCAGGGAAACAGTAACTGATGCCACAGTAGTGGAAAAGAAATTAGCTGACAAAAACATGGTAAGTTAAAAAAAGCCCTTTCTTTTAAACTGGATACTGGAGAATGCAATGTTAACGACTTTAGAATGCAAAACGAGCTGCATGTTAGTTTTGTACTGTGGCCACAAGATGGGGCCAAAGCGCAAAGCAAGTATCACCTGTTACTTTACAACGCAGCTAGGATTGAATTCCAGATTATGGAGAAAGAATCAACTGCTATTCTGGGAAGATCAGACAGCACAGAATTAGCACTGGTCAAAAGAATCTGCAAAGTTAACAGCAATGAAAATACAGATATCCTGAAGGTGTCTGATGATGTGCTTAATGGATTTGGAAATACCAGGATTGTATCATTTCAAGATTGATCAACAGTATCTCCTGTAAAAAATGCAGCCGGTTGCACTGAAAGGCAAAATAAAAACAGAACTGCACAGAATTGAGAACCAAAAGACAAACATTTATAGGCATCGGAAGAGTTTTGAAATGTTAAAGTCACAACTAAGCAATGCCCCAGTTCTTAGATTCTTCAACATTAACATAGAAGTGACTCAAGTTCAGAGGTTGCAGGAAGGACATACTGCAGCATATCAAGATCACTGACTGATTCCAGAAAAGGTATTTGCAGATCGAAAAGGAGGGGTGTGAATTAGGGATCGTAAATGGGTGTGAAAAAATTAGCCAATATGTAAACCAGTAAGAGTACAGCCAGATCTCCGGGCAGCCATTTCAGTGAGGCGTTAAATAAGTGAGTTGCCTTGCACACCAACAAAAAAAAAAACATTTGAAATACAATATTATTCACATAAAGCATTTCTGATGAAGAACAGACCACTCCCCCTTTGTTTTTCAACTGTTAACAGAGTCTAGTGAATCTAAAGTCTTTCATTGTATGCATAGCTTTCCATTAAAGTTACAGTACCTTTAAATAAAGATAGACATGTAGAGACACTCAAAAATAATTTTCCTAAATGCAAGAGCAAACAAAAAATATGCAAGAGTTATCACTGTTTTCGTTTAATTGATTAAAAATTGCAAATGTAATCCCTTATCAAAGAGATTAACAGGACAGAAAGGCTATTTTCATCCACAACGTGTCCTAGAAACAGTAATGTCGAGCACGATGTTTTATGTGGATTAGTGGGCACTAAATGCTATGTGGCCTGTACATAAATAAGAGCTCTGAAAGGAAATGAGCGCAGAGTAACCCGTTCGGGGAGAAACATGTGCTTACGTTATGTGAAAAGGTTTTATATGAAGAATTAATTTATGAAGAAACACTATAACTGCAGTAACAGATGTGATGGGGAGGGGGAGAGAGATTAGTGCTGCTTTAATGATTTGAAAGCACTTGATCTTAAAGCTGATGGGGAGGGGGTTAAACCAGCAGCACTACATTTATCAGAATATAGACAGACAGAGACGCACGTCAACATGCATCAGTCCTGCTGGAAAACATAAACAGGCATCGTTTCACTGTTGCCTTGGATAGATTTTTTCCCCCAACCCAATATATAATCAGAAGACTATATTTAAGCAGGTAAGATGCGATCTTTTCCGCATACAACCATACTTTAATTTTATCACATTCTTTAGCTATAATATTTTATACGTATTTTAATTGAAATACGTCGGTAAAAGCAATGTTAAAGACTCTTTTAAGTTTGTTCAGTGTAACAGTAGTCAATAAAAATGCATTTTTGTACATCACCTGTTGCTGAATATCAGCGCAAATTCAAAGCAGAATTCCCCAACATGAACGTGAACAGTAGCAGAGCCTTTTCGTAATATTAATACTACTGATAAAACCGTTCAGCCGTTCAAGGCACTGTATTTCAGGTAGCTATCAAAGGCACACTTTCGGCGTTTAAGCTTAGCATGAATTTGTATAATTAATAAAATGTAGATGAGCTAAAGTTCACATTCAAGACTGGTTTTCTGAAAAAAGTAATTTTAGTGATCAATATTGTTTTATGTTTTATAAACATTTTAATGTAATACAAACTGGTATTACAATATATATATTATTTACAATTATTTACATTATTTAATGTAATACAAACTGGTATTACAATATCTTTGCAATATATACACATGCACTATTGGATTTTCAGCTTCCAAACTTGAGCATCCGCCCACATCCCCCCAATCCCAAGGACTTGTGTACGAAACATGCAATAACTCCCAGATATTTTCAAAACTCATGAATACATTTCCACATGACATGGAAACAAATTCTTGTAACACTCATGCATACCTGTTCTCCTTTGTATGCATATAATTTTTAATACTGAAAACAGGGGATGTCAGTGTAAAAGTCTCCTTCATGTAAATCACTGATGAATTCTAAAGATATCTTATCAATAGTTTTGTGACTCAATGAAAAGGAAGAAAGATGTCATTGCTTAAACAGGTCTTGTTTGCCTGAGCTTTTATCTGGTGTTTTCCATTTATTTTGTATATAATCTTGTTATAATCTTGGGGTTGGGGGTGGGTGGGGGGTAATGGTATGGCAGAGAAGGGTAAATACATCATGGATTACAGTCAGCCATGTTTGTCATCTGGCTTTAGGGGACATGCAAATGCTCACACAACATGCTCAGGCACACACACTGTAAAAATGTTTTGTTAGATATCCCAATGTACTTCATTTGTAAGCATCTACATTAATTGTTTCTTTTCAAAACAAATGTATTATGCAATATCTTAAATATCAATAATATTATATTACTTGACTGCATTATTCAGAATGATGCTATGCTGTCTGAAGGCATTATGTAGATATATTAAGTGTACAGTACAGAGTTATTTATAATTATTAAGTGTTTAAGAAAAGTGTTTTTTTTGTACTGGTGGTTTCAGATTTGACTAGCTGAATTCTTGTTCTGTCATGTTTCCAAGGTAACTCAGTTTATTTTAGCCAGTAAGAAATGTTAAAGATTGAATTTTTTGAGTTTTTCTGTAAATATGTTTTTTTTTTCATTTGGCAATTATTTAAAAGGTCTTTAATCTTAAATCAACGTAAATTAAAAGCCATGAAACAAATGCTACCACAGCAATTAAATGCAGTTAACATAATACAAAAATGAAAATCTACAGACAACCAAATATAAGTTCTTATTTGTAAGTAGGGTCCTCCATGTAAGTCTTTTGTGTTGTGATATTTTCAGTTTGTGCTTTTTGATTTTTGACACACAGCTAGCAAGAGGTTGGTGAATATGGGTGTCCGTGTTTGGCAGACTGCTGAACTTGCAGAGCCAACAACAGAACATGAGCCCTATCCTGCTCCCCCAGGCCATAATGACTATGAAAACATGAAGAACAAGTTCATGAATGAGCTGAAACATCTACCGTGTGAGTACCTCCCCCTCCACATTAGCATAAAGTCATAGGGGCTTGTGGGAAAGAAATATTCCGAAATATGTAATCATAAAGTGTGTTCACTTTGTTACATTATGTGGTATTATCCTGGACATTTTATAAACAGGTTTAATTAATAGTTGGTTCCAGTTCTCCTACAGTTGTTTGGGGTAAATGGCATTCTGTGCTTCTCTTTTTTATTTGCAAGGCAAAAAATAAATAAATTCTCTCGCCAAATATAAACTGTAACAAATAAATAAATCTGTCCATGTTGCTTCTGAAATATCAGTTACTATCAGTTATATTATTAACTGCTTCATAAAAAAAATATCACCCTTGCCATTATGCTGTTTTAAAATCCTGCCAGTTCAGCCCTATCTGCTAACATGGTCTATTTAAACTTTGTTTTGGAAATAATTTTATCATGTACTTATCTACTTATATTTGTCGTAAACTGTATGATGTTTAATCTCTAATTACATTGAAGAGTGTTTGTAAATCAATCAAACTGATGTGAACTACGTTAATATTGTCTTTGTTATTTATTGTATCTGTTTCCATGGAGACTGACCAGCTCTCTGCTTTCTTTAGTGCCAATGTGGGCTGTAGGAGCCATAGTGGTGGTCGTTCTAGTCCTGGTGGCTTGTTTTACATATTGCATGTTCAGGAAGTGCTTTGGCAAGAAGAAGAAATCCAAGAAAGCCAGAGAGAGGAAGAGAGCAGGGCAGAGAAGAACAGAAGGGGCTGTAGGAGAGGTTGAAGGAGAACAAAAGGTAGAAGGACACAATAATATATATAAGTTAAAGCTATAGGTCATTGACATACATAGGTCTGTAAAATGTGTATACCTTTGCAGGAAGAAGGAGGGAAAAAAGAGGGAGAAGAGGAAAAAGAGCATCAAGAGAATTTGGGAAAACTGGAATTCTCTTTGGATTACAACTTCACTGACGCTCAGGCATGTCAATAAAGTGTTTATGTATTTGTTACTAATAAAAAAGTATCATAATTGGTACTTTGTGGGATTCAAGTGAATGTTACAAGAAATTCACCAGGACATATTTTATTATTATTCATTATAAAATGTAATGGCTTGAGTACAATTAACTAAAAAGGGGTTTATTTTGTGTTAATGACTGGTTGAGTCACTTGATACACAGCTATTTTCTAAATATTAGGGCTGTCAATCCAATTAAATGTTGAATCTAGTTGAAATTGATTAGGATATGCAGATTAATTCATTGAATTAATCACAACGAATTACACATATAGATATTTGCTGAGAAAAACTCCCAAATGAAGATACTTTATAGACATTACATTACTGTTGCAGACAAAAGCAATTATTTGCAAAATAGACATTACTAAAAGTTTCTTTAATTTTGTGCTATATTTCTGTATTACTTATCATAAGCATATCACTGACTATATCACTATCATAAGCATATCACTGACTGACTCAACAGCAGTGCATTTTGCAATTAAGGGTTACAGTCATATTTATTTGTTTAGAACCTTTCACAATGCATATGTTTCAAAGTATTAGTGAGCATGATGTTGTAATGTCCTAAAGAAATGTTCAAATACCAAAATCTATGTGTAATACAAATAATGTGTTCATTGAATAAGTTAAAAGATGCAGTATCAAACTAGTATTATATAGGGATCCAACGTCTTTCACAACAGTTGTTTTTGATCTGTGACATTGACCATTGTGTCTTTGTCTCTGCATTGTTCAGTGGCACTGATTGGTATTTTATGAGGATAGTGTGTCTGAGTGTTTTTGTAACTAACTGCAGTGAAATAATGTGTTAAATTGATAGCCCTACTAAATATATGAAACAAAAGGACACAACAAATGAATAATTTATGAAAAGCCAATTTCACAACAGTTTCACATCATTATACAAAAATATTTCAATATGACAATATGATCTATTTTTGACAATTTGAGTTCAATATGATATATATATATATTTTGTTAACACTGTTTTGATAAGAAAATGTTGTTGTTTTTGTTAACAGCTGATAGTTGGAGTACTACAGGCTCAAGATCTTGCTGCTATGGATATTGGCGGCACATCTGATCCATATGTGAAGGTTTATCTGCTCCCAGACAAGAAGAAGAAGTTTGAGACCAAAGTCCAGCGCAAAAACCTCTGCCCTGTGTTCAATGAGACCTTTATTTTCAAGGTATCTTTTTTCAAAAATTTTATTTAGATGGTACCCAATTTGTGATTTGCATTATAGTTTTATAGTTTTTTAAGACCAGTTTGTCACATAAGGTCTACTGCAGGCAATTTAAAAACCAAGTGCAGTTTATTAAATACCAGAAAACATGAACATAAACTTGACATGACAAAACATGACATTTAGAAAGCCACACAAAACTTTTGTATGGCTTCAGGTGTGTTTTGATGAAATATTTTTAGTCACCTGTATAGGAAAGTATTTACATTTACATTACTTTTATTCATTTAGCAGACGCTTTTATCCAAAGCAACTTACAAGTGCAGAATACAACAAGCGAGTCAACCTGAAGAGGCAACTAGACACAACAAGTGCTCACAATACAAGTTTCAGACATTGCTCAGAGTATCATATGCTACAACAAGGGAGAGATTTAAGGGAAAGAGGGTTAGGAAATGAAGGGATAGGATTTTTTTAAAGATGAGGTTAAGTGCTCATGAAAGAGATGTGTTTTCAGCTGTCTTTTGAATATTGCCAGGGATTCTGCATTCCAGATGAAGGCAGGAAGATCATTCCACCAGCATGGAGTAGTGAATGAAAATAATCTGGAGAGTGATTTTGTGCCTCTCTGTGATGGCAGGCTTCTGGTAGTAGCATAGACTCGTAAGAATAAGTGAAAGTAGGAGGGTGCTGACCCAGTGATAGATCTGTAAGCAAGCATCAAGGCCTTGAACTTGATGCGAGCAGCGAGCGGTAGCCAATGCAGAGAGATGAGGAGAGGCGTGACATGGGCTCTTTTGGGCTTATTGAAGACGAGACGTGCTGCAGCGTTCTGAATCATTTGTAGAGGTTTGATTTTGCATGATGGCAGTCCAGCCAGAAGAGTGTTGCAGTAATTAAGCCTAGAAATGACCAGGGCCTGGACGAGAAACAGTTACTTAAGTTGTTTACAGGTATGTCAACATTGTCTAGTCTTTTTTTGTTGTTTGTTATAGATTCCATATGCTGAACTGGGTGGTAAAACTCTAGTGCTTCAGGTGTTTGATTTTGACCGCTTTGGTAAACATGACGTGATTGGCCAAATAAAGATTCCTATGAACAGTGTGGATCTTGGACAGCCGCTGCATGAATGGAGGGATCTTGAAAATGGAGAAAAGGAAGAGGTCAGTCATGGGTCTTATCTATATTTTAACACAGTTTGTGTAGCTTGCTTAATTTTCATTTTGAGGTATCTAGTCTTCCACTTCCAGCTTTTTATTCTTTTATCTTATTGCCAGGAGAAACTGGGCGATGTGTGTATTTCTTTGCGTTATGTGCCCACTGCTGGTAAACTTACAGTCAATATAATGGAGGCCAAAAATCTCAAGAAAATGGATGTTGGCGGTTTATCAGGTGCAGAACAATTTTATGAAATTATCTGAAAAACAATTTCAAGAGATGAGCACATACCTGCATACACTGAAAAATAAACAAGTCATTTTTTGTTTATCGTGTTTTTTAACAGTGTATAAGATCAAAATAAATGATTCTATAATTAGAAAATGTATTTATTATTAATTTATTACATGTTAATAACAGCAGTTTTTATCCAACAATGTAATAATTTTCCATTTCAACAACTTTAATATTTCTGCAACCAATTTAGATCCCTATGTGAAGATTGTATTACAGCACAATGGAAAGCGTCTGAAGAAGAAGAAAACTACAGTTAAGAAGAACACATTAAACCCATACTTTAATGAGAGCTTTAGTTTTGAGGTCCCATTTGAACAGATTCAGGTGATCAGTCTTTCATCTAAAAAATTGGGTATCAAATATGTCCAAATGAGTGACTGAAATGAGTAATTAATTGATCACTAAAATGATTCAAATAAATTTATTTTTCTCATTTGTCTCTCTCAATACAGAAAGTCCAACTTCTCATCACTGTGTACGACTATGATAAGCTGGGCAGCAATGACCCGATTGGCAAAACCTTAATCGGCTATGGAGCCACAGGTGTTGGCTTACGCCATTGGTCAGACATGCTGGCCAATCCCAGGCGTCCAGTAGCCCAGTGGCACATACTCCAGCCAGAGGAAGAAGTGGATGCTGCTCTAAAGGCACCACATCGCTAACCATTGTCATGGTAACAAGTCGCTAATATTCTCTGCATTAGAGGCACATTCAGGGGCTGGCACAGAAACTTTCTACTGACCAACTTGGATGGCACTGATAAGCATTGCGTGTAACTGCAGTACAATGATTGATGGTCTTTGTGTTTCAGCTTAGTAGTTTGTATCTTTCAAAGTAGTTTTATGTTTGTGTGTTAATGCATTTGTTTGGTATTTCTAAAGGCATGTATTTTTATGTGTTTTTTATTGGTTTGAATCTGTTATTAAGAATTAAAGCTACAGACCATTGGCATACATAAATCTGTAAAATGTGTATACCTTTGCAGGAGGAAGGAGGGGAAAAAGAAGGAGAAGAGGAAAAAGAGCATCAAGAGAATTTGGAAGAATTTATTATCAAATAACAAATTAGTTTAGTTCCACTTTTTTCTCACAATTTTTTTTACTATTTAAATGTCTTCAGATTTAAATCACTGTGTTCCTTTCTTTAAAAAAAATGACATGGAATTCTGTAAGAATGACATGTAAACCATATACCTTTTTATATACATATAAATCTCTTTTCATATACAACTAAATTTAATTGAATTTGTGATGTTATCAAAGTTTACACAGATTATGTGAATTACAGTGTTACTCTTTGTGTATTTATTTATTTAACTGTTTGCTGTTTTTTATTATGATGTTGAAATGTGTTTGTTGTAACTTTGTTTTATTCTGTCACGTGGTGATTATTCAGCTGTCCTCTTTTTACTTATTGGTTTGTTTGTTGATTACTACCTTTATTGTAGTTAGTATGTTGAGATAAGCTTGACAATTTCATAAAATGGCTTAATAAACACATTTCTTAATGTGTTAATGTCTTTCAATTACATGTATCTGTGAGTGCAATGAATCGTCAGCAATCATATTTTTTTTTTAGCTTTTAGGAGTATATTACATGGTCAAAAGTACAGTATGTGGATACCTGCTTTTAACAAGTTTTAATGCCTTATTATACAACACCATTCAATAGAACTGTGTGCTTCCATCTTTGTTACAACAGACGCAGAGGGCCTTTTCCAACATATTAGTGCTTTTCTGCACAAAGCAATGCTCATAGTGTAATGGTGTACTATAGGTGTGATTTGTATCATTAAAAAGTTTATTTTGAGTTGGTATATAAATGTTCATGACTTCACTACCCATAATGAAAACAGCAATGTATAATTTACATTTGCTGTTGAAAATAACAACAAACAAGAATGTCCAAAGAGTGAACTCTGTAAACAAAGTGTATTCCATGAAAAAAGATTATCAGTCACAAAATATGTAGGCTATTTTGAATAATGTTACAATGGTTTAATTTTTTTATAATTTGATTATGCACTTAATGATTTCTTTCTGAGTGAGAGACAACAGAGAGAAAAACGGCCCACACACTCTTCTGATTGACTGTATAGTTACATTTTGTCGCGTCACGTCTGGTGTGGAGTGACAAATTACTTGTTGCCGGAATCTTGTCGCGTTGTGTCTAGTTAGGACACGATGGAACTGCAGAGTCAGTTACTGTGGTTACCCCTGTAAACAAAGCAGTAATGCGCTTATACACAACACTTTGTTAGGCAATGCATGGCGGTAGGACGAAAAGAAAACGCCATCATAACTTTTCTGGAGACATTTCCCTTCAGAGACACAATCATGAAACAGATTTGTGTTTGAAACAGACCGAAACACAGAGCGGCCAAAATAA
Organism: Chromobotia macracanthus; assembly: GCA_036877525.1. Lineage (NCBI taxonomy): Eukaryota > Metazoa > Chordata > Actinopteri > Cypriniformes > Botiidae > Chromobotia > Chromobotia macracanthus. Next base: position 6,086,555 of record JAZGTH010000081.1, read on the forward strand.
AGCAAAGCAATTAATCGCCAGTCGATCGGTGCATCTAACCAAAGTAGTCTTGTCACTATACTAAAACTTGCATCTCGCTTACACCATTTATACCATGCTAAAAAAATAAAACAACAGGAAAGTAACTTAGTTATGTTTCATGTATTCAGTCACCTATTAATGTTTAATTTTTTTAATAAAAACTCATTTGACCAGTATGTTCCAGTATGGCCGTTGGTGATGAGCAGCTACAGTATATGACAGTCTAGGCTACAGGTGAACTAAGTGTTTGATGACTGCTAAGGAAGGAGAACATTAAAATAATAACAAAAAACACTAAAACCCAAAACTTAAGACTTTAATTTATGTCAATTTATTAACATCAATTGAATGTTAATTTGCTAACGATGAGCAGTATATTTACAGCATTTATTAACCTTTGTTAATCTTAGTTTATACAAATACAATTTTAAATAGTCTGTTCGCATTAGTTCCTTAATTAGTGCATTCATAAATGTTAAAAAATCTAACTTTGGATTTTAAAATATTTGAATATTAAACATTAGGGTTATATTGACTAAAATAAATAAAAGCTGTGCTAGTTAACTAATGGTAACAAATTGAACTTTATTGTAAAAGTGTGTTACCAGATGCAACATTTTTTCTTAGCTGGCAACAAGCCGTAAACAGACGCAAGAGCGCTTATATTTGCTGCCATGACTCTTGTTTCATCACCGTTAGAGCTGCAGAGTGAATGAAGGGAGCGCTGCGGGCGCGCGCACACACACTGCCCTATTGTAAACACATCCACGAAAATACAGGAAATGCGGCACCTAATAAAACGCGTGTCGATACTTATTAAATGCCATTTCAACAGTAGGGTAGGTACTAGTTTCTCTATATCGTTCAACACTTTTCTCAACATTTTCTCATATGGGTGTAAATAATATGAGTAAATGGCCATTAAGGCTTGATGTTTTTGTAATAAATATGCCACAATTTCGATTTTTTTTAGAACAAGCCCAATTCTATATGACTGTTTATTATATTGGCTTGACAAAGCCTACATACTGTTGTTGTATTTAAGCTTATTATAGTGGTGCTTGCGAACCAAAGCATCACTATTAATCTCTTGCATACTTCTGTTATTCTGGACACAATTTTGGTACATAACTTGTCCCGCACAGTATGTTGCAGACCCATGAATGAGGGGTCAAATTGATCGGCTCATGGAGGAAAGGTAACAATAGTATGGTTCCAGCAGTACACTCTTACAGTATAATTAAGCATATCTCTGTAAAGATAAAGCTAAAAAATACCAGCATTATTAGTATTTTCTACCCATAACCTTATATATCCTCTTACTTTGCAACACTATAAAAGGATGAGTTCTAAAGGGGAAATACATATTTAAGCTTTTGGATGCTAAGAGACATGTTTGTGTTAAAATGAGACATGTTTAAATTTACATTTATTCATTTAGCAGACGCTTTTATCCAAAGTGACTTACAAGTGCGGAATACAACAAGCGAGTCAACCTGAAGAGGCAACTAGACACAACAAGTGCTCACAATACAAGTTTCAGACATTGTTCAGAGTATCATATGCTACAACAAGGGAGAGATTTAAAGGAAAGAGGGATAGGAAATTAAGTGATAGAATTTTTAGAAAAAGTGCTCACGAAAGATGTTTTCAGCTGTCTTTTGAATATTACCAGGCATTCTGCATTTCGGATGAAGGCAGGAAGATCATTCCACCAGCATGGAGTAGTGAACAAAAATGTCTGGAGAGTGATTTTGTGCCTCTCTGTGATGGTACCACAAGCCTTCGTTCCTTCTGTGATCATATTAACATGTTAACAATGTAAAAGTGTTATAAAGATTTTTAGCTCTTCACATGCTTGTGTCTGTTTTGATTGACTATATTACACCAATACACCTTATAAAGTAACCACATTCCAGCAAGTGATCTCATTTTTGGAAATTTAGCTTCAAGTAGCTTTCATGTCTATAGAAAACATAAAACAGAACAAGGGTTTACAAACAAGAGCAGAACATTGTTTGACTGGTAAGAGTCGGTGTCATATGCTTCTATATTCAAGGCTGAGAAATAACAAAATAAGCTATATATAAGATCTAAGATATATATCATGTTAGCTGCATCTTTTGTTTTGGTTTCTGCACACCTTTACAGAGGATATTGAACCTGATACAGCTATTTTTATGCCAAACAAATTAAACCTGCACAAAATATCATGGGAGTGAAGTGTTAACTACATCATGGACTAGAGGTGTAAACTCCAAACACCATTAAAACAGAAAAAGAAGTGTCCATCTGTCTATTAGTCAATTAGTTCAAATACTATATTACAAAGGGCCCTCTGAAGTGGCCAGTTTTGAGCACTTTGGTTTGGAATGACCCATCAATATGACAGCCATGACTGTTCTCACTCTAAAGTGCCCATGTAGAGATGGATTTATCCACTGGTGTGTGTGCACCAAGCTTAGCCAGCACCTCAGGGTGTCTCATAGGATCACCATCTTGGAGGAATGTAAGCTCCTCCTCACCCCTGTGTAAGACAAAGAAGAAGATATGAAACACTTTCTTTCTTTTCATAAATTTATCACCTCACCATGGTAGCACCATTTGAGATATAAAAATCCCAGAACAATTTTGTATCTTCAGTGTCTTGGCATGATGTTTATGTTTGTTGATAATCACCTGAAATCCCAAGGAGGACTATTTAAAAGTTCACTGCATGCACTTTTCAGATAATCAAAAATGATCAACTTCCCGTTGGACAGGACGAAAGTTGTTCTGGTCGACAAGACCAATACACATGCCAGGTTTTGTACATGTGCGTGCATATATGTATTTTTGTGTTAATCTAATCTGTTCACAATCTGTTCATAATTCAAGTATGTTGAATGTCTTTCCTTCATTCTGTCCAAGATTAAAGTGACTTGAATAAATCTGAGAGGACTGTTTTAAACTTTTATGTAAGTGACACACAATAGTAACATCTTTGCCACTGTCATGTGCTATCACAGTCCCTAAGACCAAACATACATATCAAAAACACTCAATCCATGCAAAAGATACGACTCTGACGTGTGCCAACTTTCAAGTTTTTAACTGTTTACTAATCCCCTACAATTAATATCAGATATGTCTGTAGTTTAATACAGCAATGATTTAGTAAATTCCAAAGCACTCTAGGAGAAGCTTGAAAAAGTTTGTAAAAACATAGCTGAAAAATGCAAATAATTCAAAATGACTTCCTGTTGGGAGGAGCTAAAGTCAAGCAAATTGATAATTTATTCAACATGGTGAGAAGAATGTCTCTACCAAAGTTTGTGAAAATTAGATTAACTTGATGATAAACAAATTCAGAAATGTCAGAAGATGGTGTAGAATCAGCAACTGCACAGACATCAGATAACCAGAACTTAAACCAGTAAAAAATTTGCCAACCAAAGATATGTTTGACAATTTTCAGGACTTTTCTAAAGCCATCAATAATACATTTAACACCTAGGTGGTGCTACACAACTATTAGAGAGTTTAGCTTTCAATTCAATGCGTGTAATGTGTAAAATTTCATAATTTTTCAGCTTTCACAAAACACTGCAAGAAAATCCCACATTCCATCCAATATGGCTGATGTCCTGTTGGGTGGAGTCAAACCTGGTAATCACGACTCTACATGGCAAGGACAATGATCATATCAAGTTCTGTGCACATCCAATCAACTTCCCCTATCCCCACTACTGACTTTTGAGGCATGTTACGTGCAAAAAAAATGAAATACCAGGAAAACAATATTGCTCTGCACCTACATGTCAGAAACAAGTGATTTAATAACAGGCTAACTGTAACGAAGGGACAGAGGCAGTTGGATCCACTCAAAGCAGTTTATTAGGAGTAGTCAAGCAGGCAGGGTTGGCAACAGTAAACAGGTGTAGCAAGGGCTAGGCTAAGCGGCAACAGTAAACAATCCAAGGTCGGGGCAGGCAGCAAACAATCAGAGTACCGATAAACAATCCAAAGTAGCAACAGGTAATCCAATAACAATAGAACCACTCAGAAATGTTAGCCAGGACAAAACAAGACTTCGCAACAAGCGCAAGTAAACATGGGGTTTATATAGCGGAGTAAATGGGGAACAGGTGAGGAAATAATCAGCCCCTGGAATGTGGCCCTATGGGAATTGTAGTCCAAACTGAAACCTAATATTCAGATGACAGCTCCCTCTGGTGGTTCGGGGAGCCTCCACCGTAACATAGATATAGGAGTTCTTAGAAACCAATAAATATAATTACATTTTGCTGCTTACCTGTATTTTAGAGGGTTTACATGAACCACCTCACAATCTATCTGAAAAAAGAAGGATTATCAGCTACACACATAGAAAGGCTACAGGTGGTTTTCAGATACACACAGAGGGGACTTCTTATTATAGCCAGACAATAAACAGAGAGACAACTATTATTATTATCCTCAGTTGTGTAAGAAAATATAATGTATCCAATAACTACTCTGAGTCAAAAACATACCCTGTTGATTCAGTTCTTGGTTTTAATTGAAAATGTTTGATCTACCTGGAACGTTACACAAAACAGTTTTTAAACATCATTTTAAATACCACAGTGACACACATAAACACTTTAACATACAAATGGAAGCACACTTACTGTTAGGCTGGAAAGACATTTTCCACAGTACTTCTTCAGTTTCTCTGAACCATTGTTGAGATGTCACCAGATGATACACAGAACTCTAACACGTAGCCTATGACAGAAGTTTTCAAGCAATGTTTGTTGAATGACTCAGAGGTGAACTGTTAAAAGTGAATGTGTCTATAAGAGGTGGACACCCAGAAACTCACTAAACACAAAAACTCTGACATCCAAAGACAACCGATAACATAAACACATACCCAACCCAATATGACACAGTCGATGTTAAATAAGATGAGTGAGATTGTTTGGCAAAATGTTTTCCAAAATGAGGGTGTCATTGTTTCAATTTAAAACGGTACAAAACAACCCATATTTTAAAACAGGATTATGATGGTTGTATTGTTATTTTTATATTATAAAATGAAATAGTCTTTGCAAACTCTTATACAGATTTAACTAAGAAACCGTCTAAAGTGATGAAACATTTATTGTAGAACTACACAAAGTAAAGAGTTTATGTTGTTCTGAATGTTAAATTCACAACACAAGGAGTCACCAAAAGGACTGAGGGTTTATCTGAGGTGTGATGCTATGAACATCTAGACACCTGTTTCTGTACACTCAAACATACACAGGATTTTCTTATCCCCCTATGTCAGACAGATGAACATGGGTGTTTAAATTAAAACAAAGCTAAAAAATCTGTATATTTAAATCTATGATTATGGTATCAGTATATCTCTATTTTTTAATTCAATATTAAAATTAGTAAGTATTATTTGCAACTTTATACAGATTTATCTTCAGATATATATTCTAAAAGTAAACACTTAAGACAAGAAAAATTTGAGATTGTGTACAAGTTTTCTGGTTTCTCTTTGAAAAATGTACATAAAAAGATGTTTTCATGAAAGTTCATAGATGCACCCTAAAAGGTTTTTGGCTGAACAGATACAGCGAGAGTGGTTAACACAAAAACCATGATTATGATATCATTATCTTTATTTTGTTTTTTATATGCATATATAAAATAGGCCACCTTTAATTTAAGATATCGTCAAAAGTCTGTTTAAAACTAAACATTAAATAAAAATGGTTAGAAATAAAAGATTTGTAATAAAAATAAGAAGAATTATGTATAAGAATGTAAAAGAAATTATGAATAAGAAGATTATGTACCGTTTTTCTTGTTATAATGTGAAGATTTAGCCTAAATTAGTATAATCTGAGGCATGAAGCTCAGTGGAAGTGGAGAGAGTCTATGGGTGTCAGTACACATCAAGGATATTCAAGTTGGAGTTGGAGGCTTGTCTTTAATCAGAAAACTAGAATCAGAAAAGTAGAGGATGACAGAATGCTAAAGCATTTTTTACTTTTGTCAATATGTCATTCTGTGATTATCAAGAGATCTAGTGAAAGCATTAAATTATTAACAACCATATTAAGGACGTTTGTCACTCTGAATAGGTAACTTCCCAAGCCAGAAGTCAGAAGCATTATTCTTTGCTTTAACAACCGCTATTAAACCATTTGTAGAAAACCTTAGGAGGTAATGATACAAGCACATTTGAACTGTACAACACACACTCCCCCCAGTCCAGAAAAACAAGTTGGGGTATGTCCTTTAATCAGAAGCCATAAAACATAAAACATCTGTTGTAGAAATGTGAGGAGAGGGTCAGAGAATTGTTGTGGACAGAACCAAAGGTTGGAGCAAATCTTACGCTCATAAACAACACTGACATGGACAAACTAGACTTAAATACACACAAACCCCAAAACAGAGCAATAAATTCAGAGGGGGGCCAGTTCCTCACCAGGATAGACAGAGTCAGAGCAGGGAGGGGGCACTTCCTTAGGAGCTTGATGGACAGAGGTTAAAAGTACATTTTGCACATAAACATGATTGACATGTAAAACTAGACTAAAATCGGACTTCCTTCCAAAATAGGGTAATAAATTAACAAGTTTTTGATTGACAGTTGACAAACAGTTTATTGTAATAACTACGGATACCTTTAAGATATTGCTTTCCTTAACATGGTCTGCTAAAAGCTGTGCAGCCAATAAAAACAAATATGGAGAGAAAGGTCAGCCTTGGCATATCTCCCTTTTAACATCAAATCTGGTTGACGTTCCATACTTCAGCTTTATTGAGCTATTAGCATTAGAATAAAGAAAGGAAAATAAAATTGTGCTCAAGTGTTTTATAAAAGTAATAAAATTGCAGCAAGTATTTTAGAGTCATTATTTAAAAGATTATTTAAATCTTGATTAAAGCTTGATATTTTTAGATGCTTTCATTAAAGACATGTAACAGAAATGGCTCCATCTGCTGACCAAAAGATTTGTAAAACTCACCCGTCAAACCATCTGTGCCAGGAGATTTGTCACTTTTCAGATATTCAGCTCAAGTTTATTTTTCCTTTGGTGTTAATGGGTTCATCACAAACATTCATTTTCTTTCAGCTGATATTTTTAGTTCTTTCAAAGAAGCAAAAAGAGGCACTTTTTTGGAGGCAGTCAAGTGGCCTAATGGTTGCACCCTCGGCTTTAATCCTATAAATGTTGTCCAATTTATTCTGTAACCCCACTACGCTTATCCGAACTTCATCATTAAGATTTTTTAAACCTTTCTGTAAAATAGAGGAAATGTCTTCCATAACAATATCTTCCTCTTCCCTCTTAGCCCATGCATAAATGCTACCATAAGATCTCACAAACTTAGCAGATTCATATTTAAATAGCTCCAAATTTAAACAGAATGATTGTTCCAGAATAGCTTTATCTAAGAAAATGCAAGTAAATGGTTATTTTTAATTTCCAATAAGAAGTTTCTCTCTGTTTCTCTCTGACCTTTTCTGACGGTCATTCGATGTGTCAAGATGACACAAGGGGTTTATTCTTTGTTCAGTCACCTCCAATCTTTATATAAAAGGCCAATGAATATTGGTAAGTGGGATTTGTATGCCAATCTCTGGCCTGGATTTCCGAGTATATAAGCGGGTTGGCGTGCAACACTCACTCAGATTTTGTTCTTCAGAATCGCGAATGCTGTGGCCTCGACGGCTTCTATTTAAAGAGAAAAAACTGATATATTCTCATTCCTGCTGCGGATTATGGTGCAATCAACCTCGTCCCGTCCTCAGCTCCTTCTCATTGTGAGGGCATGACCATTAGAATGCTGTGGTTGTGGTTCGCCTACTTCACTCAAAAGTGGGTGTCCTCCCTGTCCCCTTCCCTTCCTGGGACCTCTACGAGGGCTGGGTCGGTAAGCACCGGGAGCGATACAGGGGTTATGCTGGGAGATAATCCACCGGGTCCGTCCCCATGGATGAACTCAACCACACTCGTGGTTGAGTTCATGGATGCAGCGGCTGGTCAGTCCCAAGCAGGCAAGATTGTATCATCCTTGCAAGCTCTGAATAAAATGGCAATATCACTCATGGCCCTGGTGGTAGCCCTCCATGCTATTGTGATCTTGAAGGTCTATAAGGCAAGGCTCTGAAGGACCTACACAGGGAAGGACCTAGGTCCGACCCGGCCATAATGCATGGGCTGCTCACGGTGCATGTCCTGCATTGAGTGGTCATCACCTTTTGGTCCAGGAAAGGCACCTGTGACTGAAGCTTGCGGAGATGTGTGACGCAGAGAGAGTTTGCTTTCTCGATGCAGCCATCTCCCAAGTGGGGCTGTTTGGCGACACCATCAAGGATTTTTACACGGTTTATCAGTTTTGCACATCAAGATTTTGCACGACAGTGAAGAAACAGACTTAGGCAATCAAGCACATTCTGCCTTGTCGTGACCTTCCCTCGGCCTGGTCCGATCAAACCCTCATACCTGGGTTTGATCACTTCCTGGTTCCTGATTGCACTCTCACCTGTTCCCCATTAGCTCTGGGTATATAAACCCCTAGTTCTGTGTAACCCGTTGCTAAGTCTTGTTTTGCCCCAGGGACATTACTGAGCATTTATTATACATAACTTGGATTATCGGTTACCATTTGGATTGTTTGCTGCCTGCCCTGATTATTGGCCTGTTTCCTGTTTCTGATTGTTTGCTGCCTGCCCTGATTATTGGACTGTTTCCCATTTCTGATTGTTTGCTGCCTGCCTTGACCCACGCCTGTATCACGTTTGCTCTTCTGCCTACCTCTGTTGTCCCTGTTTGCTGTTACCCGACCTTGCTTGTCTGTTTCTCAAATAAAAGCCGCAAATGGATCCCCACGTGCCACACTCATCATTACACATACAAAGGGTTACATGCATAACTAAGGCATTATTTTTCTGTCAGAACCCCAAAGATTAATCTGAATCAGAAGGGCATTATGGTCTGTTATGGAGAGGGGAAAATAGAATGGAATAGAGCTTTATTGCCAAGTAAGTTTATACACACAAGGAATTTGTCTTGGTGACAGGAGCTTCCAGTGCAGAAATAAAATAAGGAAAACAGTTATACAATATAATACAATAAAGTGTAGTAAAGTAGTTTTATGAATTTACATTTACATTTATTCATTTAGCAGACTCTTTTATCCAAAGCAACTTACAAAAGAAAGGATTGGATACAGAAAGGTTACTGAAAGGTTATTTACAATTTTATTTATTTACAGGTGTACAGATTATGATTGTTATTTACAGATAGGGATGGGGATGTGTGTGAAGAGAGCACACAACTCTGGGGGCACCAGTGCTGGTAGTGAGGGACCTGGATGTGAATTTTCCCAGTCTTACTAGCTGTTGTCTATCTGTCAGAAAGCTGGTGATCCATTGACAGATTGGGATTCGCATGGAGAGCTGGGTTAGTTTGGAAGTCAGAAGACCAAGCATGATGGTATTGAAAGCCGAGCTGAAGTCCACAAATAAGATCCTTGTGTATGTCCCAAATCTGTCAAGATCTGTCAAGATAAAATTGCTCTGTACACAAACTGAAGATGATCCAGCAAGGGTCCAGTAATGTCCTTCAGGTAGGCTAGCACCAGTCTTTCAGGTTGAAACGCAGGTTGAAGGGCGGGGGGGAAGAGGGGGCCTGCAGAAGATGTTGGTGTAGGTGTACATTGCAGATCAGAGTGGGTGTGGGCTGTGAGGCTGGGCTTTTCAAACCTACAGTAAAACTATTTTAGATTGTCTGCCAGTTGCTGATTCCCCACAGACTGTGGAGGTGGTGACTTGTACTTTGTTATGTTCCTCAGGCCTATCCAGACTGATGTGAGGTCGTTGGCTGAAAACATTTTTTTCATCTTTTCAGAGTAGTCTTTTAGCCATTCTGATCTCCTTTGTTAGTCTGTTTTTAGCCAGGTTATACAAGAATTTGTCCCCCCATTCCTGTTAGTATCCCTCTGTGGTGTGATGAAGCTGTTTGAGTTTTGCTGTAAACCACGGTTTATCATTATTGAATGATACAGCTATAGATGCGAACCAATCCTGCTGGCGAACCACCTAAATGAATGAGCATCCTGATGGTCAGTCTGTAGAGTACCAAATTTAGGGTAAGCAGGTCTAGGATTGGCTGAACAATGCCCCCTTTTATGGGCATGTTAGGGAATAGAGGCTGTAGAAGCCCCTGTTTATTTCTGCCATTGGATCAAATTCTTTCACACCCTTCCGAAGAAGGGTGGTGACCTCGCTTTGCAGGACAAGGGCCTCCTTGCCTTGTACAAAGTTGAAGAGAACCGCTTAATCTGGGTGAGTGCCGAGCAAACTGAATTGCATAGCTGAGACGGATTGTCCTGAGAAGCACCTGTGACGGGTGAAAGTGTTGCCCACACTCCATGGGACACTAGGGGGACCAGAGGTACAACCTGCTTCACCGTGACAACAGCAGAAACAGCACAGCATGAAATTCCCCTGTACTAACCTGTTTGCAGGTGACCTATGTCAGTGAACCACTCTGAAAGGAGCCTAGAACTGATGGGTAGCCGGGGAGAGACCCAGGGAGAGAGGAAATTGCTCCTTTAGTGAGCTTTGCGCAGCATTTCTGGGGGTGTTGGCAAAGATGGGGGTGGCATGGGAAGTGAGGGCCATGCACGTCCTCTAATGTCCTCAGAAGCAGTTCCCTCCTTGGGTTGCCTGTCTGAGGGCTGCTTGGAATCATGATGCCATGACCGATACTGCATCATCCTCTCGAGACGGCAATCTTGCCTGCTTGGGACTGACCAGCTGCCACACCCGAGAACTCGACTCGTGGGAAGAAGTGTATCGGGGCTGGGAGGTCAGTGGGGACAGACCCAGAGGATTATCTAGGTGTTGCATGCCAGCCTGCTTATATACAGGGTGGAGACTGGTAGGCAAATTCCACTCATCAATTTTCATTAGCCTTTTTTACAAAGATCAGAGGAAATAAGGCTTCCAAGAACAAACCCCTAGTGTCATCATTGACACAGCATCGAGTGACTGACAGAAAGGGAACCATACATCACTACCCCGCTGAGATCTCCAAAATGTACAATCTTTATGTGCAGAATGTGATTTGTGAAAAAAACTGATTTAAACTGTTTAGCAAACAAAAAAAACAAAGCTTTATGTTTTAAATTGTCCCTTAAACCCCTGCCATTTAATAATAATATAGAAAATGGCATATCCAATCAATTTAAAAAAATCAAAAATGTCAAATAGTACTGCAAAAGTATAACCATTTAAATCACAGAACGCAGCACCATTCCTCAGTCAATAAACAACATCAAAAATCATCAAGTATCAAAAATCCCTAAACAAAAGTATAATTTGCAATGTATAGATCTTAGAATCACTAAGCCATTATGTTCCCATCACCTTTATCATCCCGATGATCCTCTTTGATAAGATCAAATTTGGAACCGCTGATAAAGGCATGCATCCCGATAAATGTACTGGATGCAGATTTCCCATCACTCTGTGCCTTTTGGACTACAGGCCAGAGCTTCACTCTCAAGACTTACATTCTAGGGTGAGCATTCGGTAATAAGTGTGTGATGAGGTTGTCATCTTGGAAAACCCTAACTGAGAGAAGAACTGATGTGTATACGCTTGTATTTGGAATCAATTGGATCATAATTTACCATTAACCTAATTCTTATGTATCCTCCAGAAGCTTGCACTCTGCAAGTGAACGGTGACTTGTTCAGCCCAGAGATAAAGGCAGGCAGCAAACAATCCAAAACGAGAAAAACAATCCAGATCTAACACAGAAACCTCATTTGCACTTGTATGTAGGGAAACTGCAAGAATGTTTTTATGCAATACCTCACTTCAGCTGCCAAAGATATTGCATTGTAGTGTAGTGTGTGTTTTATTTATTGTGTAACTTAGACCTATTGCTGTTGTGCTGATAATTGTGGATGCACTGTATTGCTAACTAATTTTGTTTTTTTATGCAATGACAATTAAAGAGGCTTGATTGGAATTTTGAAGGACAAAACTATAACCCTTTCATGTTAGTGTACGTTGCTTCACTGTTGACTGTCACTTGCAGAGTTAAAAACAATTATCCCAGCAAACAAAGAATGTTACCCTAACGTTAGTATGTGTTTTTTTAGGTTATTATTTTTCAACTATAAAATATCCTTCCCATAAAGTTGCAGGCTGGTTATTTATTAAATAACCTAATGGAACATTCTATGGAACATTTTGGATAGGAAAAATCATAAATAATGGGATTATTGTATTCTTCCCTTACTGTGCCCATTTGATCCGCACACGCTTTGACTTACAGAAAGATGTGTACTCGCATAATTTAAAAATTAAATTTAAATATATATAGTGATTCCGGATTTGACAGGCCTAGCTGGGGAGAACATGATGTTAACCGAGAAGTTTTGGTTTACAGATGAAAAGAGAGAAGTAAGCCTATGTTGCGCTAAACTGTACAATCATAAAAAAATAAATTTACTGATATTCTAATTGTGTATTGATATAATAATTGTTTATTCAATTATTAATAAATGAATGAATAAATGAATAAAATTAATATTAACAAATTAATGTTTTAAAATCCTTAGGTTGTGTTTATATCCTTATTTATTGATGACGATACGTAAAATATGGGTGCAGTGATAGGCTGTTATAAAATTAAATAAACTTTAATAGCCTACATTTTTATTTGCAAACCTTTTGCACGAGCGCTGATGACGACAGCTATTTTGATTGGCCAGAGTAACAATGACAACAAAATCGTGTTTCATGTTTGTTTGTTTATTTACTGGGGTTTCATAGGTGTTGCATGCTTATTATTATTCTGACAACTTCTGCTAGTGGCCACAAATCTGTTTTAAAAAACAGTAAAATCTTGTTTTATCTCATTTTAATGTTGTATTGTATTATGTTTACCAAAATAAAATGTTGCATGTTTAGTTAATTATAATTTGGTGTATAATTAAAGTAATGTGTTTGTTACATTAATAAGATATAAAGAGCTGTGCTGTTTTGGTGTTTTATCAGATGAGATGATATGAGTTAATTGAAAAAACAAACAATACACTTGTTCAGGAGCGGCTGTTATTGGAAGATAGCAATCTCACTTTAGAGAAAGCTGTAATTCTGGCCTCTCAATTTGAGTCTGCTGCACAGTGAGCTGCTAAATTAAATACTGCACATGAATCAAGTGTAAGCTGTGGGGACATGATACAAGAACATAGAGAGATTCAATCAGTTGCTAAAAAATAGCAGCTCAGCATGCCACCACTGGGGTGTCACCAGCAAAACTGATGCTGGGGAGAGAGCTGGAGTTGCAGCTATCGGATGGTTTCCATTGGCATGCCAGTCAACTTAGGAAAGTACTGTGCCCTTCTGGTACAGATCACACCCGGGACACTGTGCTTCCTTCCTCTCTGCTCTGTTCTTCATAGCCTCTGCCCCAGCACAGTATCTAGTGGCACCGCAAGACACATCTCTACCACCACTATTCAAATCCTGGGCAAGATTAAGTTGTGATCCCTTGAGCACTAACTGATGTAGCATTAAAGTGATAGTTGTGTAGGCATTTCAGTGTACAAATCTGTCTTGCTTTCTTCCTTTCTTTTCCTTTCCTTTAAGAGGGTGGAGCTATGTGGAGCTAACAAGAAAATGAAGCAAGGGAAATGAGAAGCACCTGTACGTGGAATCGATGTCTTAATGGGAGCAACTATGTAGCTTCAACTTATTTATTTAGTTTGAGGTAAGTATGCAAGTATTTGAATGATACTTTACTGTTGGTGGCAAAATGTCACACACAGATCTATGCTGTCATGACACCAACATTTCAGTAAAATAAATTCTTTTAGGTGTTGTAAAAAAAGTTTCAATAGATTGGGCAAATTCCAAACAGAAGGGAGCATGCCTATGTCCTACTCTCTTCGAAGGGCAGAGGGCACCTGTGTGCTATTATGTAATGTAATATAGTCATGAATGGACAAGCAGGGATAGATTATGTATTATTTATGATATATATATATATATATATATATATATATATATATATATATATATATATATATATATAGTGAGAATATATTAGTCAAGGCTAAATTAGGTTTGATGTTATGTTGATTGCAAAGCATTATGTATTGTACACATACATTTTTTTTATTTTGTTATCTTTTGTAATATTAATGTAGACATGCAAAGAGTGTAAAGCAATTTTTCAAAGAAAATCGGAGCTCCTAAAATACTGCATACTTGACTATTACCACCATAGAACAGGTCATTTGTATCCATGTACTGTCAGGGTCCTGGCTTCCTGTTTTGAGTCTTTCTAGATTATCTTGCCAGGATCCTGACATTCCCTGTGTGTTGTGTCAGAGCATGTTGTTTGGATCCTGACTCAATCCTAGTTGTGGTTCTTGTTTCTTGGAGTCAGGTCTTTGTTTTCTGTGGAAGCACATGGCCTCTGTTTGTTTACATTTTCCATGTGCTCTCCGGTCGCATGTCTTGGACCCACTCCCTTGTTTCCCCGTTAATCACGGTTTCAGTTGATTTCCCTCACCTGTTTGTCCTTGTTACCGGCCTTCGTTTTGTTCCTATTTAATGCCCTTGTGTTTGCTGTCTTGTGTGGTTTGTTGTTGGATTCTTGTCAGATGTTTTGGCTGTGTTTTTGCTCAGTGTTTCTGGGAAAGTTGTTTTTGAGTTTTTATTAGACTGTTTTTTGTTTCTCAATTGCCCCCTCGTGGGTTTTTGTTTTTATGTATTAAAATAAAGATATCTTTTGTCGAAAGCTGTCTGCAACTGGGTTCATTCCTCGTGTGCCTGTGACATGCACATATGTAAGCTGCCCCTGTCGCTTTAACCTTGGATGCATTATTAAGCCATTTATCAAGAGGACATCCAGCTGAGCAACCACATCAAAATGTAGCAACTGTTATATACATATGTCATGTTTGTGGCTGCAATCAGTTTTCATCAGAGAGAGGGTACTTTCAACACATTAGTGTGGATCTTAAAAACCACGAGACCATCAGTTTTATGTTGTATCTAGCTAAGCTGTTAATGATCTTTGTGAGTTATGGTATTTAATTGGCTCTCTGAATTTGCCGGTTACACAGCACTGTTAGTCAAGTCTTTCAGCATCACAGTTACAAGATTACGGAGAGTGTACTGCAGGAAATATTAACACTTTGTAAGTCAAATGCAAATGCTAATTGCACTGTGCAATTGCAGACAATGGTCCTCTGTCCTCTCATCATGGAAACAACAGGCTTACTATAAGAGTCATTTTAATGTGGTTGGGCCAACTGAATATACATTACACCCAAAGAAAAACAGAACATTCCAGTATGTACCAATTCTGAAATCTTAATAGCAGGTGTTAAATTATCAACCCATCTTGGATAAAGTGGTAAACTTTGAAACACCATTTATACACCAGTGTATAAATCATTTTGTGATGGACTACATTTTAAGTAATGGATTCTCTTTAAAGAGGGCACAGTTATTTCTTTGATACTATATGTGGATGATTTTGACATGTAATCCTCTTGGCCAGTGGCGGTTGGTGCTAAATATTTTTGGGGGACGTAAACAAATTGAAAATTTAAACTGTTAGTAATCCAGGATTGTAAATAGTAAATAGCCTGTTAATAGGCATGAGGATCTTCCTTAAACACAATGGCATTCTCAAGGTGCTCAAAACTTTATCAAGAGAAGCAACAAAATCAACCAAGCCATGGAATGTCCCAGTATTGTCTGACATCTTGCCCTCGTCATGGCTACACAAAGCCAGCTCAAATGCACCACAAAATGTCACACAGTCTATTGTTCTAGACAGCATGCATTGATTTTTTGTGACCTCGTCATTGTGCTTCTAATGCCAATCCTATAGCCTTCATCTAGTTGTTCAGCAATGTTATGCTTCCCAAAAAACTGGAGCCTCACAGCGTTTTCAAGATGGCTTTGGCTACTTTCATGCCGCTTGCACTTTTCGGAGAGATGTTTTAAGTCACAAACCCCCATTGTTGTCCACAATGTTTCGGTGCCAGGATTTTAAAACAGCAAAAGGCATAAAAGACTTATTTGTCGGTTTGGTCCACTGGTTGCACTTTGGACAATGCATTTTAAATCCAAACTTAAAGTTTCTTTAAGACAGTTGTCAGACACATAAACGTCTTTAAGAATGTGCTCCAGTCATTGTCAATGAAACATCAGATAGCATATTATTTGCATGTGAGCTCTTTCTCCAAACCATATATTGAAGTAACAGAAGTTTCAACACTTCTGATGTTCTAAATGAAAACATTGCACAAGCACTGAAACAAAAATATGTGCATATTGAGGAGGTATGTTTGTCGAAAAATGATTACAAGATTACAAGGCCAACAAGAATGTGCTGACTATTGGGACAAAGATAAAAAAGTGACATTCTGCAAAAAGTAGCAGAACAAATCTACAAATTTAAGGCATATAAATCAGAAGCTGATTTCTGTAAGGTAGCCGAAGCATTAGTGAAAAAACATCCCTGCCGGGTTCCTTTTGAGAATCCTATGGATGGAAGAAGAGCCTAAAATTCAAAATAGCCAACTACAGAAGTATGCTAAAATTACATGGATGTGCTGAGATTACTGTTAAAGATGATGATGAAGTTTTTTGCATACAGGCAATATGAAGTCGTCACAGAACTGCCAAAAATAGCAGACTTTATGAGTATATGGCCTACTCTTTTCGAGGAGAATTGGGTATGTTTTGGCAGGTAAAGCTCATTTTGTTTGATTTTACTGTAACTGCTGTGTTGTCTAATGGAAACACACTTCTGTTCTTTTATTCTCTTAAATCAATGCAGAATCTCTCTGCATCACAACAGTCCCCCTTCAGTGTCGATTGTTTGTCACAGTTAGACATTCCACACCGCTTTTAAAAGTTATTAAAGGCAGAGGAGGAGTCATTCAGTCCAAAACTAGCCACTATGTGTTGGCATTTGATAAGGTACAGTAAAGTGTGGCCAGTTTGTGCATGGTTTACAGCTTGCTTTATTTTACATTGTTGCTGCACTGCCTTTATGCAAATTCTTTGGTTGGTATTTGCTGCTAAGAAATGTTAAAGTGACAAGAAGAGAGTGTATCCTTAATCCATCATTCTCTACCTTGGTGAGGATGACAAAAACATGATAAAAGACTATTTGGTAAGAATAAATACACAACAAATGTTTGTTTGGTTAATGATGGCCACTGTTCTGTACTAATACTGTAATTTATTTGTAGAATATTTTAAACATGAAACTAACATTTTTGGTATGTACTGTAACATTACATTTGATTTAAATGTTGTATTACAAAAATCCTGTTGTATAAGTGTTTATCAGTATTTTATCATAGTGTGTGGTTACTGTGGTACTGGTTGTCGGGTTAAACCTTTTAATTATTATGGTGTGTGGATTTGGGTTACCATTCTAATTTCTTTTGCTGTCATTTTTCAAACAGGACATATAAGCTGAGCAGGCCAAGCTGACCTCTGTAATCTGACACTGGCCATCTTTGTCAAATGAAAAGCATGTGACAGACCCTTTCCAAAGTCTGATGACGGGGGAATCGTCAAAGGAAATGTGGTGGTGAATAATTTAAAATCTATGGCCTTTGCCTTTGCTCTTCTTTTTGTAATAGAATAGGCAAAAGCAAAACAGGCAAGGGGTTGAGGCAAGCAGCAAACAATCATAAATCCTGGATACAATCCACAAATAGGGCAGGCAGCAAACAATCCAAAAACGAGATAAACATCCAAGTCAAACACGGTTGCTCAGCCGATACAATGAAAAAATAAATGTCAGACGGACTTCGCAATGAGTTAAACACAGCTAGGGGTTTAAATACACAGAGCTAATGAGGAACAGGTGAGGCAGGAAGTAATCAGTCCAAGGCATGGAGCATTATGGGAAATGTAGTTCGTAATGGTTAGTATTCGGGTGAGGGATTCCCCTGGCAGTGAGGAGGAGGTGGAGAAGGAACCTCCTCTGTAACATTCACAAACTTTTGACTGGTAATGTATATCTCTCTGCCTGCTCAAGCATTTGGCATACTTCTCAGTTTCCAGGTGCACCATGTCTTGTTTATAATTTTTTAACAGAAACATAGAAAGGTAGTTCAGCTTTGCATAAAGCCTTGAATATATGTTACACAGCATGAAAAGAATGGAAATGTATATGTCCACACATTCCCTCTCTTTAATCATAAAAAATATTTGATTAAATAGACTGGTTAAATGCAAGCAAACTTTCATAATCATTATTAAAACATTCTTTGAAAAGTTTGGATGGCACCAATCTATATCTCCTCCCTCCTCCCTTCCTCCCTGTCCCAGGAAACTAATATCATTCAGTTTTGTTCACTACTTCCCACTAGTTTAAAATGTTTCATGTACCTGGTAATGGCTTCCCTATGTATAAGGACTATTAATCAATATCTAAGAACTTGGAAGTTTCTGACATATAATGCGATCTCCCAAAAGGGCAGTTGTCACTGTGTAAATTCATGTATTGCCACCAGGAATTTCCATTTGCTGTTATCAGTAATGGATCGTTACCAAGAGAGAACTGAGTCCCCCCCCAGGACATTTAACAGTGCCAAAATTATTATGATGAGAAATACCATTTTGTACTAGTTGGATTTAACTCAACATGTATGACCTGGATATGTCTATTACAGAAAAACACCAGTTCCAGCCTGACCTGTTCTTCCTCTGCTTTGATCTGTTCCCTCTGAGCAGTCGACCAAGATGGGTGCCCTGGATACAAAACACTCACCTCAGTAACTATATTTTTCTCAACGGGGATGACCAGGGGTCTCAGCCAGATGTTCCCCTGCAGCTGCAGACTGCTTGGTAGTTTACATAGTATGTCAAGGCCAAGTAGAGGTTGTGAGACTGGTCCGACCTATACTGCAGCCAATATATTCATACCCTCAAAGGTTATCATAATAGGTGTAGGTTTCCCAGTATAACCACATTACCTGTAGCACTGTCCGCTCTAATAGTTTCCATTTTTTTTAAATATTTTATTTTATATTTTTACATAACGTACTAACCTAAAAGAGTGCAAAGGAAACCAAACTATACAACAATGACAACCCCATCAAAACAACAACAAGAGGTGGGGGATGTTTTAACAATCAAAAGCATAATTATAAGATACAATTCGGTTATTAGAGTAAATTCAGTTTTTACAGTGAGAACAATGGTAATACACTATTCAGTTTTGAGGAAATCCACAAAGAGCTGCCATACAGATTAAAATTAGCAATGAGATTTGGGCTCCAAGGAACGTATCCTCCCCAGCTGTATGACACGAAACAATTCACCCAACCAGACTTTGAAGCATGGAGGATCTGAAGATGCCCATCTTCAGATCCTTCAGAGTCATGCCCATCAGTAGGGGTCGTTGCTGGTAATTTGGAAGAGTGTTTAAAGTCTCAGAATACCCAAAAATTGCAAGACAGTGGTCTGGCTTAACCTCCTTTTGAAAAACCTTTGAAAAAAAAATAAAATATGTCAGTCCAAAAATGAAACAGTTTAGGACAAAACCCAAACATGTGTCACAAGGAACCCTAGTTTATTTTGCATAAACTACCCGCAAACTGGGGAGACAGAATTGAATGTTTTACTTAATTTAGTTCTGGAGTAATAAAATTTTGAGCAATCTTGAATCCTTTTGAGACTTTCATTCCAGGTTCCATCAGGCACTTCTTCATCAAATTCCTTAGCCCAGCCTTCTTTTATATAGTTGACCAGATGTCTAAAACTTGGATTTACCAAAAAACTTTGCTCAAATGTATTCGATTTTGGTTTGTCAATAAAACCTGGAATGACTATTCGAACATAATGCCTCAGTTGTAAGTACCGAAAAAAATCGGAGCTTGGGAGATTAAATGTAGATTGCAACTGACTAAAAGATGTAAATTTACAATCTAAGTATAGATCCCCAATAGACCTCAAACCTTTTCTTTTCCATAAAATAAAACCTTGATCTAACTGAGAGGGTTTAAATATGATCATTTTCTATGGGTGGGAGGACAGAGACATCAGGTGTTTTAAGATGTTTCCTTTATCTTTAAATTTTCCTTTAAATTTAATATCCGTATTGAATTTTTCATTATTAAATTAGTCCCAATTCGTTTTGAGGAGGGAGACACTTTAGAAAACAGTAAAACTGGGAGACAAGATTTAGACAATGTCTCAAACCTAAGCCATAAGGGATCAGCCTTGAGAAAGTTTCACCGGGAAAACCCCTCTGCCAGTAAGACAATGCCCTAATATTTACTGCCCAATAATAAAATTTTAAACACCGGGAGCCCAGGGCTTCCCATTTGTATGGGTTGCTGTAAGTGTGTTTTTGCTATTCAGGGGGTCTTGTAAGACCAAATAAATGGTAAGATGATTGAATCTAAGAGCTTGAAAAAAGATACAGGTATATAGACAGGCAAGTTTTGAAAATGGTACAGGAATTGTGGTAAAACAACTATTTTAATTGCATTAATTTTGCCATCATAGACAGTGGAAGGAGCCTCCACCGCTCTATATTTTCTTTTAATTTGTTACTTCTGGCTAAAAGGTTTAATTTAAATATTAACTTAGGGTTTTTTGGAACCACAATGCCAAGGTATGTAAAGTGGTCTTCGACTATTTTAAAAGGCAAGGGACCAACCTGGCTGGGGTTTGTATGTCTAGCAAGTGACAGAAACTCATTTTTGGAGCAGTTAATAGTATACCTAGAGATTTTTCCAAAAGCACAACTCCCAAACCCTAAGTGTTCAAGTGCTTTAAGCGTGAACTGTCACTTTGAACAAATGCCTTTTGGGCATCTAGTGAGATGATTGCACCTGAGGTTTCTCTACCACAATCCCTATATAGGATGTTAAATAGGAGACGAACATTGCAAAAGGAAAAGCGACCTGGTATAAACGCAGTTTGGTCTGGGTGTACTATTATTGAGATATGTTGTCCAAGTCTGTTTGCCAATACTTTTGTTATCACCTTCTGATCAAAGTTGAGAAGCGATATAGGTCTATAATTGGCCAGGTCAGTGTAGTCTTTTCCTTTCTTTAATAGAACACAAACATTGTCCTCATATAATGAATTGGGGAGTCTGTCATTTTCATATGAGTCATTAATCATTCTCAATAAATAAGGTGCTAATTTTAAAGAGAAGGCTTTATACAATTCACATCCAAAGCACCAGATGTGGTGCTTTGCCAGACGGGAAAGACTGGATGGCCTCTAAGATGTCTGCTTTGGAAAATGAGCCTTCTAGGTCCTCTTTTGCAGTTTCATCTAATTGGGGAAGGTTAATATTATCAAACAAGAATCATAATCTTCTTGACTAACTTTGCATTTTGAGGAATAAAGATCCAAATAAAAATCCCTAAAAGATTAATTGATTTCTTCTGGACTGGTTACAATTTCAGCTGTTTTTGATTTAATTTGGTGAATGGTTTGCTTTGTTTGCTCACCCCTCAGTTGTCTTGCTAATAAAGTTTCTGGCTTATCACCCAATTCAAAGTATTTCTGTTTCAATTTAAGTAAGAGATTCACAACTCTGTTACCTAGAATCGAATTATATTCATATTTTAAATTCAATATCTTATTCTAATCTTGTTGTAATACAGATTTTCTATATTCCTTTTCTAATGTTGTTAATAAATTTTCAGTGATTAAAAGCTTGCTATTCTTGTTTTTCTTAATAGCAGTTTCATAAGCAATAATATGACCCCTCATGACTGCCTTAAGGGTATCCCATAAAATTGAGTCGGAGACCTGATCATTGTCATTATTTATAAAAAACATCAAATTTAGCGTTAATGTATTTTTCAAAAGCTGTGTCTTTTAAGTAGATAAGGATTGAATTGCCAATAACAGTTTTGTCATGGCAAAACATTGCTAAACTCAAGCAAAATGGGACTATGGTCTTATATCAATGAGTTATGATACTGTGTACCAGTTATTGTATCAGTTCAGAAGTAACTAAAAAACAGTCAATCCTAGTATAAGATTTATGAACGTGTGAGTAAAATGAGTACTCCCTATCCTTTGGGTGTTGCAGCCTCCAAATATCTTCCATGTTCCTACCATCAATCAATCTATGTTAGGTTATGTTAGGAGGTGGCTTTGAAGATGATTGGTCTAAAAATGAATCTAAATAACAATTGAAATCACCAACTATAACAACATTTATGCACCCAGCTGGGATTAAATCAAAAAGTTTCCTAAAAAATTGAAGGTCGTCAATATTTGGACCATATATATTTATCATTGTAATATACAAAGAACTAAGCCATCCTGTAATCATTATATATCTGCCATGGGAATGTGTAGACATCAAAACAAGCTGAAAGGAAACACCCTTCTGAAATAAAATTGCTACACCCCTGGCCTTACTACTGAAAGGAGCCTGATACACCTGGGAAATCCAATTTGCCCTAAGTTTACGTTCTTGTCCCACAGCTATGTGTTTCTAGAAATAATGTCTGCTTTCAGAGACTTCAAATGGGTAAACACTTTGCCTCTTTTAATAGGATGTCCAAGCCCTTTAACATTCCAAGATGCCAAAGTTAAAGTAATATTTCCTCTACTTGTCAGATGTCACGGACTAACGAACCCAGACGCAGACAGCGTTAAACTAAAAAAACTCTCTTTATTTATAAAACAAAACAACAACCCACGGGGGGTAAAACGTGAACAAAAAGAGAGAGAGAGAGAGAGAGAGAGAGAGAGAGAGAGAAAAGAAACGAGAACGAACCGACAAGAGACAGAAAACACGAGGGCATTAAATAACACACGGACAAACGAGGAACAGGTGCGCAACATCAGCGCAAATGAGACAAGAGAACAAGGGGGCGGGCCAAGACGCGTGACCGGAGAGCACATGACGAATGTAAACAAGACAGAGGCCATGTGCTTTCACACAGGACGAGGACCCAGAGCGCGCGTTCAGATCCCGACTCCAAGAAACAAGAACCAAGACAAGAAGGAGTCAGGATCAAAACAACACGCTCTGACACAACACACAGGACATGTCAGGATCCTGGCGAAATAATCTAGAAAGATCCAGGACAGGAAGCCAGGACCCTGACACTATTGCTTTGATTATTCCCTTTCATTTATCTCTTGTAACAAACATGCCCTTAAAAAACAGGACAAAAAACAAAAACACACATGAACTTTTAACCCCTTAACCCAACCAAATGCCTCAAATGACCTCCCCAAACAAAGCATTATGGCCCCCCTAATGACTAGAGCACCAAATTCCTGAAGCAGAGTATTAAATTAAACTAACACTTCCAATTAAACTAAGTGAAGTGAGATAGGGGAAAACGTATGTAATAGAAAGATTACAACTCCACAACCAAGTCTTATACAAAAAGGAAAAGACAGAACAAAAATATTCACTTACAGTCCCCATACAAACTCCATAGCCCTACACATCCGAATTTATTCTTGATCAGACCTAACGGCTTGCCTCAGATCTTTGTCTATATATAGTTTTGGGTCAATGGAAGATGTAAACATTCTGGTATTTCCAGTATAGGTGATGCAAAGCTTGCCATGGAAGCACAGAACATGACGCACCTTAAGTTCTCTTAACATTCGCAACACCTTGCTGAAGCTCTGCCATTGTTCCATAACCTCAGCCGTGTAATCCGGAAAAAACAGCACTCTCTCATGGTATTTGAGCTGTCGTCCCTGTCTAAGGCATAGAATGCGCTCTTTGTCCTGGAAATAATGGATCCGTGCAATTATTACACGCAATTTACCTCCTTCCAAGGGTTTTGGATGCGGAACTCGGTGTGCACAATCGATGACTGGGGATTTGGAGAAGTCTTCGAAAAGTTGCGTTATCAGCTCTGCCACAAACTCGGTTGGCCTTCCTTTTTCAGCTCCTTCTGGGATATCGACAATTCTGATGTTATTGTGGCGCGATCAGCCTTCAAGGTCAACGAGCTTGTACTTAAGCATCTTGTTCTCTTTGCTTAAAGTATCCAGGGACATTTCCAGAGAAAAAATAAGAGTTTCATGATCACCGCTCTGCCCTTCTATCATCTCGACTCTCTGAATTAACTCTCACTGCGTCATTTGTATGGTCTGATGTCACTTCAAGAAGTGAAGTTTGTCAAATTTCTTGTCAAAGTCACTGATAATCTTATCTGAGATCTTTTCCTTTGCCGTTTGGTCACCCATCGCCATGTTGTCATTAGCCTCATGCTGTGACTGATAAGGTTTAATGCCCTCTGACTGTTTTTTTGGTGGCATTGACAAAGTTTAAAGTTCAAATGTAGTGCTATGGATGTCTAGCTAAACTTTTAGCCCATTTAAAGTTAATCTAATGACACTAGGATTACAATTTTATCGACTTCGGTGTGGAGAAGATGCCAAACATGTCTACCTCCTACGTTGCTCCACAGAATGTTGTAAATCTCTCCCTATATAAAACTTCTGATTCAACTTGTCAGCCTCCTCCAAGAATGTTTTAGATGTCTCCCTAATTAACACACAATGGCATTGTATATAGGGAAATCCAAACATCCTGGGAGGTGGTACCTCATGACTAGAGTCAAATGAACTGGATACTTATGTTAAGCGTGTAATTAAAATAGATTAAATTTGTAATTAAATGTAATGCAAATGTCTTCAACCCAGATACTTTGCGCATCATAGAGGGTCACCCTTAGGGAGAGGTTAGGCTAGCACTTATACCCAGGGCATGACTCATCTTTATTCATCATCTTTTTCATCCTCACTTGAGGTGCTTGAATCCTCATCTGATGTTTATGAATCCCAAGCTATCTACTAGAACTCATTTCTCATTTTGACATCTTAATACTTTCATTTGCTTAACTGTGGCTTTTATAACTAATGACTAATATAGGAAGTACACAACAAAATAATAATCCTCCTATTGTTATTGAGATTCCCAAAAACATTCATAATTTAGCAATTCATGCTCCCCAATTTCCTAATTTTAGATCAAACCAGTCCCACATTTTATTCTCTTCTACAGCATTGGTTGTAGTTAGAGCTTTAGTAAATGCACCATCAGGAGCTGTGTTATTAGGGATATAAGTACAGCACTGGTCTCCAAACCAAACACATACACTCCCCTTATCTGCCAGTAACCAATCAAGAGCCTGTCTGTTTTGCCATGCCACTGCACCTGTTGCATCTAGTTGTTCTCCTAATGCAGTTAAAACATCTGCAGTTAAAACAAGTTAAAACAAACGGTATAATTGATAAACCTTTGTTAATTATAGTAAATATAATTGATCCATTCTGTGTTTTTATTTTTTGCAATGCAAATGAATATTGATTCTATTTCTGCTTTTACTTCATCCCTAGCTTTAAATTCATTTGAACTACCCATGGGTTGGCCAATTGAGTCTAAATATACATTAGGATCTGGTTTATAAGCCCTTTTATTTTTTCTTATTTCCTTCCCATTAAATCATGGTAATTTCCTGATCAATAGATAGATCATTCTATTGATCTATCTTCTAATTTTCTAATCTGATCTTCATATACCTCTATTGAGGGTGGTACTATAGTCTGATTTTCTAAATTAATTTTCATTCCTTGTCTTAACACTTGAGCTAGATGTATTGGGGCTCTGACAGGGGTATCTGATTACCAGGCTGATCTTTTGTCTAGGTTCCAAATAGTAGCACATTTCCCTTTAAATTCTCCCAGATCAGTTGCTTCAGGCTTACTGAAGCATTCATATTCGTGAATATACTTAATACTATACCATTTTGGGATTTCTATCTTTTCCTTTTTTATTTTAATGTTTTTATTTATATCGCAATATGTACACCAATCTCCCCAATGGGGTCTATCAAAGTATTTCTTAAGATTAGAATTCTAAAAAAGCAGAAAACAGGTTAGAAAAACATTCAGCAGAGCAGTAAGGTCTCAAATGCTTATTTAATTGACAACTGTTTTTTTTTTTCAAATTCAGCACATTTCAGAATCTGGAATTATTATTATCTTACTTGATTTGGAGCACAGTAGGCAATTGTCCATACTTACCTCTCTTGCTGTGAACGCCCATTTGTACCATTCATTATTGTGCGCTGTTTGCCTTAAAACATTTAAATCGCTGCTCCTTTCATTATTACTGATCTCACTATCAATGCTTCTGCATTTTGATATTTTATGTTCTTTTTTCACTTCTTGGTTGGCTGTAGATATTTTTGAGTTGTTACTGGGTCTGGCTGAGGGCTGAGAAATCAATTGTAGGGAAGTATGGTTAAATTTTTGAATGGGGGTACTGATTATGAATTTGAATTAACAATAGGATTGTGATGATTGATGTTATCCAACCTATTTTCTTCATTTTCCTGCTTAGTTTTTTCTATATTTTTCTCAAGGATTTCAAGACTTTGCACTTGTAATGTTTGACTCTCTTTCCTTCTTCTTTCATGTCGGTTTCAGCTTTTTCTCCTCTTTTCTGACTTTGATAACTTTTGTGCAGTGGTTCAGATGATACCAAGTGGTGCTTCTTTCCACTTGGACTGCCCTTTGAGTAGCTTTGTAGGGTCCCCCCCTGGGCTCCTATTTTCCTGTAAATATACAGCTTTATATATTGCAGTACCAAAGTTACATTTTAAATTGCTTCGGGAGGTGGGGGTGTGGGGGTGTGGGTGTTGAATGCGAGGTTAAGGGTGTGCTCCTGTTAGTTTGCATCATTTCAGTTAAGATTAGTACTTTTACAGATTTTGTTAAGTTTGGCCTTGAGGGTACCATTTATTCATTCTACCATCCCTTGTGATTGTGGATGATAAACACACCATATTCTTTGTTTTATTCTCAATTGTTGCAGCACTTGCTTTACAGTTTTCTGAATAAATGCTTTTGAATGAATGCCATTATCTGAACTTATTTCTGATTAACTTATTTTCTGATTCGAAATCTAGGGATTACTTCTCTTGTGAGAAATTTAATTACTGTTCCTGGCCCTCATCTGCTGATGGTATCTGTATGGGACCAATATCCATGTTGTTTAATTTTCCTTATCACCTCCTCCCTCACACAATGATCAAACCCATGAGCGTCTAAAATTGTTTAAAAATGTTTAAAAGTGAGGTATGATTGTCCTTCATGTGAATGCCAAATATCTTGTGCATCACAACCCCCTTGGTGCCACATAGAGTGTTCATAAAGGCCTGCTCGCTGTTGAATGCAAATATCCTAATATCCTCCAATTGAGGTTGAGGCTCTATAATGACTACTGGAGCTAATACTGCTACCTGACACCCTGAGGCTTTTCATCTTCTAAGTCTGCTATGTTGTTACCCTTAATAACAAAATCATTTCCGTTTTTATGTGCATGACATTTGATGACTGTCTGTCATTTTGGTAGCATTATAGAATAAATTAATTGATCTGTTTGTTTAGCATGTTGGATGGGGGTCTCATCACTCTTTTTGAAGCTTCTCTGTTTCCATACTGCTCCAAACAGATGACATACACCACAAGTCAGTGAAAATATTTACTATTTGTCTATTACTACTTTGCCAATTGACATGCCTTTGTGAGCGCTTTTAATTCACTAATTAAACAGAGCAGGGCTGCACACAATGTGGGGATATAACAGGCACAAATTCCTCTCTGTCTTTCTTTATAGAATTGAATGCTAATGATGCATCTGTATTCCATCTTAAGGAGGTACTTAATTTCTGCAATCCTGCTTCTTTCATAATTTCTCTCAGTGGACCTGTTTTTATTGCATACTCCTCTATCCAATCAGCACTAAAACATTTTAGTCATTCCTAGGAACCTCATCATTTGCCCTACTGTTTGTGGCAATGGTGCCTTACTTCTGCCTTCTAATTGAATTGGGGCTATAGCTTTAGTGCCATATGAGATTAGTCACCCTAAATACTCAACATGTGGCTGACAAGGTTTTGGATACCTTGTGACCTCCCTGAGCTAATTTACTGTGTACTTTAATTAAATTTCTATGGCATTGTTCTAGTGTTGTTGAACAAATTAATAAATCATCCATATACTGCAGCAAAGTACTGTCTATCATCAGGTCTTCTAAATCAGCCAGCATATGTAAATGCAAACAAATATCTACTTTCTTCTGCAACAGGTATACAGAACAAATCTGAACAGAGATATAGCATAGTAAAGTATTTTGCTCTGGGGGGCATTTGCATCCACTGGCCAATCCTCTACTATATCATTGATTGCTCATAAATCATAAACGAGGCACCGTTTAGATTTATATGCTTTAATCACAGGTTGAATTGGAGTGTTACATTAACTGTTTGTTTCAGTTAATACACCTGCTTTTATTAGACCTTCAATATGATTCAGTTATCACAATATACATGTACAATCATATATCACTCTGCATTCAGAAAATGCCAAACAACAAACCCAGTTGCTTTTTTTCTCAGAACCTTGTTTCATTTTATTGCTACAAAATTAAAATCAAAACTATGTTATGCTATTTTATACTATTATAGTCTGCACTGTTTTTAAACTTTTTCTCTAACGTCTTTATTAATTCCCATAATTAATGGGAATTAATAAAGGGCTCATAATCTCACACATACTTTTATGTCCCTTTATGGTATAGGGCTCATACACTCTTGTCAAGTGTGACAATAACTGTCCCTTTGAATCACATACAAGACTCCCAGCGGGGAACACAACCACTGCCCACAAGTTACAGAGTTTATTTTCTCATACAGCCACAGTACAGACATACGTTCTCTCAACCTTGACATAGATCTACAACACAACACATATGCCTACCCGTGCAGACCTCTATGCTACACTTCCTCAACACAAAGAGCGGTATCCATAGAACTTTGCACACTTCATATTTGTCTGCTTTAGTTTGTTGCTATCCCTCAAGGACCACCTAAGAACAAACACAGATCACTGCAATGTTTATCTGCTATTATTTACTTCTACCCATCAAGGCCCACTTAACAGTAAAGCAGATCAGCGCATGCACTTATTTCTTTTGGAATCAAAACCCTTTAGTTTGAACTTTTTTACTTTTTCAATTTGTCCTTACCACCACAGACAAACTCTGGAGAACAACACAAACTAATAAAATTAGCAAAAACTGCTTACCTTAGGTGGCCACCTGTTTGTGTTGTCCGTCCAGCCAGCCTCTTCCACTCTTCTGCACCTTTCCAATCACATCGGGGTCACCAATTTGTTGTGGTTTCTTCCACCTCTTAGAAGGATCACTGAAAGGCTCCAGATTTTGATGCCAAAAGAAAGACTTTATTATCAGAGACATAAAGCCGAGTCGGTCTGCAGAGCAACTCCCGAGCTTAGCTTGTCATTCTTATATATACATAGTCTTCTCCAAGGGAGGGCAGTACATGCCATACAATAAATGTACAACTTTATTTAAAAGGGAGTCAGGGGCCTCTACACATGCATTCCTTTAAAAAGTGCATGTCTGGTCATTTTCCACCCTACATACAGATAAACTGTGACTATAATAGTAAAATAAGAGGTTAACATAAATGGCAATATTCCCTTTAAACTATACTTGGTTCATTTATATTCTGATTAGTAAAATATTCCACACCAGCAAGATCTGATTCGTTCTCTCTCTGCATTAAGTTTGTGCCTGGCCTGTGTCGCTCACATTCAATTCAATTTTATTTATATTGCACTTTTTACAATGCTATGCTGTTCCAGCTTACATGGAGATGGCACATAGAAAAACAATCTTATGGGACAGGGGTATAAGGGATTTGCAATAATACCATAAAATACAACACACAAAAAATACATACACAATACAAATACCTGAACATTACACAATGAAAGTGAATGAAAGAGAATTAAGGGACAAAGAAATAACAAAAGAGTAAAGTCTTTAGGACTGTAATTGTATAATTTCGCTAAAATGTTCACATGTTGTTAATGCTATATTCTCTATGTTGCATTGCTTATTATCTATTGGCTTCACTATGTGGTGCTTGAGACTGTTTTCATGTGTCAACTAGGTCCCATAGTCTGCCCTCACTGCGATGATGGCTAATGGCTTGGTAGCAGTTTATATTCATACTATGACAGAGTCTCTGCTGTCATATCTTACTACACTCCTGTGTTATGTGCTTGTGTAACCGCTTGCCAGCAATCGTTCCCTGATTATTAGAGCAGTATATAGCTTCGCTAAGACTGAGCTGTTCTTCCCTATTCATACTGCGTGATTTTACACAATTCCCCATCAAAAAATCAGACCTTTGACAACAGTGCCCTGCTGGTAATAAACATTTTGTCTTACGTTTTAAGTCAGGCATTGCAGATTCCTGTCAAGAGAAAGAAATGGAGAATTTTATTTACATTGTGCAGGGAAGCAACAACTATGGGAATGTCATGCAGTTATGTGTCATGTCATCAACCCAACTGCAATATTTCAGATAATAATAAGATCTACATATAAATATCAAACAATACACCACATTTAGCACTGCCTTATCCATTCAGCTCCGTTATCCAAAGCAACTTCACACTAAGAGGTTTTTCATTTGGTTCACTGGTTTCATAAGGTAGAATATGTATAAATCATTGGCTGCTGTTGATGCAGGAGTAGTACAGAATCGTTCAGAGAGAAAGTTTGATTTCTTACAGGAAAAGACACATTTGCATATGCCTCAGTTACCCCAGAAAGGAGTTGGTCTGGTGGTTCGCTGTTATAAAACACAGAGGGCTACCTACTCTCAGCTTGTATGTGTATAATAATAATATAATGTCTGTCTTGCCTTTGAAAATAACTCTTTGTTTGCTTAAATGCTTAAGCAAACAAAGGTGGAGGTAAGGTGGAGAAACTGAAGGCCCTTAGGTACTTTCCCCTCCTGCTGTGGTGAAAGTACAGGCCGCAAAATAATAAGTGGACAGCCCAGCTCCAGTGCCCATCTGAGCTGCCAGTGGTAGCTGGTAGTGTTGTTGTGTTGTTTTGTTTTGTTTTTTAAAGCATGTGGTCCTGAAAGAGAGGAGGTGGGGCAGCAAGAGAGGACAGGGGAAGATGAGGCAGAAGAAGGAATAGATAAAGAAGACCAGAGAGGACAGGGGGAGCAATGTGAAATAGGAGAGACTGGGAGGAGGGACATGCAGGAAATTGAGATAGAGGCACAGGAAGAAAGAGTAGAGAGTGAGAGAGTGGAGAAAGGAGAAATGGAAGGACAGAAAGAACTGTGAGGGATGGAGACAGAAGAAATGGAGGAAGACAAGGAGAAAGAACAGACAGAGGAAGTTGAAAAAAAAGAGATTGAGGCGAAGAAGAAAGTAGTAGCAGCAAGCAGGTAAGAATAGAATAGAAGATTCTATTCTAGAGAAACAGAATGGTAAAGAAAGTGTCCTTTTGTAGTGTGGTGTGCTAAAGAAAGGATTAGCACACCACACTACACTCAGAAGTCAGATGGTATTTCACAAATTGCTCTTTTTCTATTTTGTCTTACAACATGGAGTTAATTTTTATGGCAGCAGTTTGGCATCCAGTGTCCCATAATGCAAGGTGGAAACGCCCAATAGTGAAGTAATCAGAGAAAGTGTCAACAGATTGTCCTCCATTGAAGTGTACTCGCAAGTATTCACCTGGCTCGCAAGGCAAACTACACAAACCTCTGTTGAAATGTACAGTTTTTTTTGTTTGTTTGTTTCTCTATACAGTAAGTCAGCTGTCAAAATTTCAGCTAAAAAGTAAAAGAGCGCAAAACACAGATGATGGTAGGAAAAATTCTACATGTATTTTTAATTCAAACTTAAATAATAATTCCTGTGATTTTAACTAATCAATCTAATAAAAAAACTGTGATCTTGAGCCTGTAATCTAATAGCTTTTTGGCTCTCAATGTACTATCTTCTTATTGCTAGTTTATTACAGAACTAATAAGGAATATAAAACTATTAACATAATACTAGTTGGAAATGTCTTTTAATTTCCTTGACACAATATCTTCATTTTTCTTTACAGCTTGCCCGTATCACAGCACATTGGACATTTTTCCTGTACAATATGTGTCCAAGACACATGGAAAAAAGGTTAGTATCTATATATACTAACCTTTTAGTGCATAAATTGATACTATACTACAAGAGAATAGTGCTGAAATTGTTGAGTATTGTCAGAAAAGGAAAACATAGTAATAAACATGTTAAATCATTTGCTGTTAGAGCACTGTAAATATCAAACCAAACCTTTGATGTTTTGGTGATTTATATAAAGACTATTTTTTAGAGGCTGGGAGGTGGAATGAAATGAAACATTTATGAAATAAATTATGACTTTGGTTTGTCTTTTACCCTCTTCCCAAAGGCTGTAAAGAAGTACTGGTCCATTGGCTCCCATGTCCATCATGGTAATGTCAACTTTCTTGTTTAACTAATTTATGAGTTGTCTGTCAAGGGACAGTTTACCATAATTAAAAAGCCTACCTGTTTTACCATGAATTAGGTGTTATTTAAGTTTAAGTTTATGCAATAAGCACCTGGACCAGTGTTACTTTTCTTTTAGGGAAGTCAGGCAGGCTGCTTAATTAGGATGGACTGAGACATCTCCTCCACATATGGCATCCGTCATTGCCTGAGATTTGTCATAACTACAATTTGCATGCACTGCTGTTTTTAGTGGAATTGTGCTAAGCAGTAACTGATGAGTAATTGATGCATTATATTTTAATTTGATTGAGGGTAAGGAGTTACAGTCATCCCTTTTTTGTATGTATTTTTTGGCCGGTCTCGACCACCCTCCGCCTTTGTAGAACCGCCGCAGACTGGTCATCTGGCCGTTCGGGGAGGTTAAGTGGGAGCTGCGCCGTTGGGAGGTGGAGCAGGAGGCGTTTTCTGCGTACCCTCTTCCCGTCCCGCTGTGTTCCTGGCGGGATTTGGCCACCAAGGGTCTGTGCGTGGGCCATATCTCCCTTGGGGCTCCTTACCGGAGTGTCCAGTTGCCCTTTCTGAGTGGGAGGGCTCCCTGGTTCCCAATTCCGGAAGGAGGAGGGCATTGATGGACTTCGCAGGGACCTTAGTAGAGATCCTGTTGCCAGTCCGAGATCATGTTGCCCCTGTCGATGCCCCACCGACGCCCACTCTGCACAAGGTTGTCTCACATTCCGCCGGAAGAAGGGGAAAACCGTCGAGCCTCCTATGTCCGTGTCTGCGCTCGAGCCTCCTGTGTCCGTGTCCACACTCGAGCCTCCTGGGTCTGTGTCCGCGCTCGAGCCTCCTGCGCTGGCTCCCTCTAAGAGGAGGAGATGGAAGGGGAGGTCTGTCCTCCTTCCTGGGTCCACTCTCTTGCTGTCTGCTGTCTGTGACCCAACGGCAGCGTCCGCTCCTCCTGTCTGTGTCTCGGCGGCGGCGTCCACTTCTCCTCGCCTGTGTCTCTGTCCCTTTCTCGGTTCCTGGGTCTGCCTCGGCGTCCCCGGTCCCTGTCTGTGTCTCAGTCCCTGTCTCAGTCCCTGCTTTCAGGTCGGTGCCTGTGCCTGCTCTTGGGTCGGTGCCTATGCCTACTCTTGGGTCGGTGCCTGCTCTCGGGTTGGTTTCGACAACTGCGGCTCTTCCTGGCCGTGTTCCGGCGGCGGGGTGTCCTTCTAGGCCGGGTTCGTCAGCAATGGGTCCTACATCTCGGCTCCTGGGTCCACAACCGGTGACAACGACTCCCCCTACTGGTCGTTTCCATCCGGGGCTGGCAACTGTTACACCTCCGCCGGCCTGAACTGTCTCGCCGATACCTAGTTCCTGGCCCCCTAGTTCCCCGGCGTGGGTCCCACCGGGTCATCAGTCCTCGGTCCTCCTCCTGTGTGTCCTCCCCCTGTTAATCCTGTGTTTTTGATGTCTGTCTTTATCCCCTTTTTGTTGAACGTCCTCTCTGTCTTGTGTCATGTCTTGTCATGTTCTTGTCCTGACTTGTCCTCCAGTCTGTCTGTCAATGTGTTGTTTAACGTTTCGTCGTGTCTGTCTGCCCGTTTCCCCGTCTCTGTCTGCCTGTTTTGTCGTCTCTGTCTGCCCGTTTTGTCGTCTCTGTCTGCCTGTTTCATCGTCTCTGTCTGCCCTGTTCCTGCCGTCTTAGTCCTGCCTGCCACCATTCCTGTCACTCTGTTCTGTCTTGTATAATTCTGTTTGTCTTGTTTGTTTGTTTTGGGACGCCCGGTGTGTATTATGTCAGGGTCCTGGCTTCCTGTTTCTGAGTTTGTAGATTATCTTGCCAGGATCCTGACATGCCCCGTGTTTAGTGTCAGAGCTGTTTGGATCCTGACTCCTAGTCTTGGTTCCTGTTTCTTGGAGTCGGGATCTGAACGCATGCTCTGGGTCTTGTCTTGTGTGGAAGCATATGGCCTCTGTTTTGTTTTCATTTGCCATGTGCGCACCAGTCTTGCGTCTTGACCCCGCCCCCTTTTCTCTTGTCTCGTCAGCGCTAATTTCGCGCACCTGTTAGTCGTTTGTCTTTGTGCTATTTAATGCCCTCGTGTTTTCTGTCTTGTGCCGATTCGTTTGGCTTCTTGCTTTTTTGCTTCTTGGTGTTTTTGCATTTTGCATCTTGTGTCTTTTGTCTGGTATCTTGGCTCGTTTTGTATCATGGTTTTGTCAAGTTTTCTAGTCTTGTCCTGTTGTGTTTTTTGCTCTGTTTTTTGAGAGTATGTTGAGTTTTAGTTTCAAGCCTGTGTTTGTTTTCGTTTTGCCCCCTCGCGGGTTTTTGTGTTGGTCTATTTAATAAACAGTTTTTTCTGTTACACGCTGTCTGCTCTTGGGTTCATTTCTCCCGTTCCTGACAATAGAAGCCTAACAGCGTTTATAAACCATATCAGAGTCTATCCTTATATTTGACATATTTTAGGAATGAAATACATAATTTCTGTGTTTTATTTTGCCTTTTTGTCAGCCAAAAGACCTGGCCCCCATCTTGGGAACCACAGGAAAACATAGGAATGACTTTGTAATTAAGGAAGGTCTGCTAAAAATACTGTTGTCACATTAATTGTGCAAATAAAAAAAATGTTGATGCCATTAAGCTGGGCCATGTGGACAACAATAAAGTTTGTTTGTTTGAGTATGCATATGATGTTAGTAAATACATATTTGTTAATAAATCTCTGTCATTATTTGTTCAGTAGGGCTGGGTGCTCGCAAGGACCTCATTTTTATAAATGTAGTCATGGAAAAGAAACAGGAAATATTACAGCATTAATTTGAAAACATTGATACACTGAGAATTGCCCTTTTCAACTGCAAACTAACATTCAGACCTGCCTTCATTCCAGTGTGCAAGCCTAACAATCCAATCTAAATACTGTAAAATATAAAAGTATGCTATTTACAGTAATTTCTGGTCTCATCAGTTTGCTTCATTGCTTGCTCATGTTATCAATAAATTGCATACTACAAGTTTTTAAATGAGGTGTTTTTGTGGTGGGCAGATGACATTTTTATAATTATTGTGAGTCAAATAATTCCAAATGTTGATTAAACATTTTGTCTTGAAAACCAACAAGCCAAGTCTACAAAGCTACACTTACAAGTGGAAATCATATTCTGATTCTAGAGACAAGATGAACAGAAGAAGGTTTTTTAATATGTAGAAAAGAATATCAGAGCATTAGGGATTAGTAAGGTTCATCATCATGATTGCTCTAAAGTTTAAGCAATGGTGACAGATTTTGGTATGGTTGAACATGCTATCAATTAGCTTCATCCTAACCCTAAAAACTGGTTTTCATTTACTTTTTCTTTTTTATGCAAGAGGTAATTTGCACATTCTAACTTTAGTATGATAATATGTAAAAGCTAACATTTACATGTTCTAGCATTTACAATATATGTATAATGTACAATATGTAAATGCTAACAATTTTAGATAGCTTGGTTCACTGGCAACCACTGTGCTGCCTTGTAAGTGCAACACTAGTTGCATGGGAGGAATGAACAGTCACATCATTTACTACAAGCAAGAGTTCTCTGTAATGCTAGACCAGAAGATGACAGACATGCTGTGTGGACAGACAACTAGGTATGAACACACACCTTTACATTATTTTTCATACTTTTATTATGTTTAATAATGCTAATAATGCTAAGCCTAAAACCGGGTGAACTAGGCTCTGTCCCTGATGACCCAGGAGGTTTGTGGGCTGGAGGAGGAGAGGCCGGTTTATTATATTTAGAGAAGCCCCAGGAGAGAGCACTGAATCCTTTGATGCATTCAGCACTAGAGACTCAAATGTGGGTCAGTGGGTGAATAATCCAGAAAACCAGAGGTCATGAACCAAAAGAGGAAATGCTACCTGGACAGACAACCAGGCATTAACATGCACCTTTACATATTTTTTTCTTTTTTTTGAGTTTTTAATCTTTGGTGTTGAGTTAATTTTTTGTATTTGTTAATATTTGTTTAATATTTATGTCTAGACAGGACAATGTGAAGTCACTCTGGAGGAAGTGAGTAAAGGCAGCAGCCCCCACTGACTCAGAAGCTAGAAACTGCACTGAAGAACAAGAGGCTCTGGTTTCTGTTTGTTAAAAACTGAAATGCAAGAAAACTAGAAAACTGTTTCGTGTTTTCTAAATAGGTCAGCAATAGGTATGTCAATATACATATGTTAATTGAAAGCATGTGGATGTTTTCATTGCAGAGTGGAGAAGTGGATACTCTAGTTAACAGGTTAGCAGAGGCTAAGAACGCTTTGGTGCTGAAACAGAATCTCATTGATAAACTCAAAGAAGACACTGAGCAGCTGAGAGCTAAATTAGAGACTATACCAGTGCTGAATGCTCAGGTGAACACATACTCACCTATTTAATCATGACCCAGTTTTTCATTCAACTTGCCAATTATTGGGAAAATGCTGGAAATTAGTACTTTAAACAAATAGGGCTAAACATTGGACTTTAGAAAGGTTTTTATTTTCTAGTTTGGATTTTGGATTGTATTTTTAGTGGTGTAAAACATCTCCCCATGACACAAAATAATACTTTTTCATCCTGCGATACGATATTTGCAGATACCTCGAAAAATTCAGCTCCCCATGACACAAAATCTCCCCATGACACAAAATAATACTTTTTCATCCTGCGATACGATATTTGCAGATACCTCGAAAAATTCAGCGATACAATTGTGATTCAATTAATTCGGGGGTATATTAACCGATTTTCAATATTTACATATTATGTGCCTAGTTTACACAGCCAGTTATACATTTTATTCTCACAAAACTAACAAATGCAAAAAAAAAACATAACATGAATGTTCAGTTAAATTCTTTGAAATTTGTACATCCAGTATCTAAACTGGGACATTTACAACAAAAAACTACACTTTAGTTTATAAAATAATAAATAATGGGCACATGATTTGAGACTGTATACTGACTTTTTTTCATCAGCCAAAGTACTTTCTTTAATTTCATGTTTTCTTTATAATGCACTGACAAGTTTTCATATTTCTTGAGTATTTATTTTACCTGACACTGGCAACGTTTATAAATTACATGGGTTTTCTTTGTCTGCCCTTCTATTTTCCCGAACACAAAATATTTTAATTTGCATTCAACCACAGACACAAAATCTGTGTCTGTCATTTTGTTGCTTCCTCCGCTTTGTTCATGCAAAGTGTCAGTCACTCATCATTCATTGTGTTATAAAATTGCATCTAGCATGCATGGTGCATTTTCCCACATGCTGGAGGTGACAATGTACTTCATGAACCTCAAAAAGGGAAAGAATTGGTTGTTAGAGTCAGAAGACAACTCATCAACATTGACATGAGTTGAGATGTTACTTACTTACTCTTTAGACTTTTCCAGCACTTTGAGAGCTTTGTCTAGTTCAATACACTATCATACTTTCTCTATCTCTCATACAAAATACAGGTTCAGCTCACTGAGGTTTATGTAATACATGAACCTGGAAACTGCTTCCACATGTAATTATACATTTTACATTAAAATCTTCAGGGCTGGATATAAAACATGTTAACATGACCACAACACAGTTTAGGGATAAGAACCAAAATATTTTTTATCATATGGTGGGTGACAGTTTTTATTCTTATTTATTCTTTATTTAGTTATTTATTCTTTATCTTGTATTTGTCCTTCTTGTTGCCCAAGTCTGTGTGCAAGTAATGATTAAACCTCGGAAGGAAGGCAACCAATTGAATGCTTTTTATACAATCCCTTTTTGGCCATCTCTTTCCCTGACTGAGGTGGTCCACCTTGGTCCCTCTGTGCTGAAATGAAACCAGGTGGTCAATGATTGTGTATATGTGCACGAGAAATCATGTTCAATCTCTGCATATGTTCTCTGTGAATGATGATGTGAAACTTTACCTCTGATAGAACTCGTCAGAGCTTTTCTCGGATGCTGGCCCACTGTCTGACTCAATATGTTGTTTCTTCGCGCCTTTTCTTTAAGGCTTGCACCTAGGGCTTTAAGGAACAGATGAAGGTACAGAAGGTGCAGGCAGGACTGAAGGTGCAGGCAGGACTGAAGGTGTTTCTTACCACCAAGTCCTTCTTTTGCATTTCTTCTAACAACCTAAGAAAATTAAATAAATAATAGCAAATACATTTAAATATTAATGACAAAACAGTGAAGCATACATGTAAGCTACACACCTGGTAAGCTACACCACAGAGTATAAGCAGCCCCAAAATTCCACAAATCTGCTGGCATTTGCAGAAGTGTACCTTGTGGGTGAATTCAGATAAGGCTTTCTTGGCTTAAGTGACTGTAGTCTTAATTTCTGCCTCTGTATTGCTGTGCATACACACCACCCTGAGATGCCAAGGAAGAAAATGTGGTGCCTTCTTTCTGTGAGGTAGATCCTGCTGTGGAATCTGTATAAACAAAAAGAACACAAAAGTGGTTATGCAACAAGGCGACAGTGTGAAGCATGGTAAAGAATCACTAATATATATGTTGTCAGCTGTGTTGCATCATTGCTATCTACATATTCTTGGAAAAATATAAGCATTGTATATAAAAAATTTGTAATTCTTTTAGATGACTGCTACATAAGGCAAACAAATATTAAGACAAAAAGTTAGAAAGTAGATAGAAAAGTAAGATAATAGATAGAAAGTACAACCCCAAATCAGAAAAAGTTGGGACAGTATGGAAAACACAAATAAAAAAAGTAGTGATTTCAAAATTTACTTTGACTTGTATTTCATTGCAGACAATACAACAGCACATTATTTAATGTGTTCCTCATGATTTTTATTGTTTTTTCTTCAAAATAAAAACAAAATTCCTATTTTGGTTCTTGCAACACATTTAAAAAAAAGTTGGAACAGGAGCAATTTAGGGCTAGTAATCAGGTAAATTGGTTCAATAATGATGTGATTTGAAACAGGTGATGTCAACAGGTGATTGTAATTATGATTTGGTACAAAAGCAGCATCCAAGAAAGGTCTAGTCCTTTAGGAGCAAAGATGGGCCGAGGATCGCCAGTTTGCTAACAAATACGTGAGAAAATTATTGAAACGTTTAAAAACAATGTTCCTCAAAGAAAGATAGGAAGACATTTGCTTATTTCACCTTTAACAGTGCATAACATAATTAAAAGATTCAAGGAATGTGGAGGAATTTCAGTGCGTAAAGGACAAGGGCACAAGCCTAAGCTGAACAACCGTGCTCTCCGATCCCTCAGGCGGCATCAAGAATCGTCATTCATCTATAAGCAATATCACCACATGGGCTCAGGACTACTTTGGCAAACCTTTGTCAAGTACCACAATACGTAGTTACATCCACAAATGCCAGTTAAAACTGTACTGTGCCAAAAGGAAGCCCTATGTTAACAGTGTCCAGAAGCGCCGTTGACTTCTCTGGGCTCTGAGGCATCTGGGATGGACCATCACACAGTGGAAACGTGTACTGTGGTCTGATGAATCAGTATTTCAGGTATTTTTTGGGAGAAATGGATGCCGTGTGCTCCGGACCAAAGAAAAAAGGATCATCCAGACTGTTACCAGCAACAAGTCCAAAAGCCAGGGTCTGTCATGATATGGGGTTGTGTCAGTGCCCTTGGTATAGGTAACTTGCACTTCTGTGATGGCACCATTAATGCTGAAAAGTACATGGAGATTTTGGAGCACAATATGCTGCCTTCAAGAAGACATCTTGTCCAGGGACGTCCATGCATATTTCAACAAGATAATGCAAAACCACTTTCTGCACATATTACAAAATCCTGGCTGCGGAGGAAGAGGATACAGGTACTTGACTGGCCTGCCTGCAGTCCTGACCTGTCTCCAATAGAGAATGTGTGGCGCATTTTGAAGCGCAAAATGCAACAACGAAGACCCCGTACTGTTGCCCACCTTAAGACTTGTTTGCAGCAAGAATGGGACAAAATTACACCTGAAACATTTCTTCACTTGGTGTCTTCAGTCCCTAAATGTCTTTTAAGTGTTGTGAAAAGGAATGGCAACATTACAAAGTGGTAAATGCTTTACTGTTCCAACTTTTTTGAAGTGTTGCAAGAACCAAAATAGGAATTTTGTTTTAAAAAAAAAACAATAAATATCATGAACACATTAAATAATCTGCTGTTGTATTGTCTGCAATGAAATGCAAGTCAAAGTAAATTTAGAAATCACTACTTTTTATTTGTGTTTTCCATACTGTCCCAACTTTTTCTGATTTGGGGTTGTACTTATTTTTCAGATGGCATTTCAAAAACTTAGTTCAAAAACAAGCAGTGACTGGTTGCAAGCAATAGATGATCTCCAGATAATACTGACAAAACGACTGTAAGCTTTAACAGCAGACAAGAGAGTTTGAGGTAGAGGCTCCAAATTTGGTATGAAAACATTTTAGGCTGTCCTCTTTCTGTGTGCCAAATTTCATAACTTTCCTATGCACGGTTCTATGGGCTGCCATAGACTCCAAGAGCGAAAGAATAACTAGATAGGTACATTTTCTGAAGAAAATGTGAGTGGTGCTTGCCGAGACAAAACTTGGGAATATTTAAATGATGCTAGCATGATTTAACGTGATAGATATACTAAAATATGGCTTAGTTATGATGTTAGAAGGTTGCTAGGGTGATTTAATTGGTTGCTAGGGTGTTGCCAGGAAGTTGCCAGGGCAATACCTAAAGCCCACTGACAGCCCAAGTCAATAAGCCCACCCACATGTCTCTACAGTGTTGTAATGCTGGGATATAGCTTATTCATTTTTTATATGCTTGCTAGGGTACAGTAAATGGTTGCTAGTGTGTCGCTACACAGTTAACAGGGTAAAACCAATATACGGATGTGTGTGTGAATCAAAAGAGTGTCTCTCATGTCTCTATGATGTTCTGGTGCCTAGATATAACTAATTCATGTTGGTTGCTAGGGTATGACTTGACAGTTTCCATGGTAATAATTAAAGACTACTTGGCAGTCTGAGTCAAAAGAGGCCACCCACTTGCCTATACGATATTCTGATGCCTCTTACCTTTTTTAATGGAAGTCAATGGGGTGGTTGCTAGGGTATGGCTATGTATTAAATGAGAAGAGCAGAGGAGAAGGAGAAGAGGGGATTGTGTGTGTTGCACACCCCGCTCATCGGTAAACGCATTCTTTAGAGTGTCAACTTGACCCACATGTTCCAGGCGGCCTGCTTGGGCAGGTGGAGGGTTGCGTATTCCCATACTGATAAAGGGGTGAAATGTACGCTTATTTTTCAAAGTAGTTAAACAAACTTATATAAGCTATTTTGCATAATGCCTCATCATGTAATTGAGTTATCACACTGAATCATATCTTTATCACTAACTCATTTATTGCATTTATCAAATCTTTTTATTATTATTACTCTCATTTATTGCATTTCTTAAAACATTTTACTGTTTTCTCACATGAAATCTATTGCATTATCATTATTTTGATTCATTTATTGCATTTATTGAAACTATTGCATTAATTAAAACCTTTTAATTATCACTGTGTGGACCTTCTTTTGATACCTTTTTCCTCTATATCTGTTCACAGGCATCTTTATCTGATGCTTCCAGTCAGATTTGATTTATTAAATGATTAATTAGTAAGCCATACCGAGGCGTCCTAATACAGGCTATAAAGTTAAAATGTCACCATTTTTTGCTGCTTACTAAGCCGAGCGATAAGCGGCCCACCCCCAAGTCTTTACAAAATTCTGATGCGGAGCTGTAACATCACCAAGATCTGCCCAATGTTAAGTGTCACGGAAAGACCAGGCTCTGCCCCCAGTCAACGATCCCATTCACCAGAATACTAATCACACTCACCTTCAGCACTATAAAAGCACACAGTTCCCTCTAGCACACTGTCTGGTCTCCAATTGGAAAAGGACTCATTCCCATGCGAATTATCTACCTGCTATCGATCTCCATCGTCTTCCCTGTGTTCTCCATTGTCTGTGTGTGCTCCAGTGTTCCACAACCCGCTGTAATACAGATCATCTTGTACTGTCTACAGATCATCTTGTACTGTTCTCCAGCCAGGAACAGTGCTTGACTTATATTTATGTGGAACATTTGTATAGTTTGTATTTAAATAGTTTATGTATAGGCAACTTTATATATATTTATATATAGTATATTTATAATCCAATTCTGTTAGCATTTGTGTTTAGATTTATACTGTTTCACGTCATTGTTGTATGTCTGTATTTATGTAGCACCGTGGTCCTGTGAGGCACGACATTTCGTTCCACTGTATGTCCCCACATATAGCGGAATGACAATAAAGCTCAACTTGACTTGACTTGATACCAGCTCCTGGAACCCATCATCATCTCCTCCATTCACCACGATCTGGTAAAGGACATCAGCTACATTACTTGTCTCATTACTCAAGGACTGTTATAACATTGATACTTACCTGTTTCACTCTCATCTGTGTACACCACTAAGTGTTCCTAAGTGGTGTTCCTAAGTCTATAGGATTTTTATCAATGGAAGTCAACGGGGTGCTTGTTAGGGTACTGTAACAGGTTAAATGGTTAACTGTTAACATCCAAAAAACTCCCAAAAAAGTCCATCAATGGCACTAAGTCACGTATTTGTGGACGTCTATGAAATTGAGATAAGATAAGGAAGGCTGTCTCAAAAAATAAAGTTGCATACCTATGTTATTTCAATCACATTATTTTTTTTGTTTCATATTTTGATGTCTAAATTCCTGCAGTCAGAAAGAATTTAGCACAAGTCTCCCCATTTAATCTCAGACCTGCTAACAGTAAACAACCAAGGCCGCATTTCACACACAGCTCATTTTATCCAGTATGAATAAGAGGGATAAGAAACGTGAGTCATCGAAAAATTTTAAGAGTAAAAACAAGAATTGCTTTTAGAAATTTGGAATCTCTTCTGCCACAAGACGGACTCAGAGCAAGATGCGATCAGACATATTTAAAATTTAAAAGAAATCTTAGGATATAAGAGTTTTATTCATTTTCTATCATAACAGATAATTGTTTAAACGATCTATCATTTGAGCTGCCGGGTTGGATTTCGTGGGAAACATCAACCAAATAGCACAACACCCTTGCGGCATTGAAACAACGTCGATTTCCAACGTCAATAAAACATCTTTTTGTTCATCAAAGTCACGTTAAACCAACGTCGTTTGCACCATTGAAAACATGCAAATTCGATCTAATTGGTTTGCTTACCTTATATAATTGTATTGTTTGATTGATTTAATGTGTTACTATTAGTTTCAATCTTACAACTTTAAAGAGGCATTTTAACCAAAGAACTAAAGTTGTCATAATATTTTGTTCCACAAAAGGTATTCATGCAAGTTACATGACGTCAGTTTGCTATCTGGGCAGTTTGACTTTGTTTCATTTTGACATACATACAGAAAACAAAGCATATAGCATATTTAACAAACCTGCAATTTTATGTTTTAAACAGAGATGGTGATAGACAAGAAAATGCAACACTTTGTTAAGCTACAAGGGCACCCCTGCCCAGCCTATCCAAACCCAGCTGACTGCCTGCTCCCCAATGTTAAGGGACACAGGATACAGCCAGTAATTCACCCATTCACCAGCTGAGAGCAGTGACAATTAGCATGAAACAGATCTGATGCTTGCTGGTTGCAAATAATACTGAAGCCATCATCAATATATTTAGGTATTGTTGTGGTTTCTGCCACATGTTAGAAGGATCACTCAAAGACTTTTTCAAAGGTTTTGATGCCAAAAGATAGACTTTATTATCAGAGACATAAAGCCGAGTTCGTCTGCAGAACAACCGTTTGTGCCTGGTTGGGGAAGGGTCTTTATAGGAGTCTTCTCACACACACGTCAAAATGAGTTAATGAGGGGTTCCTGGAGTTACTATCTTCCTCCCTTGGGCCCCGAACAATAACAAGATATGTGCTTGCACAGTTAAATGTAGAGTAGAACTATAATGGTAAAATAATTTGTACCTGATTCCTTTAGATTTTGGTTAATAAAATCTTCTTCAGTAAAAAAAAAAAAAATACAGTTTTAGTTTATATTTACTGTAATTATAGAAGCAGATTTGTTGACATTTCTTTATAATACGTATTATATATGCATAAATGTAGACTGTATTTACATTGTTACTTATTGATAATATAACACAGGAATTCATGAATGACTCCATCAATCCTTTAATTTGATTTAATTTAATTTGATTCTCCATAAAAAAACACAAAACAGGTGAATAATGATGTTGTGAGCAGTGTTTGTTTA
This sequence comes from Chromobotia macracanthus, assembly GCA_036877525.1. Taxonomy (NCBI): domain Eukaryota; kingdom Metazoa; phylum Chordata; class Actinopteri; order Cypriniformes; family Botiidae; genus Chromobotia; species Chromobotia macracanthus. Next base: position 6,131,316 of record JAZGTH010000081.1, read on the forward strand.
TAAAGACACATGAATGGTGACTTACGGCTGAGCGATTTAGCAAAAAAATAAAATCTTGATTTTTTTCATAACAATTGACCCATTCACAATTTCGATTTTTTTATGTTTTACTAGCCAAATTAAAAAAACAAGATTGAAATAACATTCTCTTTATTATTAACTTTGCAATACAAAAAACATCTTTTCTTAACCAGATGGTTTTTCAAAGTTATGAATGAAAAGATATGAATGAAATATCAAAGCAAACATATAGAAAACCACATCTTAACCAATGTAAACATTGTGTTATCTCCGTCAACTCAACATGTCAAGCGAATTCTAAATTTCTTAAAGTAACAGCAGTAGTGTTATTAGATGCAAATGTTTGTAAAACAAAAAAAAAAATAACTAACAGCACTTTGCAGACCATTGTGGAAACATGATAAACATGCAGTAGTTTATAAAAACATAAATACATATAAAAACATAAATACATATATAAAATTATTAATCAGGGTCAATTATTTGGGGAATTCTTAATCAATGTAATACATCAAGGGTGGATACACATGGGTGTTTATTAAACAACACTACAGGGGAACATGTAACATATAACTAGACATAAACCTACACACATTAAACACATAACCAAAAGTAAGGAGAGCAAGGAGAGAGAGAGAGAGAGAGGATGTTAAGCCTGTGCAAGTCAAATCAGCTAAGCATTCTGAATGAACCACTAGTAGAATCACCTTAATAAAGGGGCACAACTTAGTGCAGCTATTCTATGTGTATAGAATATGGATATTTGCATTGAGCTGGTACTGGCTCACTAGTGTTTGTTGATGATGTGACAGAAGACAGAAGCAGCCGGATGAATTCTAAAGTATATAAGGATATACTTTCTGCTCAATTTTAACCAAATGCTGCAAAGCTGATTGGACAGCGCTTCACAGTACAGATGGACAATGACCCAAAAAATACTGCAAAAGCAACCCAGAAGTTTTTTAAGACAAAGAAGTGGAATATTCTGCAGACTTGAAGGTTCAATTAAAGGGGTTGAACAAAAATATCCTATAAAACATTTAGGAATTGCTGGTGATTGACTGGGTTGGCCAAGTCAATCACCAGATCTCAACCCAATCGAGCATGCATTTCATTTACTTAAGACAAATCTTAAGGCAGAAAGACCACAAACAAGCAAAAACTGAAGACAGCTGCTGTAAAGGCCTGGCAAAGCATCACAAACAATAAGGTGAAGCCCAGGTGGAGCCGCAGGGTCGTAGGGCTGAGGAGGAGTCTGGGCATTGAAGGCAAGAGGCGGAGTCGAGGGATCCTCCAGCCTCAGCGTGGGTGGAGCAGGAGACTGGCAGACCCGTAGCGAGCCCATGACCCTGATGGCAGGCTGAGACTTCATCCATGTTTTCGACAGACTTCGACAACTTGTTCTTCCTGACTGGAAGGAATATCCTTAATGTGTGTACTGACACCCATAGACTCCCTCCACTTCCACTGAGCTTCATGCCTCAGATAAAGAATCTTTCACATAAATACATCTTATACTAATTTAGGGTAAATCTTCACATAACAAGAAACAATGGTACATAATCTTCTATTTTTATTTTTATTTATATTTTATTTTATGTTTAGTTTTAAACAGACTTTTGACAATTTCTTAAATTAAAGGTGGCCTATTTTATATATATATATATATATATATATATATTTATATAATTGAAACCAGAAAACTTGTACAAGTACAACAATCTTAAAGTGTTTACTTTTAGAATATATATCTGAATATAAATCTGTATAAGGTTGCAAATACTAATTTTAATTTTGAATAAATTAAAAAATAGAGATATACTGATACCATAATCATAGTTTTAAATATGCAGATTGTTTAGCACTGTTGTAATTTAAACACTGTAAGGGGGCTGAGGCAGAAGCTGAAGCAGGATCCAGTTGCGGATGTTTATTGGGGTTATCCATAATCAAAGTCAAAAGTACAAGCAAAGGGTCGTAATAAACATAGACAGTCCAACCATGCAACACAACAAAAGGGAGAGACGTAAATCAGAGGTCGTAAATCCAGGCAGAGAATCAATATCTAAACAAACAGTCCGATCCAGGTGTCAAACAAAGGGGCTAGGCAAAAATCAGAAAACGAGAACCAAACAATAGGTAAAACACAGGAAAGCAGGTAGTAGAAGAGAATGCTTAGTAGTCAGGTGTAAAGCTGGCAATACTTCGCAACGTGGCCATGTGGCAGCAAGGTTTATATAGATGGCAAACAGGAAGTAAGTTCAGAGTTCAAAATTCAGAGTTCAGCAGAGGGAGCATGAGCAGTCAGTATTCCGGTGAGGGCTCCCTCTGCTGGCGTGATGTTACAGAACCCCCCCCTCTAGGAGCACCTCCAGGTGCTCTACGTGGGCGTCCCCGTGGACGTGGTGCTGGACGGTCAGGTCTGGCTCGATGAAACTCCTCCGTTAGCGAGGGATCCAGAATGTCCACTGCCGCTACCCACGATCTCTCCTCTGGGCCGTATCCCTCCCAATCCACCAGGTATTGTAACTGACCCCCTCTTCGCCGTGAGTCAAGCAGGACGTTCACCTTGTAGGCCGGCGTTCCGCCAATGTCCAGCGGTGGCGGTGGCTCCTGCAATATGGCCTCGGGGTCAGCGTCCCGGTGGAAAGGTTTGAGGAGTGACACATGGAAAGAAGGAGAGATGCGGTAGTCAGCAGGAAGCTCTAATTGGTAAGTGACCTCATTAATCTGTCTTATGATTTTAAATGGGCCAACATACCTGGGAGAGAGCTTCCTGCTCGGCAGACGTAGCTTGAGATCCCTCGTGGAGAACCAGACCCTTTGTCCAGGTTGGAATGGAGGGTGTGGGCGACGGTGACGGTTAGCGTTCCATGACAACTTCTTGGGTTTTCCCTTGAGTAATGAGGTGAGAGGTGCAGCAATAGAACTGTAGTTCCTAATGAAGCGTCGATAGAAGTTAGCAAAGCCCAGGAACCTCTGCAATTCTTTCAACGTGGAGGGCTGCGGCCACTCAGTGACGGCGGTTACCTTAGAAGCATCCATTTCAACGCCCTGGTGGCTGATGTTGTACCCCAGGAATGTTGTCTGCTTCACATGAAACTCACATTTTTCAGTCTTGACAGAGTTGGTGATCGAGAAGCTTGGAAAGAACACTCTTGACGTGAGTGACATGATCCTCTTCATTCAGGGAATAGATTAGGATGTCGTCAAGATATGCAATGACATACTTGTGGAGGACATCTTTGAAGACTTCATTTATGAAGGATTGGAAGACGGCTGGGGCATTGGCAAGGCCAAAGGGCATAACCAGGTATTCGTAGTGCCCCCTGGTGGTGAGAAAAGCTGTCTTCCACTCATCTCCGTCCCTGATGCGTATGAGGTTATAAGCGTTTCTCAAGTCGAGTTTGGTAAAAATTTTGGCCTTCCTGAGTTGTTCTAGGGCAGAAGGGACTAGAGGCAGTGGATACCTGAATTTAACAGTGACATTATTGAGGCCTCTGTAGTCGATGCACGGACGCAGACCCCCATCCTTCTTCTCCACGAAGAAGAAGCCGGCTGCAGCGGGAGAAGTAAAAGGACGGATAAAGCCAGCTTCCAGAGCCTCCTTGATGTAGTCCTCCATAGCCTGTGCTTCTTGGCGTGACAGCGGGTAGACTTTGCTTTTGGGAGGACCCATGTTGGGAAGAAGGTCTATAGCACAGTCCCAGTGCCGATGTGGTGGTAACTGTGTGGCTTTAACCTTGCTGAAGACCTCCAAAAGCTTGTTATAAACCTTGGGGATCTTTGGTTGGGTCAGGCTCGGAGGGCTCCCCATGCTTGTGGACAGACATGGACTGGACTGCTTAAGGGTTAGACAGTGACTAAAACAGAATGGAGACCAGTGGGTCAGCTCACCCGTGCGCCAGGAGATGTGGGGATCGTGGCAACTTAGCCATGGCATTCCTAAAATTATTTCATATTTGGGTGAGTCGATCAGATATAGAGAGATGTTCTCTTCATGAAAAACCCCAATTTGCATTTTCAGTGATCGGGTCTGTTCCAGAACTCCTCCTTTGATGGGTTGGTTATTGACAGCCGTAATACTGATAGGTGGAAAGCATGGAATGGTGGGTAGTTGATGTTTCCGGGCGATGTCCGAGTTGATGAGGTTGAGAGCGGCGCCGGAATCTACTAATGCTGTCAACATAAAAGAACCACTTTCGGTAGAAATCTGTACGGGTAATGTGAAGACTTTAAATGGATTTTGTGAAAAGGTGTCCACATTCACCCGGTCTTGTGCTGTGAGGGACCTCCGGGTCTTTTGAGGACACTGTGACTTATGATGACCTGGTTCACCACAATAAAAGCAGAGGTTGTTGATGAACCTTCGTCTACGCTCATCCTCAGACAGCCTGGTAGATCCTACTTGCATGGGCTCGGTAACACATGGTGCCTCAGGATTCCGAAGTGCAGGTCGTGACATAAGGTGGGATGCATGCGCTTGCTTGGATTTAGGTGAGTTCCTGAGCAAATTATCAATCTTAACAGTCATGTTAACAAAGTCATTGAAAGAAGATTCCTCACCTCGACATGCCATCTCCAACTGCAATTGGGGACATAGGCTTTCCCGAAACACCCCTTTAAGTGCAGCATCATTCCATCCACTCTGAGCTGCAAGAGTCCTGAATTCAACTGCGTGCTCTGCTGCACTATGTGAGCCTTGAGAAAGGTGTAAAAGACGAGACGAAACATCCCGACCCCCAGCAGGATATTCAAATACTTCTCGGAGTTGTTGCAAAAAATACTCAGGTGAAGATCTAAACTGTTCGTCCGTCTCCCAAACCGCAGCAGCCCAATCAATAGCCTTGCCAGATAATATTGACATGATAAAAGAGCATTGATCAGAACTAGCATGAGACTGATCCCCCAACGATTCCAAATAAGTGCGTACTTGTCGAATGAACCCTTTACACCGTTCTGCAGAACCATCAAACTTATCGGGAAGAGCAAGTCTTACCGTGCTCGACGTGGTGGATGGAGGAGAGCAAAGTCGCTGGAGCAGTAGTTCATTCGATGCCTGTAAGTTAGCTAGCTGTTCGTGGTAGCTGCGTAATAGTTCTCCCTGGTAGACAAATGCAGCTTGCAGCTGTGAAACATCCGCTGGATTGAGGGTAGGCGAAGTATTCTGTAAGGGGGCTGAGGCAGAAGCTGAAGCAGGATCCAGTTGCGGATGTTTATTGGGGTTATCCATAATCAAAGTCGAAAGTACAAGCAAAGGGTCGTAATAAACATAGACAGTCCAACCATGCAACACAACAAAAGGGAGAGACGTAAATCAGAGGTCGTAAATCCAGGCAGAGAATCAATATCTAAACAAACAGTCCGATCCAGGTGTCAAACAAAGGGGCTAGGCAAAAATCAGAAAACGAGAACCAAACAATAGGTAAAACACAGGAAAGCAGGTAGTAGAAGAGAATGCTTAGTAGTCAGGTGTAAAGCTGGCAATACTTCGCAACGTGGCCATGTGGCAGCAAGGTTTATATAGATGGCAAACAGGAAGTAAGTTCAGAGTTCAAAGTTCAGAGTTCAGCAGAGGGAGCATGAGCAGTCAGTATTCCGGTGAGGGCTCCCTCTGCTGGCGTGATGTTACAAACACCTGTGTTCATCTGTCTGACATAGTGGGATAGGAAAATCCTGTGTATGTTTGAGTGTACAGACGCTGTGTCTAGATGTTCGTAGTATCACACCTCAGATAAACCCTCAGTCCTTTGGGGACTCCTTGTGTTGTAAACTTTACATTCAGAGCAACATAAACTCTGTACTCTGTGTACTTCTACAATAAATGTTTCATCACTTTAGAGAGTTTCTTAGTTAAATCTGTATAAGAGTTTGCAAAGACTATTTCATTTAAATATTAAAATAATGATACAACCATTATAATCCTGTTTTAAAAGTATGGGTTGTTTTGCATCGTTTTAGATTGAAACAATAACACCATCATTTTGGAAAACATTTAGCCAAACAATCTCATGCATCGTATTTAACATCGACTGTGTCACACTGGGTTGGGTATGTGTTTGTTATCGGTTGTCTTTTGATATCAGAGTTTTTGTGATTAGAGAGTTTTTGGGTGTCCACCTCTTATAGACACAATCACTTCTCAGTTTACCTCTGAGTCGTTCAACAAAGGTTGCTTGAAAACGTTACACGAAACAGTTTAAACATCATTTTAAATACCACAGTGGCACACATACACAATTGTATATTATTGTATATTATAAACAAAATGTATATTCTTACAAATACATAACATACAGATGGAAACACACTTACTGTTAGGCTGGAAAGACATTTTCCACAGTACTACTACAGTTTCTCTGAACCGTTGTTGAGATGTCACCAGATGATACACCAAACTCGAACACGTAGCCTGTGACAGAAGTTTTCAAGCAACCTTTGTTGAATGATTCGGAGGTAAACGGTGAAAAATGAATGTGTCTTTAAGAGGTGGACACCCAGAAACTTGCTAATTATAAAAACTCTGATATTAAAAGACAGCTGATAACATAAACACATACCTGTGTGACACAGTCGATGTTAAATAAGATGTGTGAGATTGTTTGGCTAAATGTTTTCCAAAATGAGGGTGTCATTGTTTCAATTTAAAATGATGCAAAACAACCTATATTTTTAAACAGGATTATGATGGTTGTATCGTTATTTTTATATTTTAAAATGAAATAGTTAAATTTGTATACTGTCTAAAGTGATGAAACATTTATTGTAGAAGTACAGGGTTTATGTTGTTCTGAAGGTAAAGTTTACAACACAAGGAGTCACAAAAAGGACTGAGGGTTTATCTGAGGTGTGATGCTACGAACATTTAGACACAGCGTCTGTACACTCAAACATACACAGGATTTTCTTATCCCACTATGTCAGGCAGATGAACATGGGTGTTTAAATTAAAACAGTGCTAAACAATCTGCATATTTAAAACTATGATTATGGTATCAGTATATCTCTATTTTTTTAATTTATTCAAAATTAAAATTAGTATTTGCAACCTTATACAGATTTATATTCAGATATATATTCTAAAAGTAAACACTTTTTTTTAAAAAATTTAAAATTGTGTACAAGTTTTCTGGTTTCCATTTGAAAACTATTTACGTAAAAAGATGTTTTCATGAAAGTCCATAGATGCACCCTAAAAGGTTTTTTGGCTGAACAGATACAGTGAGGGTTGTTAACACAAAACCATGATAGCATTAACTTTGTTTTGTTTTTTTATATGTATATATAAAATAGGCCACCTTTAATTTAAGATATTGTCAAAAGTCTGACACACATTAAGGATATTCCTTCCAGTCAAGAAGAACAAGTTGGAGGCTTGGTCTTTAATCAGAAAACTAGAATCAGAAAACTAGATGAAGACACAGGTTGCCAAACCCTGATTTAGCATACTTTTTACTTTTGTCAAAATGTCATTCTTTGATTTGAAACATCTAGTGCACACTTAGATTATTAACAATTGTATTAAGAACATTCTTCACTCTGGATAGGTATCTTCCCAAGCCAGAAGGGGTCATACAGGATAGGGGACATGTACTGTGTTAAAAACGTTTATTCTGTTTTAACAGCCTATATAAAACCATTAGTAGGGCCCTTAGGAGGTAACAATACTAACCCTAACATTTGAGGTAATGATACTAACGATACTGGCAGACAGATATAACATGGGCAAGGCAAGGCAATATCGTGGGACAGGCTAGGGTCGAGGCAGGTGGCAAACAATTACAATGCAATAGACAGAACAAGAATCAGGGCAAACAGCAAAACAGTCAAAACCGATAAACAATCCAAATCCAAATGAACAGGAATTCAAGGGAAACCACTCAGTAATGATTACCATGGCAAATCAAGATTTCACAATGATTTAGAGGTTGAGTAAGGTTTATATGGTGAGGATAATGGTTTATATGGTGAGGATAATGAAAAACAGGTAATCAGTCCCAAGAATAACCTAACCCTTATAGGAAATGGAGTCCGGAAGTGAGTAATATTCGGGCGAGCATTCCCTCTGGTGGTTTGGAGGAGGTGGCATGGAAGCTACCTCTGTAACAGCAGTGTAGGGCTACCCACCATGTTATGAAGGACTTGCAGCTGTATATTATGCTTATGAAAAAGCCTCTTCCTCTGACTATGGGTTATCTAGTGATTACTTACACACACCATTGCACTAAATTGCTAGAGCAGGGAAGATTCCGTTATGGAGGAGGTTCCTGCTCCCCCTCCTCCGCGCCACCAGAGGGAACCATCTCCAGAATATTGACTGCCATTAGGACTACATTTCCCATAATGCCCCTTACCTGGGTTTGATTAGTTTCATGTGCACTTGAACTTTGTTATCTCATGTATATAAACCCCAGTCATGTTGTGTAGCTTTGCAAAGTCTTGTTTTGCCCCAGCTGACATTAATAAGCATTTTTGGATTACCCTATTGGATTTTACGTGTTTGATATTGGACTGTTTATCCCTTTTTGCCTGTTTGCTGCCTGCCTTATTCCCTGGACTGTCCTTGGATTCTATGATTGTTTGCTGTCTGTCTACGACCCTTGCCTGTTTACTGATTACATCTCTGTTTTGCCTCTGATTACTGTTTGTTGTTATTGACCCTGCCTGTTTGACTATGATATCATCCCGCTCCTGCCATGCTCTCTCCTTCACCTATTTCCGCTCCCAGCAGCAGTTTGTCTACTCCTGCCACCTCCATTAGCCCGCGAATGGCTTTCCCGGAGAAATTAGATGGAAATTCATCAAAATGTAAGGGATTTTTCCTTCAGTGCACTCTGTTTTTGACTTATCAACCTTCTCTATACTCAACCGAGTCTAGCCATATAGTCTTTGTGAGCTCGCTGCTCACAGGAAAGGCACTTGATTGGACTTCCGCGATTTTGCCCACTTTCGAGACCTTCCTCAAGCACTTCCGGGAGGTCTTCGAACATCCAGCCAAGGGCCGGTGTCCGGAGGAACTACTACTGACCCTTACTCAGGGAGAGAGAGCTGCAGCCGAGTATGCCTTGGACTTCCGTACACTGGACGCACAAACTGATTGGACCAAGGACACGCTGAAACTGCTCTTCCGGAGAGGTCTGCGACCAGAACTGCAATCCGAGCTCGCCTATTGCAATGAGGGCAAGAATCAGGCTAGTTTTATTGAGCTTGGCATTCAGATTGACAATTTAATTCCGCAGGGAACTTCATCTCCGCTGAGTTCGCTCTACAGTACAAAATAAAGCTAATTTCATGTAACTCCCCTTTAACAGTGGAGGCTTTAGACGGTCGACCACTCGGCAGAGGCAAAGTACAGCAAGTCACCGAAGAGATTCGTTTGCAAGTGGGTGCACTCCATACAGAAAGAATTCAGCTCTACGTAATTTCATTGCCCAGTCACACCATAATACTTGGCAGGAGGGGCAGATAACCAAATGTTTTAACTGCTTGTTTTACTTGTTTTAACCACTGTATTTCCAAGATATTAAGTCCAAGCTCTTATTCTGTGATCCCAGAAGAAGTGTCGAACTTACCGTCTGAATATGCTGATCTAAGAAGGGCCTTTAGTAAGGAGGGCGCTACTCAACTTCCCAAACATAGATCAACTGATTGTGCTATAGACCTCATACCTGGTTCTATACTCCCCAAGGGTCGAATTTTTCCATTGTCTCAACCCAAGTCTTAGGCTATGAAGGAATACATCAGGCAGGAGTTGGCCAAGGGGTTTATTCGTCGCTCAAATTCTCCTGTAGCTGCAGAGTTCTTTTTTGTTAAAAAGAAGAATGGTGGTCCTGTATTGATTATCAAGGTTTAAATGCTATAACTGTCAAGTTCTGTTACCCTCTCCCTTTAGTGCCTGCTGCCTCAGAACAACTATGCAAGGCCCGGTACTACACTAAATTGGATCTCCGCAGTGCTTACAACCTGGTCCGAATCAGAGAAGGGGACGAGTGGAAGACCGCGTTCTCAACCTCAAGTGGCCATTATGAGTATCTGGTCATGCCCTTCGGCCTTGCCAACAGTCCATCTTTTTCCAGTCATTCATGAATGATATCTTCAGAGACATGATGGATAAATGCATAATCGTCTATATCGATGACATTCTTATTTATTCTGATAATTTTAAGGAACATGTGGAGCATATATGAGCAGTCCTTGATCGCTTAATTCAACACCAACTCTATGTGAAACAAGTGTGAATTTCACTGTACCAGCACCTCATTCCTAGGGTATGTCATCAGTCAAGAGAGAGTTGCCATGGGCGAGAAGAAGGTCAAGGCAGTAACGGAATGACCAAGCCCCAAGTCGGTAAAGGAGCTGCAACGTTTCGTTGGGCTTGCTAACTTTTATAGAAGATTTATTAGGGGTTTCAGTTCAGTGGCAGCACCCCTGACGGCACTAACCAAGTCCAAGAACTCCAGACTAGCCTGGTCCCCAGAAGCTCAAAGATCTTTTGAAAACCTCAAAACTCTATTTACCTCTGCACCAATTCTTAAACATCCTGATTCCGATAAACCATTCATTGTGGAGGTTGACGCATCTAATACTGGTGTCGGGGCCATACTCTCCCAGCGTCACCGTTCTCCCCCTAAGATGTTCCCATGTGCCGCCTTCTCCTGGAAGTTGTCATCAGCTGAGCAGAACTATGACGTGGCAAACAGGGAACTACTTGCCATGAAGCTGGCACTGGAGGAATGGAGGCACTGGCTAGAGGGAGCTAATCATCCCTTTATAGTTCTCACAGACCACAAGAATCTTGAATACCTTCAGTCAGCTAAACGCTTGAACCCCAGACAGGCAAGATGGGCACCCTTTTTCACTTGCTTTAACTTCACAGTTACCTATTGTCCAGGCTCCAAGAATGTCAAGGCTAATACTCTCTCTCGACAGTCAGGAGAAAGTCCACCTACCAGTTCCCAATAAAATATTATCCCAGAGAAACTCCTAATTGACCCAGTTCAGTGGGATATAATCAACAAGATTAACCAGATCAACAATCAAGAATCACCCCCTACCGAATGTCCAGAGGATCACATCTTTGTTCCTGTGGCTCTACACAAACATTTACTCTCCCATGTACATAAATCTCCCAGTTCTGGTCACCCAGGAATTACAGCCATGATTAATTTGCTTCAGAACTGGCTTTGGTGGCCAATGCTGTCTACAGATACCATCACCTTTGTCAAGAACTGCACTACTTGTGAAACATCCAAGACCCCGAAACAATTGCCAGTAGGTTTATTCCAGCCCTTATTGGTTCCTCAACATGCTTGGTCACATACAGCCATTGACTTCATTACCAACCTCCCAAATTCATAGGGTAACACAACCATCCTCACAATACATTTACATTTACATTTTACATTACATTTCATGCATTTGGCAGACGCTTTTATCCAAAGCGACTTACAGTGCATTGAAGTTGTACATTTTCTTAGTATGTGTACTCCCTGGGAAACGAACCCATGATCTCTTGCGCTGCTAACGCAATGCTCTACCACTAAGCTACAGGAGAACCAATAGTTAATCATTTCTCCAAAGCCTGTCACCTGGTGCCTCTACCGAAGCTTCCCTCTGCCTTCAATACTGCTGAGCTCTTAATTAATCAAGTATGGTCTACCCGATGACATTGTCTCTGATCAAGGTCCCCAATTTACTTCCAGAGTCTGGTCATCTTTGTTCAAGGGGCTTAATGTAAACATCAGCCTTACCTCCGGCTATCACCCTCATTGTAATGGCCAGTCAGAACGCCTTAATCAGGAGATAATTTGTTTCCTATGCTTTTATTGTCACCAAAATCAAGCTGACTGGAGCAGATTTTTAATCTGGGCTGAATACGCTCAGAACTCCCTCGTCAAACACGCTACTGGCATGACGCCATTCAAGTGCATTTTAGGATACCAAACACTGTCTTGCCTGGTCCGGCGAACCTTCCAATCTCCCCTCCGTTATAGACTGGTTACAACAAAGTGAGGAGGTATGGGTTCATGCACATACCCATCTATTACATGCAGTAAGGCGTCAAACACATCACACCAACCAGCACTGTTGGTCCCGGACCTGCCTACCAGCCTGGTAAATGGGCCAGAGAGCAGACACGCGCCATTCTGGTCGACGATGAGAAGGCTTATCGTGTTTGTGAGTTGCTAGACTCCAGACTCCAGGGCAGCCAGATCCAGTACTTGGGGGACTGGGTGCAGTACGGTCCGGAGGAGCGATCCTGGGTAAACACGACTGATATTCTAGACCCTACGCTGACAGAAGAGTTCCACAGTATGCATCTGGAGAGACTGGCCCCTTGACCAGCCCCTTGGGGGTTGTTTGGGCTCTGTTAAGGAGGAGGTTCCTGCTCCCCCTCCTCCCCCGTGCCACCAGAGGGAACATCTCCAGAATATTGACTGCATTTCCCATAATGCCCCTTACCTGGGTTGGATTAGTTTCCTGTGCACTTGAACCTTGTTATCTCGTGTATATAAACCCCAGTCATGCTGTGTAGCTTTGCAAAGTCTTGTTTTGCCCTGGCTGACATTACTAAGCGTTGGATTACCTTATTAGATTTTACATGATTGATATTGCACTGTTTATTTCCAGCAAATTTTGTTCCTTTAGAGGGTGAAAGGACACTGCATGACTTAGTCATTAGCTGTCACTCGTCTTAGAACTCGCCTGATTTAGAATCTACACCAATACAAGATGCAACTGCAGACTATTTTGTTGATGGATCACATTTCAGAGACTTCCTGGGAAATCATTCTGGTTCTCTGTAGTTAGAAAATGGAAATTATTTTGTGCCTTTTATTTCACAGCATTGTGAACAACTGTGCTCTGCTTAATTGGCCGAACTGAAGGCCCTCACAACAGCCTGTCAATTGTGTCGTCAGAAAGGGCCAGACTGTAAATGTCTACACTGACTCTGCTTATGCTCATGGAGTGTGTCACTTGTTTGGAGCTGTGTGGAAGCAAAAAGGATTTAAAACAGTGATGGAACTCCAATACAACATGCAGAGGAAATTGTACAGTTAATATCAGCTATGATGCAACCAAACCGCCTAGCAGTTATTAAATGTCAGGCACACAAAAAAGGTAATGACTTTGTGATAAGAGGAAATAATGCAGCAGGCATTTTAGAGGCAAGGAAAGCCTCTGGGTGTCACACTGCTGTCATGGCACCTATGGTAGCTTGATGATCTTGCTTTATTCAACAGCAAGCAAGTGCTTATGAGTAATCAGTATGACAATGAAGGGGGGCAACTTGAGACGCTAGTGGTATATGTCAATCACATGAAGGATATAAAATTGCTCCTAGTACAATTTTTAATTTATTGATTTCTGATGCACATGGATTTTATCATTGTGGTAGAGCAGGAATACTGAGAAAGATAAAGTAACAAGGATTCTGGTGTCCCTATTTGCAAGCAATAGTGGATGAATTTTTGGCAGGATGTGACATTTGTGCTCAGAATAATGTCAGAAAGGGAACATCTGCACCTATAGGACACATACCTGTGCCTAAGGGACCTTTTAAACATTTGGTAATGGATTATGTGGACATGATAAAGTCAGTTAGGGGAAAGAGATACCTGTTGTGATAATAGACAGAATCAGCAGATTGGTGGAGGCAGTTCCCTTAGCAGACCAGGGAGCTGTATATGTGATTACATTTTTAACAAGAGAAGTGATCCCTAGATTTGCAATACCATCACAGGTCAGTTCTGATAATATGGATCAACATTTATTCAAAGGACAGTAAAAACTGTGCTGCTGCAGTTGAGGACACTCTGCAACTGCAACAGGGCCATAGCCTACAGTGAAACTTTCAACTCACCCTAAAGCACAGCTGAGGTATAGGGCCTCCAAATGGGTTAACATTGCAATATGTCATTAAACTGTGTTATCACATATATCAAATCCATGGGTTCATAACTTCGGAATGCTACAGCTAAAAAGCTCTGGATATGTGCATGGTGATAGACAAGGACACTGGCTACACCCCCTAGTAAAACATTCAACTCACCTTACAATGCAGTTGAAATATAGTGCCTCCAAATGGATCAATATTCCAATGTCTCACTGAACCCTTTTATCACATATAAGTTATTTGTAATTAGCACAATTAAATGTAGAAAAAAGGCATTAAAATGTTTGTGAAGAGGCTCAGACTTACAATAACATAACAGGACCATAGCCAGACAGATAAGTAACATGACAGTACAACAAATAAGACACACAGTTAAATATAATGTTACACATAATATGGAGGCATTGTGATATTAGAATGACTATAAAGAGATATTAAAGTGAATGTATATTAAAGGATCCATAACGTAAAAATAATATAGTTTAAATATCATATTTTTAAATGTGCATGAAAATTAGCCAAGACATTCGGGTAAAACCATACCTACTATAATAAAAGCTACACAGTGTTGTTGTTGTGTCATTTTATGTTGTATAGTATTGTATTAAATGAGAAGAGCAGAGGAGCAGGAGAAAAGGGGATTATGTGTGTTGCGCTCCCTGCTCATCGGTAAACACATTCTTCAGGGTTGGGCGGCTTGCTTGGGTAGATGAAAGAATTTTTTAGTATAAATGGAAGGTGAGACCCCGGTTCGGACAGGAGCTCAGCCGTGGGATAAGCGTGCATCGCCCGCCATTTCAGATAACTGAAACGGGGCTCCCCAGTCTAAAGGTGATAATGGCACTCCTGTGGCACTATAATAGGCTTTGCTGTATTATGTAATTAAGTTATCATACTTAATCAACTCTTTTTCATTGACTCATTCATTGCATTTATCAAATATTTTTATTATTTGTTATTATTATTTGGAATCATTGATTGCATTTATTAAAACAACTATTGTATACAATGAAATTTTACTGCATTTATTAACTTTTTACTGCTTGATCACATGGAACTGAATCTCTGCCACTGACTTATTTGCTGCATTTTATTGAGACTACTGCATTTATATTTTGAACCATTGATTGCATTTATTAAAACAACCATTGCATACTGCATTTATTAAAACGTTTTACTATTTGATCACATGGAATTGAATCTCTGCCACTGACTCATTTGCTACATTTTATTAAAACCATTGCATTTATATGCTGAATCATTTATTGCATTTATTAAAATCTTTTTATTATCATTGCGTGTACCTTCTTTTGATACCTTATTCCTCGATATCTGTGGACAGGCCTCTTTATCTGACGCTTTCAGTCAGATTTGATTTATTAAATGGTTAATTAGTAAGCTATACTGAGGCGTACTAATACAAGTATTAACAGCTATTAGTATCAGAACCAGAATCAGCTTTATTTGCCAAGTGTGGACACATGCACAAGGAATTTGTTGTGGTACATACACAGGAAATAGAAAAAAATAAATATAGCGATAATAAAGTAAAAATTAAAGAATATACGTAAGATTTAAGTGGGAGAGGTGTTTACAGATATGCATAGTAAGTCCTGTATATTAAAGCCTATATAAAGCATATACTGTCAGGGTCCTGGCTTCCTGTTCTGAGTATTTCTGGATTATCTCGCCAGGATCCTGACATCCCCACGTTCTGTGTCAGAGCGTGTTGTTTTGATCCTGACTCCTTCTTGTCTTGGTTCTTGTTTCTTGGAGTTGGGATCTGAACGCGTGCTCTGTGTCCTCGTCTCGTGTGGAAGCTGTGGGATTACAAATTTTATAAAATGATAAATACATTTTAAGGTGAAGATGCTAACATTCTAAGTAGGTCAATTCAGATAGCCCAGGCGTCTGAGACATTCAACATTTGTCTTTACGCACTTCCTGAGCATTTGGCAGGGTCCCAAGTTAAGATCAAGGCACAGCTGTGCCTTTGTCCCTATGATAATGTGAAGGTATGGGCCATACTGTCAAATTGATTGGATTAACATCTATGCATTTGAATGGCACTGTTATGCTGATTAGATCAGGATTGAGGAGACGCCGGCAACCGGCTGATTCCTGTACTACATTTGCATGCTTTGTTTAGATTGTCTCCACCTCTATGTATCACATCCCCTTGAAGGGTATAAACTCCACTGTGCTGAGCTATAGTCAGACTTGGATGACTACAGCGACGCACAGCGAGTCCTCAATAAAGAGTAACTTCTGCTTGAACGATATCCCAACGTCTCCTGGTCTCTGAAGGAAAAGTTTCCAACAGTTTTGGTGCCGTGACCCGGATAGAGCTCCTCACCTGAATCCAGATTGAAACCTCAAGCTCAACAAAGATCTGACTTTGTTCCAGACTGAATCTCTCTGTACAACCAAGGGTTGGTGAGTGTCACTCTATTCAAAAGAACCTTTAAAGACCAGTAAAAATTTGTTATCCTCTGCGCCGTCAGAGAAGAGTTAACAGACAGCTGTAGGGTTTGGTTAACTAAGATATCCTCTAAGAAATTGTATTTTAGAGATGAACGTTATCCTCTGTGCTTCAGGTATCAGGGACGATTAGCATTACGTGCTAATATTGGTTATCCTCTGTGCTTCAGGTATCAGGGACGATTAGCATTACGTGCTAATATTGGTTATCCTCTGTCCAGGCAGGGAAGATTTAACATTACGTGTTAATATTGGTTATCCTCTGTCCAGGCAGGGAAGATTTAACATTACGTGTTAATATTTGTACCCTCTGTTTTCAGGCAGGGAAGTTTAGCAACACGTGCTAAAGTTGGTCTATCCTCTGTTTTCAGGCAGGGAAGAATTAGCATAAACTGCTAGTTGGTTTATCCTCTGTGTTTGGCAGGGAAGAAAAGTTATCCTCTGTTTTAGACAGAGAAGAATTGGGTTATCCTCTGTATGTTGGCAGGGAAGAATTAGCATACAGTGCTAATAATTTGTTGTACCCTCTGTTGATCAGAGAAGTTTTAGTGTTTTGATTGTGTAGTAACAGAGAAACTCACAAAATGTTTAGGAAGAGCCCTAGACTTGTCCCCACAACTGAGAAAGGTGGTCTTGCGACTCCTTTATGGTCAGATAGTGAATTCAAATCACTGTTAGGAGAGCAAATGAACCTAATAGTCACTGAGAAAGTCAGACAAGAGTTAGCTAAGAAATATGAGATCCATCCAGACAAAACTTGGTCGGTAGATGAGTGTAAAAAAGTACTTGGAGCATGTATTCGCAAGAACAATGTGAAAGGTATTATCTGCTGCCACAGAGAATTTGGTTTAGCTCTAGCTACAGAACAATCCCAGCGTAACTCAGAGCTAGAAGAACAGAACAAAGAGCTCCGTGCTAGAGTATCTGCTTTAACTAAAAAATTGAATTGCAACAAAAAGGCAGCAAAAGCTGATGGGGAAGATGTGAGTCAGTCAAGTAACATTTATCCTGACTTACAAGCTTTCTTTGAAACGGATGTAACCATCCAATCAGTAACTGATGTGCCTATAGATTCAGTGAAGGTATGTGGAGCTAGGAGAAGATCGCAGGGAATTGAGGGAATTGAAAGTGTTCCTCCAAACTCTTCTGTTGTCCAAGTACAAACTGTTGCCAAAGCGCTAGGACCTAAAGATATAGAGAGACTATCCCAGAGTTTACCCTCAGCACATTCAAATTTTTCTGAATTTAGAAGAGCATTGATCAGTAAAATGCGTCTCTATGACATGTCGTTAACAGAAGTAACACAGCTGATGTCACAAATTCTAACTGAATCTGAATTCAACAGTTTTGAGTCTGCGGTTACTTCAGAACTACAACATGCTAGTAAAGGTGATTTGAGAGAAGGAGTTTTGAAAATTCTAAAGAATATTTTGGGACCCAAAATTGACTGGTCCAGAATCACGAACTGTGTGCAGAGAAAAGATGAAACTGTGAGTGAATATACTGAAAGATTTTGCCAGTCAGCAGTAACTTACAGTGGGATAGTTGATGATCCTGAAAGTGTGTTAGATGACAAGGGACCCCTAGTCCGCATCTGGTCAGATGGTCTTGTAGTCGAGTACAGAAAAGCCTTGCCATTCCTAGATCTATCTTGGTCTAACAGAACTATCAGCAGTAACCTAGACTGTTTAACTACATGGGAAAGAGATGCTGATGTTAAGGCAAAAGTGATGTTGATTACAGCAGCCGCAGTGTTGTGTCAGGAAAGGAAAACCTGGACCCACGTGTCACACTGTAAAGTTGTTCCCCCTCCTACAGGGATAGGATAGGACACATGAACTAACGAGGAGCCCAGGGAAGATCTGAATGCAATAGGCTTCAGGGGCCACCCCTGCGGTGAAGACTCCCTCATAGGCTTTCCCCAACCACTAGTCCATCCCTTTATCCTCACGGTTCTTTAGGTGTCACAAAATAAAATAAATAAGAAATAGGGAAAGAAGAAACAACAATAGCAGACTCAGACTGAACAGAGGAACCCTAGTGCAACCCTAGTTGCAGTCTTTTACAACAAAATACTGCTCTGTTTTTCTTTTTTTCTCTGTGCAGATACCACTTGATGGCTGTCTTGAGATCCACACGCAGCAACCTCCTCTCCTGTATATGAAGCCACAACCTATAGAAGACAACTAGACCCACTACAAAGAAAAAAAAAACACAACGCAGAGTATCACATACGAGAACTTCAGGTCATCCATCAACATGATCAAGATCACCGTACTAGTCAACAATCAACCCACACCCATCACAAGGAAATGACAGTTCCAACCATAAAAGACTATTACTTGTAAAAATTTCACCCACTCTAAGCTGCATGTTTGTTTCTGTGTCAGCATGCAGTTAGTAACTACAGACAATCAACACAGAACAAGTGCAATGTGCCTGTAACGATCACAAGTTACAAGAAATAACTTTTAAGTGTTTAAATTTGTATTTTGTGAGAGTTATTAGAACTCTCAAAGGGGGAACTGTGGGATTACAAATTTTATAAAATGATAAATACATTTTAAGGTGAAGATGCTAACATTCTAAGTAGGTCAATTCAGATAGCCCAGGCGTCTGAGACATTCAACATTTGTCTTTACGCACTTCCTGAGCATTTGGCAGGGTCCCAAGTTAAGATCAAGGCACAGCTGTGCCTTTGTCCCTATGATAATGTGAAGGTATGGGCCATACTGTCAAATTGATTGGATTAACATCTATGCATTTGAATGGCACTGTTATGCTGATTAGATCAGGATTGAGGAGACGCCGGCAACCGGCTGATTCCTGTACTACATTTGCATGCTTTGTTTAGATTGTCTCCACCTCTATGTATCACATCCCCTTGAAGGGTATAAACTCCACTGTGCTGAGCTATAGTCAGACTTGGATGACTACAGCGACGCACAGCGAGTCCTCAATAAAGAGTAACTTCTGCTTGAACGATATCCCAACGTCTCCTGGTCTCTGAAGGAAAAGTTTCCAACAAAGCACATGGCCTCTGTTTTGTTTACATTCACCATGTGCTCTCCGGTCTTGCGTCTTGGCCCCGCCCCCTTGTTCTCTTGTCAAAGATGATGAAAATTCTAAGAAGATCAAATCAGGCAGCCCAGACGTCTGAGACATTAACCTTTTGTCTTGCACTTCCTGACCATTGGGCAGGGTCCCAAATTAACAGTGAATGCTAAGCTCAAGGCACAGCTGTGCTTTTGTTTCTGTGATAATGTAAAGGTATGGGCAATACTGTCAGGCTGATTAGATTAGCACCTATGCATTTGATTTACACTGTTATGCTGATGAGATCAGGGCTGGGGAAATGCCGGTAACAGGCTCGTTTCTGTACTGCATTTGCAAGCTTTGTTTAGATTGTCTTCACCTCTATGTTTCCCTCCCACTTGAAAGGTATAAACTCTACTGTGCTGAGCTATAATCAGACTTGGATGACTGCAGTGACACACAGCGAGACCTCAATAAAGAGTAACTTCTGCTTGGAAGATATCCCAATGTCTCCTGGTCTCTGCTTTGACGAGGAAAAAGTTTCCTACACCATCAATTGATAATGCATGAAAAGAAGGCAAAAGGGCCGCCTTTGTTGGAATCAAGGCAATAGTTGATGGTAAAGAAATCAAAAGTTAATTTGTTGCTCTCTAATGTGGGTTTTGAATTTTACATTTCTGTAACACGGAAATTCTGTTTACTAGGTTAAAAATCTTTTAAAATGTGAGGGTTTTTTTTCTTATTCTCTTAATTTTTAATAGGCTATCCAAGTGTAAAGCCATATTAAGCTTATGAGATGTCATTTTATTTTGTTATTCAGGTTGAAGCAAACTGATTTTCAGGACTAGCTGTGACAGACATTTAAAAAGATGCAAGTAAGAGTACCCTTTATACACTCTCAACATTTTAAACCTTAATTCGCTCATTGTTCACATAATTGTTCACCTAATTTTTAAGGTTTTGTTCTCTCTTGTTCGCGTTATGTCGATAACAGTATTTTTTGTTAATGCCAGTAGTATACGCTAAAATACAGATAAGCTCTGTTTCTGTTTTGTAAAGGTAAAGAAGCTGATTTTTGTTTCATTCAAGAAACTCATGCCTGCAAAGACAATGTGTCTTTTTGGAAAAGTCACTGGGGTTGTGACATTTGGTTTTCTTTTGGTGTTTCAAATAGGACAGCAGGTGTTGCTATTTTAAAGGATAAGTTTTCAGGTCATGTAATAAGTCATAAGACAGATGATCAAGGTTGTTGGATCATTCTTCTTGTTAAAATAAGTCAGGTTAAATTTATCATTTAAACATTTATGCCACCAACAGTAAAAAAAAAATGAATGGATTAATTTTTCAAGATATTGAAAGTCATATTAATCATTTACACTCAAAATTCCCTTCTGCTGAAGTAATTTGGGGTGGTGACTTTAATACTGTTTTTGATGGAAAACAGGATAGATGGCCCCCTAACGTTAACAGTAGGGTAAATTAATTAAGCAATGTTTGTTTAAGGTTAAATATATTAGACATATGGAGATATAAAAATCCATCTTCTCTCATATATATTCTTGGAGTAATAGGGACAGGTCTCTGCAATCACATATTGATTTTTGGCTTATTTCAGAGCATATTAAAGAGATGGTTTAATACCCCCAAATTCTACCTTATATTTTAAATGATCACAAAGGCATATCAATTAAGGTTAACTTTCAAGGTAGTCAGTCAAATAAGGTTAAGAGAGGATATTGGAAATTAAATAATAGTTTGTTAAAACAATGATTTTTGTGTTCAAATCAAGACCTTAATTAATAAATATTGGCAACAGGCATGTACAACACAGATTTATAGAAAATATTAAGAAAAAAAACTAAATTTGAAATAAGAAAATTGGCGATATCCTATGGAAAATCTATTACAAGAAAGAAGAAAATGAGAATAAAATAATTAGTGAAATTATTTTGATTGCATGCAGAAATAACCAAAATTTGTCAAGCAATGATTTATTAAAACTTGCAACATTACAAGATTGTTTAGATAATATTTATGAAGAGAAATCTAGAGGAGCATTTGTTAGGTATTGCATTTATATAAGCATGTTATAATTTCAGATCAGATCCAGTTTACTGATACTGAAGATGATACAGATGATGAACCGGCTAGCACCATGTCATTAGGCGGAGAAAGAGGAGTGTCAACATTAACACAAGAAGCCTGCCAAAATGGAGGTAAATATAATAAATTGGTTCTCTTTGTAGTCCTAAAACCGGGTAGTGGAGTTTGGACCAAAAAGTCCAGTATTATGCACTGCTGTGTTTATTGAACCCAGAGAGTTAGGACAGCAGATAAAACAATTACTAAAAAGTAACATTTCCCCCAGAGCAGCGGCAGCTAGTAGCACCAGCTTTCACTCTGGAAGTTTAATTCACTTTTATTAGAATGGTTTAATTTCAATATGAGCGAGACTTTATTATTCTCTTGACTGCTTATCTGCCTGGTTGTCTCTGCTTTCTGTGTAAACTTTCAGCCCAGTGTAACATCACGCCAGCAGAGGGAGCCCTCACCGGAATACTGACTGCTCATGCTCCCTCTGCTGAACTCTGAACTTACTTCCTGTTTGGCATCTATATAAACCTTGCTGCCACATGGCCATGTTGCGAAGTATTGCCAGCTTAACACCTGACTACTGAGCATTCTCTTTTACTGCCTGCTTACCTGTGATTTACCTATTGTTTGGTTCTCGTTTTCTGATTTTTGCCTAGCCCCTTTGTTTGACACCTGGATTGGACTGTCTATGTTTATTACGACCCTTTGCCTGTACTTTCGACTTTGATTATGGATAACCCCAATAAACATCTGCAACTGGATCCTGCTTCAGTTTCTGCCTCAGCCCCCTTACAGAATACTTCGCCTACCCTCAATCCAGCGGATGTTTCACAGCTGCAAGCTGCATTTGTCTACCAGGGAGAACTATTACGCAGCTACCACGAACAGCTAGTTAACTTACAGGCATCGAATGAACTACTGCTCCAGCGACTTTGCTCTCCTCCTTCCACCATGTCGAGCACGGTAAGACTTGCTCTTCCCGATAAGTTTGATGGTTCTGCAGAACGGTGTAAAGGGTTCATTCGACAAGTACGCACTTATTTGGAATCGTTGGGGGATAAGTCTCATGCTAGTTCTGAGCAATGCTCTTTTATCATGTCACTATTATCTGGCAAGGCTATTGATTGGGCTGCTGCGGTTTGGGAGACGGACGAACAGTTTAGATCTTCACCTGAGTATTTTTTGCAACAACTCCGAGAAGTATTTGAATATCCTGCTGGGGGGTCGGGATGTTTCGTCTCGTCTTTTACACCTTTCTCAAGGCTCACATAGTGCAGCAGAGCACGCAGTCGAATTCAGGACTCTTGCAGCTCAGAGTGGATGGAATGATGCTGCACTTAAAGGGGTGTTTCGGGAAAGCCTATGTCCCCAATTGCAGTTGGAGATGGCATGTCGAGGTGAGGAATCTTCTTTCAATGACTTTGTTAACATGACTGTTAAGATTGATAATTTGCTCAGGAACTCACCTAAACCCAAGCAAGCGCATGCATCCCACCTTATGTCACGACCTGCACTTGGAATCCTGAGGCACCATGTGTTACCGAGCCCATGCAAGTAGGATCTACCAGACTGTCTGAGGACGAGCGTAGACGAAGGTTCATCAACAACCTCTGCTTTTATTGTGGTGAACCAGGTCATCATAAGTCACAGTGTCCTCAAAAGACCCGGAGGTCCCTCCCAGCACAAGACCGGGTGAATGTGGACACCTTTTCACAAAATCCATCTAAAGTCTTCACATTACCTGTACAGATTTCTACCGAAAGTGGTTCTTTTATGTTGACAGCATTAGTAGATTCCGGCGCCGCTCTCAACCTCATCAACTCAGACATCGCCCGGAAACATCAACTACCCACCATTCCATGCTTTCCACCTATCAGTATTACGGCTGTCAATAACCAACCCATCAAAGGAGGAGTTCTGGAACAGACCCGATCACTGAAAATGCAAATTGGGGTTTTTCATGAAGAGAACATCTCTCTATATCTGATCGACTCACCCAAATATGAAATAATTTTAGGAATGCCATGGCTAAGTTGCCACGATCCCCACATCTCCTGGCGCACGGGTGAGCTGACCCACTGGTCTCCATTCTGTTTTAGTCACTGTCTAACCCTTAAGCAGTCCAGTCCATGTCTGTCCACAAGCATAGGGAGCCCTCCGAGCCTGACCCAACCAAAGATCCCCAAGGTTTATAACGAGCTTTTGGAGGTCTTCAGCAAGGTTAAAGCCACACAGTTACCACCACATCGGCACTGGGACTGTGCTATAGACCTTCTTCCCAACATGTGTCCTCCCAAAAGCAAAGTCTACCCGCTGTCACGCCAAGAAGCACAGGCTATGGAGGACTACATCAAGGAGGCTTTGGAAGCTGGCTTTATCCGTCCTTCTACTTCTCCCGCTGCAGCCGGCTTCTTCTTCGTGGAGAAGAAGGATGGGGGTCTGCGTCCGTGCATCGACTACAGAGGCCTCAATAATGTCACTGTTAAATTCAGGTATCCACTGCCTCTAGTCCCTTCTGCCCTAGAACAACTCAGGAAGGCCAAAATATTTACCAAACTCGACTTGAGAAACGCTTATAACCTGATACGCATCAGGGACGGAGATGAGTGGAAGACAGCTTTTCTCACCACCAGGGGGCACTACGAATACCTGGTTATGCCCTTTGGCCTTGCCAATGCCCCAGCCGTCTTCCAATCCTTCATAAATGAAGTCTTCAAAGATGTCCTCCACAAGTATGTCATCGCATATCTTGACGACATCCTAATCTATTCCTTGAATGAAGAGGATCATGTCACTCACGTCAAGAGTGTTCTTTCCAAGCTTCTTAATCACCAACTCTATGTCAAGACTGAAAAATGTGAGTTTCATGTTAAGCAGACAACATTCCTGGGGTACAACATCAGCCACCAGGGCGTTGAAATGGATGCTTCTAAGGTAACCGCCGTCACTGAGTGGCCGCAGCCCTCCACGTTGAAAGAATTGCAGAGGTTCCTGGGCTTTGCTAACTTCTATCGACGCTTCATTAGGAACTACAGCTCTATTGCTGCACCTCTCACCTCATTACTCAAGGGAAAACCCAAGAGATTGTCATGGAACGCTTCCGCCAATGCAGCCTTCCAAAAGCTCAAGACCAGCTTCACAACGGCCCCCATCCTTAAACATCCAGATCCAGAACTCCCCTTCATTGTGGAGGTCGATGCTTCTGACTGCGGGATTGGAGCCGTGCTCTCTCAACGTCACGGACAACCTCCCAAGCTTTTCCCGTGTGCCTTCTTCTCTCGGAAGCTAACCCCCGCTGAGTTTAATTATGATGTGGGAAACAAAGAGCTTCTGTCAATGAAGGCTGCCATGGAAGAGTGGAGACATTGGCTCGAGGGGGCAGCTCATCCTTTTCAAGTTATCACGGACCATAAGAACCTTGAGTATGTCAAGTCTGCTCGACGTCTGAATTCACGCCAGGCAAGATGGTCTCTGTTCTTTTCACGATTCCATTTTACAGTCACTTATCGTCCAGGCTCCAAGAATAGCAAGGCAGATGCACTATCCAGGCGCCATGATCCCCCACGACAGAACTACAATCCTGAACCCATCCTAAGTCCAGCCTTGTTTGTTGCTCCGGTCAACTGGGACATAATGGAGGAAATTCACCAGGCCGTCCTCACAGAACCATCACCAACGAACTGCCCCCCTTCCAAACAATATGTTCCCCAGACACTACGTCACCGGGTCATCCAGTGGGTCCACACATCACTCAGCACGGGACATCCCGGCATTTCACGAACCCTTAAACTTGTGCAGAATTCCTTCTGGTGGCCTTCAATGACCAAAGATGTGGCCAATTATGTCAAGTCTTGCTCCATCTGTGCCCAGTCCAAGACTCCCAGGGACCTGCCGACGGGACTTCTACAGCCTCTCCCGATTCCCCAACGACCTTGGTCTCACCTCTCCATCGACTTCATCACTGACTTACCCCTGTCTGATGGTTACACCACAATCCTGGTCATCGTCGACCGCTTCTCCAAAGCCTGTCGTCTGGTTCCATTAAAAGGATTACCTACTGCCATGGAGACTGCTCAAGCCATGTTCCACCATGTCTTTCGAAACTATGGTCTACCTGAAGACATTGTATCAGATCGAGGAACTCAGTTCACCTCTCAGGTTTGGAAATCCTTTTGTAACCTGTTAGATATCAATGTGAGTTTAACCTCTGGCTATCATCCGCAGTCAAACGGTCAGGTGGAGAGGCTGAACCAAGAGATCGGCAGGTACCTGCGGACTTACTGCAGCCGCGAACAACATCGCTGGGCTGAATTTCTCCCTTGGACCGAGTATGCCCAGAACTCACTCACGCACTCCTCTACAGGACTCACACCATTTCAATGTGTGCTGGGTTACCAGCCTCCCCTGTTCCCGTGGTCAGGAGAACCATCGTCTGTGCCTGCTGTTAACGACTGGATTCGTAACAGTGAGAGGGTGTGGGACAGTGCCCATGTATGGCTTCAACGCGCTGTGAGGAGGCAGGAGATTAACGCTAACCGTCACCGTCGCCCACACCCTCCATACCAACCTGGACAAAGGGTCTGGCTCTCCACGAGGGATCTCAAGCTACGTCTGCCGAGCAGGAAGCTCTCTCCCAGGTATGTTGGCCCATTTAAAATCATAAGACAGATTAATGAGGTCACTTACCAATTAGAGCTTCCTGCTGACTACCGCATCTCTCCTTCTTTCCATGTGTCACTCCTCAAACCTTTCCACCGGGACGCTGACCCCGAGGCCATATTGCAGGAGCCACCGCCACCGCTGGACATTGGCGGAACGCCGGCCTACAAGGTGAACGTCTTGCTTGACTCACGGCGAAGAGGGGGTCAGTTACAATACCTGGTGGATTGGGAGGGATACGGCCCAGAGGAGAGATCGTGGGTAGCGGCAGTGGACATTCTGGATCCCTCGCTCACGGAGGAGTTTCATCGAGCCAGACCTGACCGTCCAGCACCACGTCCACGGGGACGCCACGTAGAGCACCTGGAGGTGCTCCTAGAGGGGGGTTCTGTAACATCACGCCAGCAGAGGGAGCCCTCACCGGAATACTGACTGCTCATGCTCCCTCTGCTGAACTCTGAACTTACTTCCTGTTTGGCATCTATATAAACCTTGCTGCCACATGGCCATGTTGCAAGTATTGCCAGCTTAACACCTGACTACTGAGCATTCTCTTTTACTGCCTGCTTACCTGTGATTTACCTATTGTTTGGTTCTCGTTTTCTGATTTTTGCCTAGCCCCTTTGTTTGACACCTGGATTGGACTGTCTATGTTTATTACGACCCTTTGCCTGTACTTTCGACTTTGATTATGGATAACCCCAATAAACATCTGCAACTGGATCCTGCTTCAGTTTCTGCCTCAGCCTCCTTACAGAATACTTCGCCTACCCTCAATCCAGCGGATGTTTCACAGCTGCAAGCTGCATTTGTCTACCAGGGAGAACTATTACGCAGCTACCACGAACAGCTAGTTAACTTACAGGCATCGAATGAACTACTGCTCCAGCGACTTTGCTCTCCTCCTTCCACCATGTCAAGCACGGTAAGACTTGCTCTTCCCGATAAGTTTGATGGTTCTGCAGAACGGTGTAAAGGGTTCATTCGACAAGTACGCACTTATTTGGAATCGTTGGGGGATCAGTCTCATGCTAGTTCTGATCAATGCTCTTTTATCATGTCACTATTATCTGGCAAGGCTATTGATTGGGCTGCTGCGGTTTGGGAGACGGACGAACAGTTTAGATCTTCACCTGAGTATTTTTTGCAACAACTCCGAGAAGTATTTGAATATCCTGCTGGGGGTCGGGATGTTTCATCTCGTCTTTTACACCTTTCTCAAGGCTCACATAGTGCAGCAGAGCACGCAGTCGAATTCAGGACTCTTGCAGCTCAGAGTGGATGGAATGATGCTGCACTTAAAGGGGTGTTTCGGGAAAGCCTATGTCCCCAATTGCAGTTGGAGATGGCATGTCGAGGTGAGGAATCTTCTTTCAATGACTTTGTTAACATGACTGTTAAGATTGATAATTTGCTCAGGAACTCACCTAAACCCATGCAAGCGCATGCATCCCACCTTATGTCACGACCTGCACTCCGGAATCCTGAGGCACCATGTGTTATCGAGCCCATGCAAGTAGGATCTACCAGACTGTCTGAGGACGAGCGTAGACGAAGGTTCATCAACAACCTCTGCTTTTATTGTGGTGAACCAGGTCATCATAAGTCACAGTGTCCTCAAAAGACCCGGAGGTCCCTCACAGCACAAGACCGGGTGAATGTGGACACCTTTCCACAAAATCCAGTTAAAGTCTTCACATTACCCGTACAGATTTCTACTGAAAGTGGTTCTTTTATGTTGACAGCATTAGTAGATTCCGGCGCCGCTCTCAACCTCATCAACTCGGACATCGCCCGGAAACATCAACTACCCACCATTCCATGCTTTCCACCTATCAGTATTACGGCTGTCAATAACCAACCCATCAAAGGAGGAGTTCTGGAACAGACCCGATCACTGAAAATGCAAATTGGGGTTTTTCATGAAGAGAACATCTCTCTATATCTGATCGACTCACCCAAATATGAAATAATTTTAGGAATGCCATGGCTAAGTTGCCACGATCCCCACATCTCCTGGCGCATGGGTGAGCTGACCCACTGGTCTCCATTCTGTTTTAGTCACTGTCTAACCCTTAAGCAGTCCAGTCCATGTCTGTCCACAAGCATGGGGAGCCCTCCGAGCCTGACCCAACCAAAGATCCCCAAGGTTTATAATGAGCTTTTGGAGGTCTTTAGCAAGGTTAAAGCCACACAGTTACCACCACATCGGCACTGGGACTGTGCTATAGACCTTCTTCCCAACATGTGTCCTCCCAAAAGCAAAGTCTACCCGCTGTCACGCCAAGAAGCACAGGCTATGGAGGACTACATCAAGGAGGCTCTGGAAGCTGGCTTTATCCGTCCTTCTACTTCTCCCGCTGCAGCCGGCTTCTTCTTCGTGGAGAAGAAGGATGGGGGTCTGCGTCCGTGCATCGACTACAGAGGCCTCAATAATGTCACTGTTAAATTCAGGTATCCACTGCCTCTAGTCCCTTCTGCCCTAGAACAACTCAGGAAGGCCAAAATTTTTACTAAACTCGACTTGAGAAACGCTTATAACCTGATACGCATCAGGGACGGAGATGAGTGGAAGACAGCTTTTCTCACCACCAGGGGGCACTACGAATACCTGGTTATGCCCTTTGGCCTTGCCAATGCCCCAGCCGTCTTCCAATCCTTCATAAATGAAGTCTTCAAAGATGTCCTCCACAAGTATGTCATCGCATATCTTGACGACATCATAATCTATTCCCTGAATGAAGAGGATCATGTCACTCACGTCAAGAGTGTTCTTTCCAAGCTTCTCAATCACCAACTCTATGTCAAGACTGAAAAATGTGAGTTTCATGTGAAGCAGACAACATTCCTGGGGTACAACATCAGCCACCAGGGCGTTGAAATGGATGCTTCTAAGGTAACCGCCGTCACTGAGTGGCCGCAGCCCTCCACGTTGAAAGAATTGCAGAGGTTCCTGGGCTTTGCTAACTTCTATCGACGCTTCATTAGGAACTACAGTTCTATTGCTGCACCTCTCACCTCATTACTCAAGGGAAAACCCAAGAAGTTGTCATGGAGCGCTTCCGCCAATGCAGCCTTCCAAAAGCTCAAGACCAGCTTCACGACGGCCCCCATCCTTAAACATCCAGATCCAGAACTCCCCTTCATTGTGGAGGTCGATGCTTCTGACTGCGGGATTGGAGCCGTGCTCTCTCAACGTCACAGACAACCTCCCAAGCTTTTCCCGTGTGCCTTCTTCTCTAGGAAGCTAACCCCCGCTGAGTTTAATTATGATGTGGGAAACAAAGAGCTTCTGTCAATGAAGGCTGCCATGGAAGAGTGGAGACATTGGCTCGAGGGGGCAGCTCATCCTTTTCAAGTTATCACGGACCATAAGAACCTTGAGTATGTCAAGTCTGCTCGACGTCTGAATTCACGCCAGGCAAGATTGTCTCTGTTCTTTTCACGATTCCATTTTACAGTTACTTATCGTCCAGGCTCCAAGAATAGCAAGGCAGATGCACT
This sequence comes from Chromobotia macracanthus, assembly GCA_036877525.1. NCBI lineage: Eukaryota > Metazoa > Chordata > Actinopteri > Cypriniformes > Botiidae > Chromobotia > Chromobotia macracanthus. The sequence continues at coordinate 6,161,008 of JAZGTH010000081.1, forward strand.
ATCCAGGCGCCATGATCCCCCACGACAGAACTACAATCCTGAACCTATCTTAAGTCCAGCCTTGTTTGTTGCTCCGGTCAACTGGGACATAATGGAGGAAATTCACCAGGCCGTCCTCACAGAACCATCACCACCGAACTGCCCCCCCTCCAAACAATATGTTCCCCAGACACTACGTCACCGGGTCATCCAGTGGGTCCACACATCACTCAGCACGGGACATCCCGGCATTTCACGAACCCTTAAACTTGTGCAGAATTCCTTCTGGTGGCCTTCAATGACCAAAGATGTGGCCAATTATGTCAAGTCTTGCTCCATCTGTGCCCAGTCCAAGACTCCCAGGGACCTGCCGACGGGACTTCTACAGCCTCTCCCGATTCCCCAACGACCTTGGTCTCACCTCTCCATCGACTTCATCACTGACTTACCCCTGTCTGATGGTTACACCACAATTCTGGTCATCGTCGACCGCTTCTCCAAAGCCTGTCGTCTGGTTCCATTAAAAGGATTACCTACTGCCATGGAGACTGCTCAAGCCATGTTCCACCATGTCTTTCGAAACTATGGTCTACCTGAAGACATTGTATCAGATCAAGGAACTCAGTTCACCTCTCAGGTTTGGAAATCCTTTTGTAACCTTTTAGATATCAATGTGAGTTTAACCTCTGGCTATCATCCGCAGTCAAACGGTCAGGTGGAGAGGCTGAACCAAGAGATCGGCAGGTACCTGCGGACTTACTGCAGCCGCGAACAACATCGCTGGGCTGAATTTCTCCCTTGGACCGAGTATGCCCAGAACTCACTCACGCACTCCTCTACAGGACTCACACCATTTCAATGTGTGCTGGGTTACCAGCCACCCCTGTTCCCGTGGTCAGGAGAACCATCGTCTGTGCCTGCTGTTAACGACTGGATTCGTAACAGTGAGAGGGTGTGGGACAGTGCCCATGTACGGCTTCAACGCGCTGTGAGGAGGCAGGAGATTAACGCTAACCGTCACCGTCGCCCACACCCTCCATACCAACCTGGACAAAGGGTCTGGCTCTCCACGAGGGATCTCAAGCTACGTCTGCCAAGCAGGAAGCTCTCTCCCAGGTATGTTGGCCCATTTAAAATCATAAGACAGATTAATGAGGTCACTTACCAATTAGAGCTTCCTGCTGACTACCGCATCTCTCCTTCTTTCCATGTGTCACTCCTCAAACCTTTCCACCGGGACGCTGACCCCGAGGCCATATTGCAGGAGCCACCGCCACCGCTGGACATTGGCGGAACGCCGGCCTACAAGGTGAACGTCCTGCTTGACTCACGGCGAAGAGGGGGTCAGTTACAATACCTGGTGGATTGGGAGGGATACGGCCCAGAGGAGAGATCGTGGGTAGCGGCAGTGGACATTCTGGATCCCTCGCTCACGGAGGAGTTTCATCGAGCCAGACCTGACCGTCCAGCACCACGTCCACGGGGACGCCCACGTAGAGCACCTGGAGGTGCTCCTAGAGGGGGGGGGTTCTGTAACATCACGCCAGCAGAGGGAGCCCTCACCGGAATACTGACTGCTCATGCTCCCTCTGCTGAACTCTGAACTTTGAACTCTGAACTTGCTTCCTTTTTGGCAGCTATATAAACCTTGCTGCCACATGGCCACGTTGCGAAGTATTGCCAGCTTAACACCTGACTACTAAGCATTCTCTTTTACTGCCTGCTTTCCTGTGATTTACCTATTGTTTGGTTCTCGTTTTCTGATTTTTGCCTAGCCCCTTTATTTGACACCTGGATTGGACTGTCTATGTTTATTACGACCCTTTGCCTGTACTTTCGACTTTGATTATGGATAACCCCAATAAACATCCACAACAGGATCCTGCTTCAGTTTCTGCCTCAGCCTCCTTACACTAAGATACTGTTATGATTTGCACATGTGTAAATAGACACAATGCAGGATCATTTTGGATCAAAACATGGATAATTTTGTTGATTCTAGTTTTTTTGTTTTATGAATCACATTGTAACTAAACATTGTATTAAACATTTCACAATGCAATGCTTTCTTTTTTAGTGATTGGAAGTGTTGGTAGTGGGACTACTGACAGAAAAAAAAAAAGTGGTCCAAAGTAGAAGTTGCTGCTTTGATGAGACATTTTAAAGTTGCACTGGGTGTGGTTGATTTCGGAGCTCCTTCAAACCTTTCTTGTTTTATCGTTCATTGTAGTTATATCTTAAATGCTTAACTGATACAAACTACATAAACCTATAAACTATACGTAACTTCTTGCTCACTAGACCGTTAGCATTTCCTAGCAGCTCCAGAAGTAGTCTGTACCTACCTATTTACCCTCATCACTAAAGGATTATTGTCAAGCTGTTCTAATGGCAGATCTATCCGGTGTGTGTGGGCAACAGACTCTGCAACAGACAGAGATGCTAAACTACAGCACAGTAGTAATGATTGTATAAACTTCTTTGCAAATAAAATAGAGCAAATCAGAAAAAATATCGAATCTATTCAACCAGCCTTGCCTCTGTCTAATAGCATTGCGTACTACAGCATGCCTCAAGTACTACTAGACTCATTTACTGCCATTTCATTGGACGAGTTCTTAAAAATATTGAACTCATCAAAATCGTCTACCTGTATATTAGATCCCATTCCCACAAAACTACTGAAAGAAGTTTTTCCTGCTGTGTCGGAACCAGTGCTCAATATTATATATTCGTAATTAGAACTAGGCTATGTTCCAGCAGCCTTTAAAACAGCAGTTATTAGGCCAATCATTAAGAAGCAAAATCTCGATCAGGGAGAGCTGACCAACTTCAGACCAATTTCAAATCTCCCCTTTTTATCAAAAATACTGGAAAAAGTAGTGTCTGGACAACTCCAGACATTCTTAGCAAAAAATAGTATATATGACAAATTTCAATCAGGATTTAGGCCCCACCATAGCACAGAAACAGCCTTGCTCAGAGTTACAAACAACTTCCTTTCAGCATCTGACTGCGGTGAAACCTCCCTTCTTATATTACTGGACCTCAGTGCAGCTTTTGATACCATAGATCATAAAATTCTTCTTGATAGACTGGAAAACTTTGTTGGCATTAGTGGTCAAGCATTAGCCTGGTTTAAATCCTATTTAACTGACCATTACCACTTTGCCTATATTAACAAGGAAAAGTCTTGTTACTCGGAGGTCAAATATGGCGTGCCACAGGGTTCAGTTCTTGGTCCTATTGTTTTCTCATTATATATGCTTCCGCTTGGAGATATTATTAAGAAATACAACATCAGTTTTCACTGCTACGCTGATGATACTCAGCTTTACATTTCCTCAGAACCTGGCCAAAACCTATCGCTTTTCTAATCTAACAGACTGTATTAACGACATCAGAAAATGGATGGCTAACAACTTCCTCCTGCTTAACTCGAATAAGACAGAGGTCTTGATTATTGAACCCAATAGCTCTAAACTAGATAAGACAGACTACAACATCCTTATTAAAGGTTGCACTATTGTACCAGCTTCCGCAGTTAAAGAACCTCGGTGTGATGATAGATAAGAACCTTTCATTCATTGGTCACGTTTTCAATATGTGTCGTACCGCATTCCTATATCTTAGAAACATTTCCAAGATTCGTCACTTGCTGTCTGTCTCAGATGCTGAGAAGCTTATCCACTTATGATCTCAAGAATTGACTACTGTAACTCATTACTGGGGGCGTGTCACGCAAAACAAATAAATAAGCTTCAGCTGGTCCAAAATGCAGCTGCAAGAATGCTCACTAGATCTAAGAAATATAACCACATAAGCCCAATTCTAGCAACACTGCACTGGCTACCTGTAAAGTATCGCATTAATTTTAAAATACTATTAATTACTTATAAAGCCCTACATGGTCTAGCGCCTTCATATATTCGTGAATTATTTTCAGAATACAATCCATTGCGGACACTGCGCTCACAAAATAGTGGTCTGCTAATAATTCCAAGAATATCTAAACGTCTAAAGGTGGCAGATCTTTCTCCTACCTAGCACCAAAACTCTGGAATGACCTCCCCAGCAATGTTCGGGACTCAGACACACTCGAGGAGTTCATGTCTAAACTAAAGACCCATCTCTTCAGACGAGCATTCACCTAATTCAGCTACTGTCACACCTAGGCCACAACAGCTAGGCTTAACCGGAACCAAGCACACTTTTTACCCACTTTACTACATGGCTTTCACATTCTGTGTGAACGGCCCCTACACTAATATAAGCCTGTTTTGTTTCCCTCTCTCTCTCTTCCTCTCTACCTCCCTCTTCTCTGAGAGACTCTAAGCGATACAGATTAGGTCCAGTTCGACGAGACAATGCTCACAACGGCCTGACTAAGGAGGGGGTGACCACCATGGGAACTGTGAAAAATCAACCGCCACCATCTCCTATTATATTAATGCAACTGTTAAACTATACTCATATTTTTAGTAAAATATGTGATTCTGTCTATACCAGCAGTCTGATGTTATAGCTGCTCTCAGTCTCATTTAACGTTGGCATCCTCACCTAAACATCCCTAATTGTATTGTGTCAGCCATCAGGCTAACATAAAATGAATATAAAATCACCAGACCCAAATTAAAACTAGTCATTAGTATAATTCAATGCTTAAATCATAACAGCACTGATTACAATGCTGCAAACATATAAAACTTTATATCAGAATACTGACTGCGATGCTGTAAATCTATAAACCCATACACCAAAGTGCTGATTGCAGCTGTAACACGTCAAAGGACAAATGACCCTCCCGGTGAGCCTGGGTTCTCCCAAGGTTTTTTCTCCACATTCATCATTGGAGTTTGGGTTCCTTGCCACTGTTGCCATGTTGGAGTGCTCACTGGGAGACTGCGGATAATAAATATTTGATACTCCATAGTAAATATCTGACTTGATACTTAATTATTGATAATTGATTGATAATTGACATACCTTTGTTACTTGTATCATTGTATATATTTCCTTGTTTTTTCCTTTTTCCTCCCTGTAAAGCGGCTTTGAGACAATGCCACATTGTAAAAGGGCTATACAAATAAAGTTGAATTGAAAAAATTGAATTAAAGTTCTCATAGATAAAGAAATTTGGCCACAAAATCAGACTGTCTTTAGTGTCTTTAGTAGACAAGAGTTAGACCTTTTGGTATAACAGTCAAAAGGAGAGGTCAGTATGAAAGTGCTGTTTGCACCTAACCATCAAGCTGTCAATGTTCATAAAATGCAGCAGTAAATTTTGGATTGGTGTTTGTTTCTTTCCAGCCTAGTTTTCAAGAATGTTGGAATTTACTATAACAATTTTACAATTGTTGTTGTACGGATTTTTTTAAGATTTGCTATTTACTGTTTTTTTATAATGTTGCAAATAAATTTTGCCTGCTTGCTGCCCTGCTGGCTTATATACATTTTATATATGTGTAACGGAGGAGGTCCCTGCTCCACCTCCTCCTCACCACAAGCGGGAGCTGTCTCCCAAATACTATTGTGGACTACATTTCCCATAATGCCCCATACCTGGGTTTGATCACTTCCTGTTTGCACTTTTCCACCCAGAGAACTTTTGAAGGCCAGGGGAGCCAAGAAGTGTCATGTGTGGTATGTCACATGTATAGTTTGGATCTTTGAACAAATCCACAGACTAGAAGATGCCCATTTCAAATCTAAACTGACATTCAGACCTGCTTTCGTTCCAGTGTGCAATGCCTTTTTCAACAACCCAATCAAAATACTCTAAGAGATAAAAGTGCACAATTTACATTTTGATTTCTGGTCTTATCAGCTTCTCGCACATTATCAATAATTAATGAAAAAACCTGTGTATTTATATTTACACATACCGAATACTGCAATGTGTCTTCCACAAAAATGACAAAACCCAACTCTAACACGATTCAACTTTATTTCCTTAAAACTAAACTGATTGTGTTCGTGTTTCTCATATGAAGTTATATAAGCATGGCAGCATGAAGCATGGCAAAGATACAGCCTCATGTCCAATTTTACATACTTGCCATAAAATTTGTAGACATGATATATAAGAATGGTAAGGGTTATCAATGCAAATTTTTTTCTCAGGACTGTCTATAGATTCTACATACCAAATTTGTGCAAATCAAACAAACGCTGTAGGAAGAGTTCGAAAAAGTAGGTTTTCAATATATTTCAAAATGGCCAATAAGAAATAGCATTGACTGACAAATTTGGTATTGTAGTACTATATATGAGCCAGAGAATATAAAGAAACATTGTATAACAATATGTTATTGCAATCATAAGTTATAGGCATTTTTGCAAATTGTGTTACATCTTTTGACCACTGGGTGGCACGGCCCCCAAATTTTGCAGGTCACCTTAGAATATGGTAATGATGAACCATATAAAGTTTCATAACGGTATGCAATTGCATTTGTTACAAAAGGCATCTTACAACAAAATTGAAACATCAGATATTGTTTGACTCTGCATGCCTCAAGGAATCTAAGAAACCACTCTCATAGTAATAACTTTTGAATACTTTGGTGTATAAGACTGAATAAGACTGGTGTGTAAATGACTAGAAAATATGTGAACAGCAAGATGGTTTAAAACTGTATTTTCTGTCAATTTCTACCCTTCTGCTACTTGTACCAACGACAGAATTAAGCGCAGTTATGATAGCTAAATATGGGAGAGCATTGCTATAATGACTGTATTGTATTGCAATATGGTAGCTTTATTTACAGTAATAACAGGAGATAGAGAGAAATATTACAGAAGAGAGAAAAAGATAAGCATTAAGTAAGGGAAGAATCCAAGAGCAGAACTCAAGGGAATGCACTCAGTGATAAAAAGAACTCAAAGAAGATGTGTGCAAGGGGAAAAGCACACCAAAGAAAAGAGCCAGAGCATATCTTATATTACCCTTTTATCCTTTCCTTGACCATGTGACTGAAACCAACCTAAGACAACCAAAGTGACCAATCAGAAGACGTGTTTAACCCCCACTGTACTGGACAAAGACCCCTGCATGCAACACAAACATCTATTATGGCAGCCATTCTATTCCAGTGTCTGTTGGATTCCAGCACAGGCACATCTCATTCTGCTTAATACAGTATTGATTAGGTAATCATGTGAACCAAACATTATTTAACAAAAAAAAATATAGAAATACAATAAAGAAAACACAGTTTTGGTCATCACTATTCTCTTGCAATAGCAATAGGAAAAAATAGTGCTAATAGAACCTCAAATAAGTGGAATCAAATAATAACTGTTGACCATACCAAAAGAGAAAAAAAGAAAAAAAAAAAGAAAAAACCTGTTACGGTGGAGGCTCCCGTACCGCTTCCCCCGAACCACCAGAGGGAGCCATCACCTGAGTACTAAATCATGTTTGGACTACATTTCCCATAGGGCCACATTCCTGGGGCTGATTACTTCCTGTTCACCTGTTATCAATTAATTCTTGTGCATATATACCCCAGCCTGTGGTGAACTCATTGTGAAGTCTTGTTTTGCCCCAGCTGACATTTCTGAGCGGTTCCTATTATTGACTGAATTACCCATTACTACCTGGACTGCTTATCATTTCTCTGATTGTTTGCTGTCTGCCCCGATTTGGATTGTTTATCGTTTCTTTGATTGTTTGCTGCCTGCCCTGACCTTGGATTGTTTATCGTTGCTGATTAGCCTAGCCCCTGATATACCTGTTTGCTGTTGTCGACCCTGCCTGTTCAATTACTCTAATAAACTACTGCAAATGGATCCTACTGTCTTTGTCTCCATGTTACAAAACCTTGCTTCCTTCTGCTCTGATAATGTTTCCCAACTCTGAGGATTGGTTTATCCAGCAGGGAAATGCTTCATGCCACACAGCCAGGTCAATCAAGGTTTGGATGGAGGATCACCAGATCAAGACCCTGTCATGGCCTGCCCATGAAACCCATTGAAAACTTTTGGAATGTCATCAAGAGGAAGATGGATCACAAGCTATCAAACAAAGCCGAACTGTTTTGCACCATGAGTGGCATAAAGCCACCATACAGTAATATGAAAGAGTGGTGGAGAGCTGTGTTCAGCAAATATTAATTGAACTCTAAGTTTAAACATTAGTATTGTGTTGTTTAAAATTAGTATGAACTTGTTAGAACCTTTTAAATGTTTGATTTGTTAACAACTTCTGTGAAGTTCCTACCAAGCAGCTTTGAGCTATGATGATAAACAATCAAATATTTACAAATAGGAATTAAGGAATTACATTAAGGAAAAATGTAGTCATACATATCAGGCTTTTCACCAAATAAACAGTTTTTGGATTATGTTCAGAAATTAAAAGAACACTTCCTTTGCTGGAGCTGTCAAATACTTCTGTTCAGCAAAAGCTAAAACTGAATTAAATGACACTGCATTGCATTGACAGAGTCAGTTTAGCGGAGTCAGAATGAACATCAGCATAGGTCAGCATAGATACTTTATACTGTTCATTTCCTTTTTAGAAGGGATAACTTTCCGTTCTCACATAGTGGTCTTTGTTATGCTGTTGTCTAACAAAACGTCCTCCTAAATGTGAATTACAATCAAGTATTCCTTTGATCAAAGCTGATTCCTGAAGTCTCTCTGCTACTTCTCTTAATTAAATCAACATTAGCTGTTGTAATGGTTTGAGTTTCAGGGATGAGGAAGAATGTTATATGTAACATTGTTACATATAACATTGTTATTGTAAGGGGGCTGAGGCAGAAGCTGAAGCAGGATCCAGTTGCGGATGTTTATTGGGGTTATCCATAATCAAAGTCGAAAGTACAGGCAAAGGGTCGTAATAAACATAGACAGTCCAACCATGCAACACAACAAAAGGGAGAGACGTAAATCAGAGGTCGTAAATCCAGGCAGAGAATCAATATCTAAACAAACAGTCCAATCCAGGTGTCAAACAAAGGGGCAAGGCAAAAATCAGAAAACGAGAACCAAACAATAGGTAAAACACAGGAAAGCAGGCAGTAAAAGAGAATGCTCAGTAGTCAGGTGTAAAGCTGGCAATACTCCGCAACGTGGCCATGTGGCAGCAAGGTTTATATAGATGCCAAACAGGAAGTAAGTTCAGAGTTCAAAGTTCAGAGTTCAGCAGAGGGAGCATGAGCAGTCAGTATTCCGGTGAGGGCTCCCTCTGCTGGCGTGATGTTACAGTTATATATACACGTGTATATATAACATTGTTATATATACACGTAACATGGGTACTTAACAGGTTCAAGGCTCAAAAATGTCTGGAGGTGTTAACTGACACTCCACCCAGATGGCTACACACTAACAGCTAATTAACAGAGCTTACCTTAGGAAGTGCAGAGTAGTTCAAACTTCCTTCTAGCAAACAGCTACAGGTCCAGCACCAAGTAAACACAGCAAGTACACTACAGCTACTGCTAGCTCACACAGACAAAATGCTTCTCCCATTTGACCTCCGTATTTACCTCCGTTCTTAGTCTTTTGATATGAGATGGAACACCAGACATTTTGAAACGCTTAACACACCATTTAGCGCTTTGCGTTTATTATCTGGCCTCTTCTGTTTTTCTGTACATACTACAGAATTTATTAATTTGGTGTGTCATGAAATGTAAGCCACATTAAGCATTTTAGGACATGAGTTCACATTGAATTAGTTTAGGACATGCTCACATTGAAACCGATGTACTGGCCTTTGAGAAGATGCATGCTGATTCAGTGTATGTGGAAGGGATGCAGTGCAGGAGCTTAGCATAGTGTATTTTTTGGCCACCGTATCCATACTTCCACACTTAGACAAACTTGGATATGCTCCTAATAATACTACACAATTATCCAGCGCGAGCAGCCATGTAAAGTTGCTAAGGTTAAGCTGCTACTCACGTTTCATTTTTGAGGTTGATGAATTATAGATTAACGTTTGCCTACAGAATTCGCACATCACCTTTTTGGGTCATCTGTTATCTTCTCGAAATGATCACTTTTGATTTCCTGTCTGTCATAATTAGCCTACCACAAACATATGTCAATCACAGACTGTGTGACTTAGCAATCTTTAATTTTTTCTGTGACTAATAGACTAATTAAAATTAGTTAGACTAAGCCTTTTCTCTTCAACTCACATTTTGTTGAAAGGGGTTAGTCCTAAACTGTAGTTGCTGTAACATTGTAAAAAGTGCTATATAAATAGAAATTGAATTGAACCGAATTGAAATAAGCATAGTATTACAATATTGCGGTTATTACAACAGCCCTATTTCTTGTCAAATTTGATACTGTATACAATTTTTCATTTTGGAAGAAAGGCATTTAATAACACTCACAACCATGCGGAACATTCTAAGGTGGTTATTGAGGTATCTTTAATTTGACATCTTGGTATGGAACACATACAGCATGACATAATACGCTGCCAAACAATGACAGCAGCAGTTTTGAAGGTTACATCTCAAATTACACCTGAATAGGCAATAGCTAGATTTCTGTCATGCATTTGCTTGATAAATATCTTGTCCTTTTAATCAAGATCTTGTTAAGCTTTAATAATGTGGTTGTTTTTCTTTCGCATTAGTGACATAAGCATATTGTCTAGTTTTGGTAGCTCAAAATCAAATGTAAGGATATTTTTCCAAAGCCTAGTTGACTCTCCAGATTAAGTGACACTGTGTGGGTCCATGTGTGTTGTTGCTTTGGGGTGTCATGGGCATTGTGTCTGTGCCTTTGTGCATTTTCTCAGTGTACACAATCTTTGCCCACGTGAGTTCTCTATGTCCAGAATAGTCATTGTCCTTAAGTCTCTGAAATGAGCTTAAGTCTCTGGGTGTCTGCTCAGACTAGCTCAGTGCGAAGTCTTGTTTTGCCCCGGTGACATTACTGAGCATTTATTACTTGTTTGTTGGATTACCCGTTACTGTTTGGATTGTTACTTGGTTTTTGGATTGTTTGCTGCCTGCCCTGATTATCGGACTGCTTCTCATTTATGATTGTTTGCCGCCTGCCTCGACCCACACCTGTATCACATTTACTCTTCTGCTTTGTCTTCATTGCTCCTGTTTGCCGTTATCGACCCTGTCTGCCTGGTTTATGAATAAAATACTGCAAATGGATCCTCGAGAGTTTGCCCTGTCACTACAGCTTTCATCTAAAACAAGAACTAAAAGAAGAGGCTTCCCCATTTCCCCCACAAGAACATTCATACATTCCAAACATCAAACATCATTATTGCAATCAAACAAATCAAGATGCTAAATGTGTTCTATAAATGTGTCCTCTAAGTTTTAATCATGATTTCCAATTACTTATAATTATTCAAAACAATTACCCCCATGCTAGGTAATATAATTTGAAATATGTTAATACAATCATAGAATCAAACCAAATAGTAATTAGTTTGTGACTGAGCTACAATCATGTCCTGTCAGATATGCCTGGGAACGTGAGCTGGGTTTAGACCGTCGTGAGACAGGTTAGTTTTACCCTACTGATGATGTGTTGTTGCAATAGTAATCCTGCTCAGTACGAGAGGAACCGCAGGTTCAGACATTTGGTGCGTGCGCTTGGCTGAGGAGCCACTGGCGCGAGGCTACCATCTGCGGGATTATGACTGAACGCCTCTAAGTCAGAATCCCCCGTAAACGGAACGATATCGCAGCGCTGCGGGAACTCGATTGGTCCGGGATAGCCGGCCCTCCGGGGCCCGGCGAGCAGAGCCGAACGCGACGGGGCCGGGGTGCGGCCGGATGAGCGCCGCCCCTCTCCCGACATGCACCGCAAGTTTGTGGGTGACCTGGTGCTAAATGACTCGTAGACGACCTGATTCTGGGTGAGGGTCTCGTGCGTGGCAGAGCAGCTCCCTCGCTGCGATCCATTGAAAGTCAGCCCTCGATCCAAGTTTTTGTGGCCGGGGTAGCAGGTCCCGCCGGGCGGCCGGCGGCCGTCCCCGTGCCATCCGGTCCGCCGGTGGGGTTGACCAGCAGCGGGTCGCCCCAAAACCTAAGTCGGAGCGGGTCGACCAGCGGCCGGGGCCCGGAAACCCAAGGCGATCGCCCGAAACCTAAGTCGATGGGGGTCGACCAGCGGCGGGCGTCCAAAACCTAAGTCGATGGAGGTCGACCAGCGGCGGGCGTCCGAAACCTAAGTCGATGGAGGTCGACCAGCGGCGGGCGTCCAAAACCTAAGTCGATGGAGGTCGACCAGCAGCGGGCGTCCAAAACCTAAGTCGATGGAGGTTGACCAACGGTTGGAAGGTCCGGGGTTGACCAGCTGTTCGGTTCTCCAGAGGCCGGGGCTGGCTGGGTCCTAGGGGCCGGGCTTAAGTGTGGGACCCCCGGGACCTGCTGGAGAGCCGGGTGAGGTCCCTGGAGGTCAGGGGCGGGCCCGGCGGGTTCCCGTGGCCGGGCCGGAGTGAGGGTCGGGTGGGTAGGAGATGCGGCGGGTAGCCCAAGTCCCGTCAGGGGAGAGGAGGTCAGGGGGGTTCCCAGGCGTGGAGGTCTCTGCCCGGGTAAGGGGTGAGGTCATGGGGGGTCCCAGGCATGGAGGTCTCTGCCCGGGTGAGGGGAGGTGGGTCCCAGGCGTGGAGGTCTCTGCCCAGGCAAGGGGTAAGGGGTCTGGGGAGAGGAGGTCATGGGGGTCCCAGGCCTGGAGGTCTCTACCCAGGTAAGGGGTGAGGTGGGTCCCAGGCGTGGAGGTGTCTGCCCGGGTAAGGGGTGAGGGAGTCAGGGGAGAGGAGGTCAGGGGGGTTCCCAGGCATGGAGGTCTCTGCCCGGGTAAGGGGTGAGGTCATGGGGGGTCCCAGGCATGGAGGTCTCTGCCCGGGTAAGGGGTGAGGTGGGTCAGGGGGTCCCAGGCCTGGAGGTCTCTGCCCAGGTAAGGGGTGAGGTGGGTCCCAGGCGTGGAGGTGTCTGCCCGGGCAAGGGGTGAGGGAGTCAGGGGAGAGGAGGTCAGGGGGTTCCCAGGCATGGAGGTCTCTGCCCGGGTAAGGGGTGAGGTCATGGGGGTCCCAGGCATGGAGGTCTCTGCCCGGGTGAGGGAGGTGGGTCCCAGGCGTGGAGGTCTCTGCCGGGGGGTGAGGTCATGGGGGGTCCCAGGCGTGGAGGTCTCTGCCCAGGTAAGGGGTAAGGTGGTCTGGGGAGAGGAGGTCAGGGGGTTCCCAGGCCTGGAGGTCTCTGCCCGGTAAGGGGTGAGGTCGGGGGGGTCCCAGGCGTGGAGGTGTCTGCCCGGGTAAGGGGTGAGGAGTCAGGGGAGAGGAGGTCAGGGGTTCCCAGGCATGGAGGTCTCTGCCCGGGTAAGGGGTGTTGTCCCAGGCTGGAGTCTCCCCGGGTGAGGTCATGGGGGTCCCAGGCATGGAGGTCTCTGCCCGGGTAGGGGGTGAGGTCATGGGGGTCCCAGGCGTGGAGGTCTCTGCCCAGGCAAGGGGTAAGGTGGTCTGGGGGAGAGGAGGTCAGGGGGGTTCCCAGGCCTGGAGGTCTCTGCCCAGGTAAGGGGTGAGGTGGGTCCCAGGCGTGGAGGTGTCTGCCCGGGCAAGGGGTGAGGGAGTCAGGGGAGAGGAGGTCAGGGGGGTTCCCAGGCCTGGAGGTCTCAGCCCGGGTAAGGGGTGAGGGGAGGTGGGCCCCAGGCGTGGAGGTCTCTGCCCAGGTGAGGGGGTCTGTGGGGAGGAGGTTGGCCAGGTCCCTGGGGGAAGCAGGTCCCAGGCGTGGAGGTCTCTGCCCAGGTAAGGGGTGAGGTGGGTCCCAGGCGTGGAGGTGGCTGCCCGGGTAAGGGGTGAGGGAGTCAGGGGAGAGGAGGTTGGCCAGGTCCCTGGGGGGAAGCAGGTCCCAGGCGTGGAGGTCTCTGCCCAGGTAAGGGGTAAGGTGGTCTGGGGGAGGAGGTCGGGGGTTCCCAGGCGTGGAGGTCTCAGCCCGGGTAGGTAGGGGGGTGGGCCCCAGGCGTGGAGGTCTCTGCCCAGGTGAGGGGGTCTGTGGGGAGGAGGTTGGCCAGGTCCCTGGGGGAAGCAGGTCCCAGGCGTGGAGGTCTCTGCCCAGGTAAGGGGTGAGGTGGGTCCCAGGCGTGGAGGTGGCTGCCCGGGTAAGGGGTGGAGGAGTCAGGGGAGGAGGTTGGCCAGGTCCCTGGGGGAAGCAGGTCCCAGGCGTGGAGGTCTCTGCCCAGGTAAGGGTAAGGTGGTCTGGGGGAGGAGGTCAGGGGTTCCCAGGCGTGGAGGTGTCTGCCCGGGTAAGGGGTGGGGGAGTCAGGGGAGGTCCCAGGCGTGGAGGTCTCTGCCCAGGTAAGGGGTGAGGGGAGGTGGGCCCCAGGCGTGGAGGTCTCTGCCCAGGTGAGGGGGTCTGTGGGGAGGAGGTTGGCCAGGTCCCTGGGGGGAAGCAGGTCCCAGGCGTGGAGGTCTCTGCCCAGGTAAGGGGTGAGGTGGGCCCCAGGCGTGGAGGTGTCTGCCCGGGTAAGGGGTGAGGGAGTCAGGGGAGAGGAGGTTGGCCAGGTCCCTGGGGGGCAGGTCCCAGGCGTGAGGTCTCGCCCAGGTAAGGGGTGAGGTGGGCCCCAGGCGTGGAGGTGTCTGCCCGGGTAAGGGGTGAGGGAGTCAGGGAGGAGGTTGGCCAGGTCCCTGGGGGGAGGTCCCAGGCGTGGAGGTCTCTGCCCAGGTAAGGGGTGAGGTGGGTCCCAGGCGTGGAGGTGTCTGCCCGGGTAAGGGGTGAGGGAGTCAGGGGAGAGGAGGTCAGGGGGGGTTCCCAGGCGTGGAGGTCTCTGCCCGGGTAAGGGGTGAGGGGTTCAGGGGGGGTCCCAGGCATGGAGGTCTCTGCCCGGGTAAAGGGTGAGGGGAGGTGGGTCCCAGGCGTGGAGGTCTCTGCCCAGGTGAGGGGTGAGGGGGTCTGTGGGGAGGAGGTTGGCCAGCTCCCAGGCGTGGAGGTCTCTGCCCAGGTAAGGGGTGAGGGGAGGTGGGCCCCAGGCGTGGAGGTCTCTGCCCAGGTAAGGGGTAAGGTGGTCTGGGGAGAGGCGTTCAGACAGGTCCTCGGTGGGGGCTGGGGGACTCCTCGTAAGTGGGAGTGCTTCCCGGGCCCAGGGGCTTACGTCTGTGCCCGGGTGGTGATCGGGGGTCTGGGGAGAGACGGTTGTGGTCAGGGGGGCTCGGGAGAGGTCCCTGGTTGGGGACTCGTAAGTGGGAGTGCTTCCCGGGCCCAGGGGTTTACGTCTCTGCCCGGGTGGTGATCGGGGGTCTGGGGAGAGACGGTTGTGGTCTGGGGGGCTTGGGAGAGGTCCCTGGTTGGGGACTCGTAAGTCGGAGTGTGTCCCGGGCCCAGGGGCTTACGTCTCCGCCCGGGTGGTGATCGGGGGTCTGGGGAGAGACGGTTGTGGTCTGGGGGGCTTGGGAGAGGTCCCTAGGAGGGGACTCGTAAGTCGGAGTGTGTCCCGGGCCCAGGGGCTTACGTCTCCGCCCGGGTGGTGATCGGGGGTCTGGGGAGAGACGGTTGTGGTCAGGGGGGCTCGGGAGAGGTCCCTGGTTGGGGACTCGTAAGTGGGAGTGGGTCCCGGGCCCAGGGGCTTACGTCTCCGCCCGGGTGGTGATCGGGGGTCTGGGGAGAGACGGTTGTGGTCAGGGGGGCTCGGGAGAGGTCCCTGGTTGGGGACTCGTAAGTGGGAGTGCTTCTCGGGCCCAGGGGACGGGGAGGCGTCCTCCGATAGGCCCTTTCGGTCCCCCTCACCGACCCGAGTCTCGGCAGCCTGGGACTTGGGAGTCGGGAGAAACGGCCGTTCGAATTTCGGTGCATCCTTTCGCTATCTCGCCCCCCGAAGTTCCCCGGGGCCCGGGGAGGCGGGGATCGCCGGGACTCTGGGCCGGTGGCCGACGGCCCGGGTTTCGGGGACCTGGGATTCAAGGGGAGGGAGCTGGGGACGGGAGGCCCGATTCTGTCGACGGCTCCCTATCGGCCCCCGGTGGCCCAACGGGGCCGGGGCTGCGGGGTCAGACGGGGCCCGCTGGGACCTCGCTCTGACCCGAGTCTCGAAGGCCTGGGACTTGGGGGTCGGGAGAAACGGGCGTGGGAACCCGGGGGGTCGGTCGCTCGTTTCTCCGCCCGGGAAGGAGCCACGGGGGTGGGGGTGGCGTCGTCGGATAGGGCCCCTCGGGCCCTCTCTGCGACCCGAGTCCCGAGCGCCTGGGACTTAGGGGTCGGGAGATACGGGCGGATGAAGCCCGGGCAAAAAGTCGCCGATAACTCCGCCCGGGAAAGGGTCAGAGGAACGGGGCCGGCGTCCTCGTGTAGGGCCCCTCGGGCCCTCTCGACCACCCGAGTCCCGAGGTGCTGGGACCTAGGGGTCGGGAGAAACGGGCGGTTGAAGCCCGGCCGGAAGTCGCCGATAACTCCGCCCGGGAAAGGGGCAGAGGAAGGGGGCCGGTGTCCTCTGACGGGGCCCCACGGGCCCTCTCGACCACCAAAGTCCCGAGGTCCTGGGACCTGGGGGTCGGGAGAAACGGGCGGTTGAAGCCCGACCGGAAGTCGCCGATAACTCCGCCCGGGAAAGGGGCAGAGGAACGGGGCCGGTGTCCTCTGACGGGGCCCCACGGGCCCTCTCGACCACCAAAGTCCCGAGGTCCCGGGACCTGGGGGTCGGGAGAAACGGGCGGTTGAAGCCCGACCGGAAGTCGCCGATAACTCCGCCCGGGAAAGGGGCAGAGGAACGGGGCCGGTGTCCTCTGACGGGGCCCCACGGGCCCTCTCGACCACCAAAGTCCCGAGGTCCCGGGACCTGGGGATCGGGAGAAACGGGCGGTTGAAGCCCGACCGGAAGTCGCCGATAACTCCGCCCGGGAAAGGGGCAGAGGAACGGGGTCGGTGTCCTCTGACGGGGCCCCTCGGGCCCTCTCGACCACCAAAGTCCCGAGGTCCTGGGACCTGGGGATCGGGAGAAACGGGCGGTTGAAGCCCGACCGGAAGTCGCCGATAACTCCGCCCGGGAAGAAGGCAGAGGGACGGGGCCGGTGTCCTCTGACGGGGCCCCACGGGCCCTCTCGACGACCCGAGTTGGAAGGGCCTGGGCCTCGGGGTCTCGGAGTAACGGCCGGTCGAACGTTCGTAGTTTAGGCGTCGATATCTCGGGGCGGGAAGGTCGCAGCTCCTCGTGGGCGGGCTCGTCGGAAGGTCTCGGCGGGCCCCGTCCGGCGAGTCCGGGGCCCCGAGGGGCCCGGGCCTCGGGGCCGAGTTCCGCCCGAGACCCCGGGGCCTGGGCCGGGCGAAACCGACCAATGGGAGGGCTCCGGGGCCTCGGGGACCCCAGAAATGCGAAAAAATCGCCCAGGCGGCCCCGGGGCGCCGGACACCCCCGGCCGGCCGGGGTCACCCCGGTCGGGTTCGGGCGCTCGGAGGGGCCCCGGAGCTCTCCGGGAGAAAAGTCGATTTCGGGCTGGGGTGGGACTTCCAGGGGGTCCGGCCCCGCCGGCCTACCCGGCCGGGGTGCACCGTCCCGGGCTTGAAATCTCCGGTCGGGCCGCCTGGAGGGTCGGGAGAACGCTGCGGTGCGGTGAACACGTGTCTGTACGTAGGTGAAGAGAGGTTCGGTCTAGCCTCTCCGGCCCTGGAGCTTCTCGCCCGAAGAGAGTTCCAGGCCTTCGGGAGAGACCCCGGAGGCCGATGGGGGTGCTCCCCGGCGTCCCGGTTCCCCTCCCGGGTGGGGGGCCTTCGACTTCCGCCGGCCGTATCTCCGGTTCCCGATGGGCTAGGGGGGCGATCGAGGGCTCGTCGGAAAGGTCTCGGCGGGCCCCGTCCGACGAGCCCGGGCCCGAGGGGCCTCGGGCCTCCGGGGCCGAGTTCCGCGGGAGAGCCCGGGGGCCCGGGACCCTGGCGGCCGCCCGGGCGCCCGAGGCCGCCCGCCGCCCGGTCCCGCGTTCCCCGGACCCCCGGGGCCTAGTTCCGCCGGGAGAGGCCCCGGCGAAAACCGACCAATGGGAGGGCTCCGGGGACTCGGGGACCCCAGAAATGCGAAAAAAAAATTTGACCCCGGGCGGCCCCGGGGGCGCCAGACACCCCCGGCCGGCCGGGGTCAACCCCGGTCGGGTTCGGGCGCTCGGAGGGGCCCCCGGAGCTCTCCGGGAGAAAAGTCGATTTCGGGCTGGGGTGGGACTTCCAGGGGTCCGGCCCGCCGGCGCCTACCCGGCCGGGGTGCACCGTCCCGGGCTTGAAATCTCCGGTCGGGCCGCCTGGAGGGTCGGGAGAACGCTGCGGTGCGGTGAACACGTGTCTGTACGTAGGTGAAGAGAGGTTCGGTCTAGCCTCTCTGGCCCTGGAGCTTCTCGCCCGAAAAGAGTTCCAGGCCTTCGGGAGAGACCCCGGAGGCCGATGGGGGTGCTCCCGGCGTCCTGGTTCCCCTCCCGGGTGGGGGGTTCGACTTCCCCCGGCCGTATCTCCGGCCCGGTGGGTGGCCTGCCGGCCGAAGCTTCGGCGGGCGCTCCCGAGGTCCTCCCGGCGTGTGGGGGAGCGGAGGAGGGCGCCCGCTCCCGGAAGAAATTCCGGGCTGCGGTTGGACTTCCAGGCCTCCCGACCGCCTGTGTCGGGCCGGCCGGCGTTCACGCTCCCGGCCTCCGGCGAGCGTTGCCCTTGGCTGGAGGCCTCGCAGGCAGTACGGTGTGGTGAACACGTGTCTGTACGGAGTTGGGAAGGAGGCTTCCGAACGACTTTACGGTGGAGGTTGCGGGCGTCAAGCCCGGCAGGGGGTTCACCCGGGCGGGATGGAAGCGGTGGTGGGTCACCCCTCACGGAGGTCCCGGAGAACCAGAACGTTGCAGGGGAGCGTCCGAAGCGTCCGAGGGGCGAGAGGGTCCCCGGCCGCAGTGGGTGAGGCAGGCACCCTGGAGGAAGTTCAGGCACCCTCGGCTGAGGTGTCAAGCCCGGCAGGGCTCCTCCTACTCGGGTGGGGAGCGGTGGTTGGGCCGCCCCCTTCCTGGAAGTCCCAGAGGACCAGGACGTTGCAGGGGAGCGTCCGAGGGGGTGAGAGGGTCCCGGCTGCAGTGGGTGAGGCAGGCACCCTGGAGGAAGTTCAGGCACCCTCAGGCTGAGGTGTCAAGCCCGGCAGGGCTCCTCCTACTCGGGTGGGGAGCGGTGGTTGGGCCGCCCCCTTCCTGGAAGTCCCAGAGGACCAGGGCGTTTCAGGGGAGCGTCCGAGGGGGTGAGAGGGTCCCCGGGCGCGTAGGGGTGAGGCAGACACCCTGGATGAAATTTCGGGCTGCGGTTGGACTTCCGGGCCTCCCGACCTCCTGTGTCGGGCCGGCCGGAGTTCACCGCTCCCGGTCTCCGGCCGAGCGTTGCCCTTGGCTGGAGGCCTCGCAGGCAGTACGGTGTGGTGAACACGTGTCTGTACGGAGTTGGGAAGGAGGCTTCCGAACGACTTTACGGTGGAGGTTGCGGGCGTCAAGCCCGGCAGGGGGTTCACCCGGGCGGGATGGAAGCGGTGGTGGGTCACCCCCCTCACGGAGGTCCCGGAGAACCAGAACGTTGCAGGGGAGCGTCCGGCCGAGCGTCCGAGGGGCGAGAGGGTCCCGGCCGCAGTGGGTGAGGCAGGCACCCTGGAGGAAGTTCAGGCACCCTCGGCTGAGGTGTCAAGCCCGGCAGGGCTCCTCCTACTCGGGTGGGGAGCGGTGGTTGGGCCGCCCCCTTCCTGGAAGTCCCAGAGGACCAGGGCGTTTCAGGGGAGCGTCCGAGGGGCGAGAGGGTCCCCGGCTGCAGTGGGTGAGGCAGGCACCCTGGAGGAAGTTCAGGCACCCCAGGCTGAGGTGTCAAGCCCAGCAGGGCGTCTCAGAAGCGGGTCGGGAGCGGAGGTCGGCCGCCCCCACCCGCGGTCCGTCAGCTTGAGGAAAAAAAACTCTAAGTCCCCAACCTGGAGGACGAGGGGTACGCACGGAAAGCGGCCGAGGGTGCGAGGTCCTCGGCCGCGGAAGGGTGAGGCAGGCACCCTGGATGAAAATCCGGGCTGCGGTTGGACTTCCAGGTACCTAGACCCTGCGGGCCATGCCCGCCGGGGTCCCTCCTTCCCGGGATCGATCCGGGTCGAGTCCTTGAGCGGAGGCCTCGAGCGCAGTACGGTGTCGTGAACACGTGTCCGTAGGGGAGTCAGGAGACGGTTGTCGGCGGTGTTCGGAGAATAAAGGCACCCTTGGGCAAGGTGCCCGGCCCGGCGTGGCGTCTCCTTCTCGGGTTTGGGAGCGGTGGTGGTCCGCCCCCACCCGCGGTCCGTCGAAAAGGAGGAAAAAAAAAACTCTAAGTCCCCAACCTGGAGGACGAGGGGGAACGCACGGAAAAGCGGCCGAGGGGTGCGAGGGTCCTCGGCCGCGGAAGGGTGAGGCAGGCACCCTGGATGAAAATCCGGGCTGCGGTTGGACTTCCAGGTACCTAGACCCTGCGGGCCATGCCCGCCGTGGTCCTCCTTCCCGGGATCGATCCGGGTCGAGTCCTTGAGCGGAGGCCTCGAGCGCAGTACGGTGTCGTGAACACGTGTCCGTACGGAGTCGGGAGACGGTTGTCGAGCGGTGTTCCGTATAATAAAGGCACCCTTGGGCAAGGTGCCCGGCCCGGTGTGGCGTCTCCTTCTCGGGTGGGAGCGGAGGCGGCCGCCCCACCCACGGTCCGTCAAACGGGAAAAAAACTCTAAGTCCCCAACCTGGAGGACGAGGGGGAACGCACGGAAAGCGGCCGAGGGGTGCGAGGTCCTCGGCCGCGGAAGGGTGAGGCAGGCACCCTGGATGAAAATCCGGGCTGCGGTTGGACTTCCAGGTACCTAGACCCTGCGGGCCATGCCCGCCGGGGTCCTCCTTCCCGGGATCGATCCGGGTCGAGTCCTTGGCGGAGGCCTCGGCGCAGTACGGTGTCGTGAACACGTGTCCGTAGGGGAGTTGCGGAGGGCGTTGTCGCGTTGGTTTTGGACTTTGAAAAAAAAACCACAAAAGTCCCCCTCCGTGGAACAGGCTGGCATAATCACTCTCTCTCTCTCTCTCATGGGGGCGGTCAGCCCCGACCTGACAGATTGGACTACGAAGCGCCAGGGGTAGGCCCCTGCCCGGCCCCGCGGGGCCGCTATGGGCAATCAGTTCCTCCCCGTCTCGCGCCCGACCTCCAGGGGCGTCAGCCCGCCCGAACCCATCCGTGGGAGACCCAGTCGGCCCGTCTTCGTCTAGCGGTACGTGCAGCGGTGTCGGCGGGCGCTGTCCCCGCCGGCCCCCGAGAAACGCACCATTCCCGGTCACCGGCCCCCAGGGGCCGACCCCCCCCCCTCCGTAGCCGTGGGTACGGCCCGCAGGCGCGCCTATGAGCGGCCGGTCCTGCCGCCCCCCTCCCGGGGCGGGGACTGAGACCCGCGTGTAGGAAGCCACGCGCCCTGCGGCCTCCGCCGGCTACCTGGTTGATCCTGCCAGTAACATATGCTTGTCTCAAAGATTAAGCCATGCAGGTCTAAGTGCACACGGTCGGTACAGTGAAACTGCGAATGGCTCATTAAATCAGTTATGGTTCCT